>OX387362.1:4453200-5053200 GCA_947563465.1 Archips xylosteana
AAGTACCAGACAGGCAGACAGACATATTATCGCATTTATAATATTAGTATGGATTTTCATAATTAGTTATACGCAAAATTTGAAAAGGACCCAATTACGGATATAGGAATGTTTTAATGTTTTAATGTTTATTTGGGCACAAACGGTACAATTATACTTATATCTAATATGCATACATCTAACATTAACCAATAAAGATGCCACCATTAGTTAACACATAAATACAAGTTGGGTGAATTGGTGTTCTTAGACTTATCTAACACAACATAGTACACGACAATCTAATAAAATTCATGTTCATGAAAGAGAAAAAAAAATACTATTTTTAGTAGTGGTAGAGCCA
Organism: Archips xylosteana; assembly: GCA_947563465.1. Classification (NCBI taxonomy): domain Eukaryota; kingdom Metazoa; phylum Arthropoda; class Insecta; order Lepidoptera; family Tortricidae; genus Archips; species Archips xylosteana. The sequence continues at coordinate 4,453,544 of OX387362.1, forward strand.
TGTTGTAGCTAGCCGCTGCATCGCGAATGGGCCGGCTCGTCCGGGGCAGTACCACCCTCTCACAGAAAACCGGCGTGAAGCAGCAGTAATCCTGCTTGCGTTTCGTACGGTCAGTGAGAGTGCCGGGGGCCCAATACCTCACCCCTTCCCTCTCCCCCTCCCTCTCCCCCTTACCCTATTCCCTCTCCTTAAGGGCCGACAACGCACTGGCATCGCGTAAAGCGCTGCAGGTGTCTATGGACAGTGGTGATCATTTAACATCAGGTGACCCACTAGTTCGTTTGTCTGGCCTTTCAACAAAAAAAAAAAAAAAAAAAACTTAAAGAGGACAAATTAAGTTAAGCCACCAAAAAAAAAAAAAAAAACCTAACGATAAAACCTAACGATTAAAGAGGGGCGATCTAAGAGAGAAGCCTTAAATTTAAACAAGGAGGTATGGATTCAAATAATAATTAAGAGACGTTGAAAAGCAGTAAACTAGTTGTTCGACCTAAGGTTTCTCAAACAGAAGGTCATGCGGCTTCGATCCCGGGCTGGTTTGCAATCTATCTATACTAATATTATAAAGAGGAAAGATTTGATTGTTTGTTTGTTTGTTTGCATTGAATAGGCTCCGAAACTACTGGGCCGATTTCAAAAATTCTTTTGCCGTTAGAAAGCTACATTATCACTGAGTGACATAGGCTACTTTTTACCGCGGGAAAATACCTTTTCCTACGGGAAAATTAATTTATCGCGAGCGAAGCTGCGGACGGAAGGCTAGTGTATAATAAACTAGGGATCCGCCCCGGCTTCGCACGGGTGCAATTGTGCATGTATTATACATATAAACCTTCCTCTTGAATCACTCTATCTATTAAAAAAAACCGCATCAAAATCCGTTGCGTAGTTTAAAAGATTTAAGCATACATAGGAACAGACAGACAGCGGGAAGCGACTTTGTTTTATACTATGTAGTGGTGATTTTTCGATACATTGCCAAAAAAATTGCAACGATGCAACCGTAAGGAAAGGAATATGGGATTTTATTATTCGCTTCCATTTACGTCAGAACAAATCCTGAGAACACAATGAAATTTTTACTTTAATTTTATTGTTTTCCTTCTACGAATAATAATTACTCGCAGGTTATTTTGAATTTTGTAAAGATAATATTGTTATGTCTTTGACTTTGACATATCGCGTAGAGTTTAACAGAGATTCGTCACTTTAAAGTTTATTAAAAAGTAAATAAATCTTGAGAAATAAATCTTACAATACGAAATCAAATAGTGTGTAACTTTATTCCTCAATATACCTACTTAGCTATTTATGTTTTATACATACGGGTTTTTCGGGCTACAAATTCGATAACCTTTGAGGATAAATAGCAGTTCGGAACATTCCACATTATTCGCTCGCTAACTGTTTATACATACAGAAGTGCTTTAAATTGTTATTATATTTGTCCAAGTTTCCTTTATCAATTAACTATGGTGAAAGTGGTGTTCTGTTTTATGTTATTGTTATTTATAACAGTGGCGAATACTGCAGCAGAGGCAAAATGCAATGGTGGCGCTGAATGTATCACCCTGGAGAGTTGCACGGTTATATACAACTCGTTATTATCAGAAAGTAACCAACGACTTACAAAGCTGCTTCAGTCTCTGCACTGCGGCTTCGACAACATCAAACCGAAGATATGCTGTCCACCAGAATTCAGAACAGTAACCGAGGTGATGAACAGAGATAATTTTAAAACAGAACCTAATCCTAACTCAATCATGCTCGACGGTCAAATTTGTGGCATTCAAGCTCAAAACAAGAAGTTAGCCAAGCATCCTTGGACAGCGCTGTTGAAATACGAAAAGACCATCGGCTGGGGTTTCTTCTGCAATGGCGTGCTTATATCCTCTAAATACGTGCTGACCACCGCTAGTTGCGTAGTAGGAAAAGACTTACCTTCGACGTGGACACTCAATCAAGTTCGTTTGGGTGAATGGGACACTTCCACCTCCACGGACTGTTATCATAATGAATGCAGTGACCCTCATCTTGATATCCCGATAGTGAAAACAATTATCCATGGCAAATACGATCCCACTGATGGAAATCAATATAATGACATAGCATTGCTAAGGCTAATACAAGACGTTCAGTTCACTGATTACATTAAACCAATTTGCCTACCCTTGGATGCTCGGACTCATACATTTGAAAATTACGCCGCACAAGTAGCTGGTTGGGGCGAAATTGAATCTCATTATAATTCAAAACTGAAGAAAGTATCTACTTTTTCTATAATTTCAGCAACAGAATGTTCTAATATTTTCGGACGAGATATCAATGAATCTAATCAAATTTGCGCAGTAGGCGCGAAAGGTTCTGAGACATGCCTTGGTGACTATGGAGGTGCTCTCATGGGCCATGCGGCAAATGAATTGAACTGGCTATCCCTTGGCTTGCTCTCCTACAGACCCATCTCATGTAGATCACCGGAATTTCCCAGCGTCTACACTCGCGTCGATGCCTACATAGAATGGATCGCTCAGACGATGGAACCTTAATATTCTTTTGACTTCATAGTTACTTATTTCCTTATTTTAATTACAGAATAATTCAGTAATAACAGGATAATCGACATTGACGTATCTAAGGAAATATTAGTATTATATTATATTTTACTGGCTGAATTTAATGTATTTATAGCAAAAACTAGTTATAAGAGGAACACAAAATCATCATAATTAATGGGTCAGTAAAAAACCGTCAAAGCGCGAGTTGAATTCATGCACTAAGGATTCCATACAAATTTAATAGCCAGCAAAAAAGAGGTTTCTACAAGGTGACATCGTAGACGCTACCGGAAAGCACTATTTTCATATTCAGTAATAGCGATTTGCAATAAACAGTCCTTACACGAAACAAACTTTTTTTTTCTTAATTTCCCTCTTAACTATTTTAGCGATGAAGATATTCAAAAAAACCGGCCAAGTGCGAGTTGGACTCGCGCACCGAGGGTTCCGTACAAATTTATATGTATCTATGAACATCCAGTCTTAGCAGACCCCTGCTCCTAAGCAAAATGTGCGCAGTGTGGGATCATTGTAGATTGGTTACTGATATAGACAGACATACAAAAAAATTTATGCTTTTCGCAATTTTTCCTTTATCTGTGCTATAAGACCTTGCTTCGTACCAAATTTCAAGATTCTGAGTTCACGGGAAGTACCCTGTAGGTTTTGATTCCCTTGAGAGTGTCGAAAATGTGCGTTGGTTACTGATATAGACAGACAGACATAAAATGCTAAAAGGCTGTATCTTTTGATTGCGTTAGCTTAGATGTTTGATTTTTTCACAGCTCTAAGGGACAGTAGATTTGAGTATTTGATATAAATTTCAGCTTGATACCACCACGCGTTCCTGAGAAAAGGGTCTTGACAGACAGACGGACGGACAACAAAGTGATCCTATAAGGGTTCCGTTTTTTTCCTTTTGAGGTACGGAACCCTAAAAATGATTAAAGTAGCAATGCTGATGTGAAAATTCAAGACTCGTGATACCTGATTTACACTCTCGCCTCGTACCTCGCTTCGTGCTTCGTCTCGTGTCTCGGCTCGGCGTCGCGAGCATTGCGAAGTACGAGACTAGGCGCGAGGCGAGCCGCGAGCATCTATTCACACTCCCGTCTCGTTGCTCGTCTCGCAGTTCGTTTCGCCACTCGTACGCGAGTGATGAGCTATAAGATACGTTTACTAGTATCTTTGCATCTTCTTCTTGCCCGTGGGTGAACACATTGTTGGTACTAAATTATTTAATTTTAAACATCCGTGTGATTAAGTGTAATTAAAGCCTTTAAGCACCTACATACCTATGTTATTATTATCCCACTTTAATGCTTAATTAAGTCATATCACTTCTGATTAGTGATTATGTCTCCGATGTCACCCCTTTATATCATACTATCCTTCCGTCCGCAGCTGCGCCCGCGATAAATTAATTTTCCCGTAGGAAAAGGTATTTTCCCGCGGTAAAAAGTAGCCTATGTCACTCAGTGATAATGTTGCTTTCTAACGGCAAAAGAATTTTTGAAATCGGTCCAGTAGTTTCGGAGCCTATTCAATGCAAACAAGCAAATAATCAAATCTTTCCTCTTTATAATATTAGTATAGAAGTATAGAAAGACAAATCAATTTTTTTTTCTGTAAGGCAAAATATTTTTTTTTTCATTTAAGCTTTTTATTATTTTCTTTACCTACTTCTACTTTCTATTTCTATGTCTTCATGTCAACAGGAAGTACCTACTGTTTTCCCATTCCATCCCAGCATATATACGTCCCACTAAAGGGCACAGGACTCCTCTCAGAATGAGAGGGCTTGGGGCCCAGTGCGAATTGGGAACTTCACACACACCATTGAATTTTTCCGCTGGTGTATGCAGGCTTCCTCACGATGTTTACCTTCACCGTAAAGCTCATGGTAAATTTCAAATGTAAAAACTCAGAGGTGTGAGCCGGGATTTGAACCCACAACCCTCTGCTTGAGAGGCCATAGGTCACTAGGCCACATTTCAACATTTTTGTATGAAAATTCACTTTCAAAATTTGTAGCCGTAAACTAAGAAACTTAGTTTTTCCACAGCTTCAAGAAAACGCAGACTATGTGACATTAATTTCGAATTAACATCTCCATAAGTTCCTAAGAAAAACGGTGTTCTCAGAGAATCAGACAAGTCTGATGGACAATTAAGTTAACCTAAAGGAGTTGCTTTTAGTACCTACCTACGAAACCCGAAAAATTTCTTTGCCGATACGTATGAAGCTGTGTGTATATATTTAGTTCTGTTGACGTTAATCCTGCTCTCGCAACCTGAGTATTATGTTCATTTAGGATTACGAATAAAGTTTCTGATAAGAGTGCACAAGTGGGCACAAATGTTGAGCATCAATGGTACAGTTTTCAAGTTTAATACTGAACTAATAAAATCTATATCAGAGCTAGTAATGATGTCAACGCCGTATCAAAGGGATTATACAGATATGTTATCCACTGTCAGCTCATGTGGTCGCACCTTCGTGGCAATAGTTAAAAGTGAGTTTAGTATTTATGAAGAGATTCGCAGGAGAACCACAGTTACTGACATACCTCGGAAAGTCACCAGACTGAAGAGGCAGTGGACATAGTGAAAATAAACGGATCACTCACGTCTCAAAACGAGTTTAACTCGACATGTTTCGGGCTAATCCGTAGCCCTTCCTCTCGGAGTCGCACGTCATGGCGGCTGCCACACGTGCACGTGTACTCCGAGAGGAAGGGCTACGGATTAGCCCGAAACATGTCGAGTTAAACTCGTTTTGAGACGTGAGTGATCCGTTTATTTTCACTATGAGTGAGTCTCACGGTAGTTTCATGTTTAAAGTAGGCAGTGGACATTTCACATTGCTCGTAGTACAGTAGTGGTAGAGCCATGTTGTAGCTTACCGCTGCATCACGAATGGGCCGGCTCGTCCGGGACAATACCACCCTCTCACAGAACACCGGCGTGAAGCATCAGTAATCCTGCTGCGTTTCGTACGATCAGAGAGAGCGCCGGGGGCCCAATACCTCTCCCCCTCCCTCTCCTTTTTAAAGGCCGGCAACAGATCAGTGACTCTCTTTGAGTTGTTGATATTTATGAACGGTGGTGATCATTTTCTATCAGATGACCCGCTTGCTCGTTTGTCTCCCTCTTATTATAAAAAAAAAACTAACGGCCGATGAGGCAAGTAAATTTTTAGAATGGCGACCGCGAAACTTGAAGACGTGGCCCCCCAATGGACCTATGATCGGGTAAAGGCAAGAAAGGTTTCTCGTGGAGGTATCATCATCATTTAAGCCGAAAGACATCCACTGCTGAACATAGACCTCCCCCAACGCTCGCCAAACAGATCGGCCCTGCGCCATCCGCATCCAATGCGTTCCCACTTCCTTCACCAGGTCGTCACTCCATCTTGTCGGAGGCCTACCTACACTCCGTCATCCGGGCCGCGAACGCCACTCGAGAACCTTTCGGCCCCATCGGCCGTCAGTTCTACGGGCGATGTGTCCTGCCCGATGCCAGTTAAGTCTAGGGATTCTTCGAGCTATGTCCGTGACTTTAGTTCTTGCGCGGATCTCATCATTTCTAATGCGATCCCGCAGAGAATCTCCAAGCATAGCCCTCTCCATCGCCGTCTGAGTGATTTTGAGCTCTCTTATAAGGCCCATCGTTAGCGGCCACGTCTCAGTGCCATAATCATCACCAGCAACACACACTGATCAAAGAATTTTGACTTGAGACACTGCGGTAAATATATTGGATGACGGGTTCAAAATAGTATATAATAATATAGAAAGTATCAAATTCCGTTCTAATCCCACCAAAGTATAGCGATAAAAGAAAAGATTATTCCTTCGTTATAGATAAAACTGATAAAAAAATCTAACAAACAAGCCACTACAATACTTAAATATGGTATGATTACTATGCGCTATGATTGATATTAGCAGGAATTACATAATAGTTTAAAGTCCATATTTTCGAGACAAAATTGGAGTTGATGAAATTTTACATTTACTTAACCGGAGATTGTTTATTTCAAAGATCTGTGACTATAAATATATACCCTTTAAATTAGCAAAGACACAGTCACATAGTACCCGGGTAACCGAACTTTGCCTGGGTATAGGTAACGCCACCAGAGTTGAGGTCACGCACACAACCACATCTCATGTAATCATCACATCTCATCCCGCTGTCATTACATGAGATGTGGTTGTGTGCGTGGCCTCAACTCTGGTGGCGTTACCATTACCATCCCTTATAGCAAATAGCATCAAAATCGTTTGTTTCCGAGATCCCCGAAAAAAAATCCAAGGTATTTATATTCACTCACAGAGGCTCTTTAATTTTGCTTAATAATAGGACAACCGGTGAAATGCCGGCTAGATCGACATTAATAATAGCTACATAATTATGCATAGTAACTTAGTGCAACTCACAGTATGAAAGGATAATAGACAGAGACAGACAGTCACTTTTTCATTCGTAATATTAGTATGGACAAGAAGAAAAATCGAACAAAAAATATTGTAGAATCCTGCACTAGACTGTCAACTTTGTACATCTAAAACCTGCCAAGACCTGGAAAAAAGGTCGAGCAAGCTGCATTGCATTGCGATGCTTATTGACCACTTCAAACTGGTAATGTAATGTAACTTAGGAAAGTAGCAAAGAGGTTAATCGACGTCACAGAAGACCGAAGAGCTGACAGCTACCTCACGGCACAGAATATTATAATAGTACTAACGTACAGAATGGACACGCTCCGCCCCGCACCGATTCGAGTTACCCCACCCCTCAAGGCGCAGATTGCCGGACACCGCCCGAATCCAGAAGAGTGCGCGCGCGATGTATGTAGGCATACGCGTGTACAGACGTCGTCGTGCTTATGTAGATTCAAGAACGCGTATTTTGTACGTCGTGTCCACCGTGTGCTCGCGGACAAAGAATTGGCTGAGCTATTCAAAGGGGGAACGCTGCCAGTATCATATGTTTAGTCGTCATTACTATTTCTTTCTTAAGGTTTTAATTTAGGATAGTTGTATGTACATAACTACTTTAAGTTTATATTTTGTGTGTTAATAAATATCTAACAACAGTATTAGACAAAAAATAAAAGGCTTCAAAGTTATGCTCACCACCGATCTTCAGTGAGACGACGAGCTTCCCAGCATTGTTGGCATCAGCTGCCAGCTTCGCCGTGCCTTCGACGTAAGTCTTCACTCCGTTGACGACGTGGGTGTTCTTGACTTTCACGACATCGCCTTCCAACGTGTACTCCGCTGAGGCGCATTTCCCATTCTTTTCCGAGGCATAGGGAAATTTGGAGATCTCGTACCATTTGCCTTGATACTGGAAGTAAATAAAGGATATGCATTAATTTGATATGCTAATGCAGTGTTTCTCAATCTGGGGATCCCGGAAATTAGACAACGGGGTTCCATAGACAAAACCAAAATTTAAAATCTAAATAAATTTAAATGAGAGGGCAAAGAATATATAAATAAAAGTATTGATTCACGAGAGATCCGCGGATTATGGTATGAAATAGACGCTAGGGGTTCCGTACTTGATAAAGGTTGGGTAAGGCTGAGCTAAAGTCATTACATTGCTTATCTCTTTATAAAAAAAAATAAAGATAATGTTTTTTTCTCTTTTATTAGGTTCTACAACACAGCGTGAGAGACGAGAAAGTAATTCTAAGACACACTATAATGATTTAAAAGAATATCTAATATATAAAATCTCGTGTCACGGTGTTTGTTACCGAACTCCTCCGAGACGGCTTGAGCGATTTTTATGAAACTTTTTTCTCTGTATTCGGTAGGTCTGAGAATAGGCTGTAGGCTATTTTTTATACCCGTGATATGGCAAAACAACGTTTGCCGGGTCAGCTAGTTTATAATATATTTCTGTCTTTGATTTTTAAATAATCTACTCATAACTAACAGAAATAAATTTAGCAAAATAATGTATATTCACTTTTTATTTTGAATAACCGTATAGTCGGTTTTTCATTACAGTGAAGAGCGTGTACGATACCGTACATACATAGTAATAATCTATGTGCTAGTTTGTAGGTAGATACATAATGTAAGAACAGTCAGTTGTATGGCGACCGCCCACGCAAAAACATTATATAAAATTTGGAAGTGGAAATACAGTCCTATTTAAGTTTATGTTCAGCGTTTCCTTAAAACCTATACCAAGACCTGCGCAGAACATATGGTCCTTCGGCAAGAGTGAAATACAAAAACAATAACTTTTTGTGTAAAGCGGTTTACTTTCCGTGAAATTACGCGGTGTGAGCTCAGTGAGATTCGCGGTCGACAAGTTGTCGGCGCCCGTGGCCGTACAACTCACTCAGTTTTTTTATTGACATTACGCAGTGCGTGAAGGTTCATCAACGGTGTTGCGATCCCATCAAAACTTTTCATTAAGTTGGAGCTGTTGCAGTTTCCACCCGAAGTCACAGTGTGACCCGATTTTCCCGTGCGGTGCGCCCGTTTTGCAGCCATCGTCCAAGGAAAGGAAGTAGTCAGGCGAGCCTGGTTTGCCACTTCTGCTGTGCCGAGGTGTTGGCAAGATAATTCAGGCTGATTTGCAGTGCTCATCTTCCACGTCAGGCTTACTCATTCCGACGAGCGGGTAATCTCCGAAGTGCGGGGCCGTGTATGATCACCAGTTTGCGGTGTTCACGGCAATTTACCGGACTAAACATTGTTCCGGATTATTTTTTTATTTAATTTGCCTATACCTACGTGCAGTGCTCGTAATCTTAATTTTTACGTCGACGACGACGAGCGATCGACGGGTCGTTTATATACTAAGTACCTACTACCTACTTGTGTACTCGTCTAACTTTAAGACATTGTATTTCTCGACGAACTTCAAAGGTGTACTTATGTGCATTAAATAAATATTAATAGTATTACGATAAATAGACAGTGATTCGTCTATTAAGAATTATAATTGTTAAATACTTTCATTTATTTGTGCATAGTCATTCCTACTGCGCAAGATTGGTACGCCAATCATATTAGCTGCTAATTCAGATTGAAGCCAATAGACGCGCCGTGCAGCGCGACGGGCGACCACCATTGGTTAAAGCCTTGCGGCGCCGGGTCACGTGTTCCCCCGGCTTCTGCACTGCACCGGCCGGCCGCCATTACTTGCATCGCTTGTGTTGTGTGTTGCATCGCGTCCCTTCGTTTCGATATTTGATATTCTAACTGCTTGTTGCATTGAAGTCATTTAATTGTATAACGTTGCATACATACTGTTTACTGCTAGCTACCTACTGTTGCAATACTGTTATAATATTAAGTTCACTCTTGCATTTGTGCGTACGTCGGTGTGTGAAACTTACAAGTTTTATTTACTTACCTAAGTGCAGTATTAGTAGTTACAATGTACGAAGATTTGAAGCGTCTCATCGCAGCCAGGGGACAATGTAAAGGTTTCATGACGAGGTTGAAGGCATATTTACGAGATTTAGAACCAGGTAACTACGATTTAAATATATTCCGTGAAAAAAGCAATCGCTTAGAAAAAATTTTTACGGAATACATGGAGCTAAATCTCGAAATTTCTTTGTTAGATTCTGATGATAAGGAGGCCGTCGAGGTCATTGAGAGCGCGTATTTCGAGATGTCGGCATTCCTCAACTCAAAAATTTCGCCGATTCCCGAACCGATTGCGGTTCCAACAGCCTCGCCGTCTGCGCAGGCTTCGGGAAGTTTCCAACGCTTACCGAGGATTGAGATCGGCAAGTTTAACGGCGAGGTAGGTCAATACCACGATTTTATTGCCTTGTATAATAGTGTTATTAACAAGGACCCAAGCTTGTCACAGTGTGATAAGTTTTATTATTTAAGGTCGCTTTTGCATGGTGACGCATTAAATATAATTAAGCATTTGCCTTTAAGTGGTGAAAACTATGAAGTAGCACTTAAGCTACTTTCTGAACGCTATGACAATAAACAACAAGTGATAAATTATCACATTTCTTCTATTCTTGACCTTCCTAGCATTAACAAAATGTCATCAGCAGCCATTCGCGACTTAGTAACAAATACAAAACAGCATTTAAGTGCGCTTAAAAATATGAATGTGCCAGTGCAGCATTGGGATTTAATTATCATAACTTTACTTCAAAGAAAGCTTGATCAGTACACTCTTAGGGCATTTCATTTAGAAAATAGGAGCTTGCATTTACCGCAACTAAATGATTTATTCATATTTCTAGAGGAGAGAGCCACTGCGCTCGAAACGCTTGGCCAATCTCAAGCTGGCGCGCGGAGGAGCAGCCTGATAGCTGCTAAGGCTACCAGTCCCACTAGTTCTAGTAAGCTTATAAAATGTAAGTACTGTAATTCTCAATTGCACAAGATACATCAATGCCCGAGCTTTAAGCTGATAGACTTTGCGAAGCGGCAAGAATTTGTGAAGGAAAATAAATTGTGTAATATTTGTTTGAATGAACATTACGGTAAAAAATGTCTCTTTGGCTTTAAATGTTCAGTATGTAAACAAAAGCATAATTCATTATTACATGAGGACAGTGTCCCCAGTAAGGGCTCCGATCATGTGAGTTTATTAACAAAGGTCAGTGACAATGTACTTTTGCCTACTATCAGGGTGAAGTTAATAAACAGGCAGGGCAATCCTATATATGCCAGGGCCATTTTAGATTCCGGTAGTCAAGTCTCATTTATTAGGTCAGATTTGACCAAAGAACTTTGCTGTGTTTTCCAGCAAAGTGAAACTACAATTAGCGGGGTATGTGATGGTACCAGTAGAACAACGCAACAGGCCACATTTGACTTATATTCAACTACAAATAATTTTAACATGTCTGTGACATGCCACGTAGTTAACAATATCACAAGCAAAATGCCACAATTTACAATTAATAGAAAAGAGATAATTCTGCCTTCATATGTCAAGTTGGCTGACAAAGATTTCCATGTCTGTGACAGGATTAGTATACTATTAGGTTGTGACATATTCTTCCAGGTGTTACTTCGGGATCAGCTTCCGGTGCAACCTGGTCGGCTGTATCTCCACAACACGCGTTTTGGCTACATTGTAGCAGGAAGAGTAGCAGGCAGTAGTATTGCTCATGCTACCTCTCATTTTGCCTCAGCTGTTAGCTGCAAAACTGTTGGTAACAATTTAAGTTTAAATAATTTAGATAAATCAATTTCTCAATTCTGGCAGACAGAGAAGGTACCTGAAGTCTATATTGAAGCCAATTCTGAGCAGGAATTAGCGGAAACAATATTTAAAGAATCAGTTGTGCTTGACAATAATAAATTTCAGGTAGCTTTGCCTCTGAAGCAGGATATAAAAGTTTTAAAATTGGGTGATTCACTCACATGTGCTTTAAAAAGGTTTAAATCCCTAGAAATTAGATTTGCTAAAGATCCAACTTTATTTGAAAAGTATAAAAGTTTTATTGATGAATATATCAAACTAGGTCATGCGGTTCGTATTCCTATATCACAGTATAATTTAGAATCTCAGGCAGTCTTCTTTCTAGCACATCACCCTGTTTTTAATCAAAACAGTTTAACTACAAAGCTTAGAGTTGTTTTTGATGCAAGTATGCGAAGTTTAAGTAAAATTTCTTTAAATGATGTCTTACTCAATGGGCCTGTTGTGCAAAATGATCTGTTCAGCATTTTAATTCTGTTTAGACTATTTAAATATGTTGTTAATTGTGACATACAAAAAATGTTCAGACAAATTTTTGTGGAGCCATCACATCGCCCTTTACAAAACATATTGTGGAGAGAGTCTCCTGACAAAGAAATTCAATGTCTGCAACTTCAGACTGTGACCTATGGTCTTAAAAGTTCCTCATTTATAGCCACTCGATGTTTGCTCGAGCTAGTTAATAGGTATAAGGATGATTATCCCCTGGCTGCAGATGTGTTGCTTCACAATACATATGTTGATGACGCGAATATAGCTGGTAATGATATAGAAGTTGTAGTAAAAACTCGCGATGAGTTAATTGAATTGTTAAGGCTGGGAGGCTTCAGCCTGCACAAGTGGTGCGCCAATTATAACTCGCTATTACGCGGCATCCCTTCTGAATGTAAAAGGGAAGAAAATGAAGTTCATTTCACTGATAACAAAGATACAGATTTTGTAAGAACGTTAGGTCTTAAATGTAACCTATATAATGATACGTTAATAATTAGTTCTCCTAAGCAAGATGTACTTGATAAGTATACAAAGCGAAAGGCTTTAAGCTTCGTAAGCAAGATCTTTGATCCGCTAGGCTTGGCGGGCCCCATTGTGGTTAAAGCAAAGTTACTAATGCAACAAATATGGCTCAAAAATGTAGAATGGGATTCAACTTTGCCTGCCGAGCTCAACGAAGAGTTTAAAGCCTTTGCAACTAGTTTATCAAAAATGTCCGATATTGTAGTGCCACGAGATATGGATACATATAATGCGCAGTCTCTCGACATTTTTGGTTTCGCCGATGGGTCAAACCTCGCATATGGATGTTGCCTATATTTAAGAATTGTTAGTAAAGATGGAAAGGTAACCGTGAATTTGCTCTGCTCAAAATCACGAGTTAATCCGATCAAAAAACTTACTACGCCACGCGCTGAGCTTAATAGTGCTTTGTTATTAGCCATGTTAGCGCACAAGGTGTACAACATAATAAAATTAAAATTTGCAACAAATGTGTATCTATGTCTCGACTCGCAAGTAGTACTTGCCTGGTTAAAGATAGACCCTGTAAAATTAACTGTCTATGTGGCGAACAGAGTGAAAGCGATACGCGATTTGACTGAGGGTTGCTCCTGGCATTACATAAACACAGCTGAGAATCCTGCTGACTGTCTCTCTCGTGGGATGGAGCCGCACCTTTTACAGCAGAATCTATTGTGGTTCCATGGTCCTGCTGCTTTAAGTAGTCAATATTTTGTACCAAAAGGAGATGAAAAAATAGTGCCAGAAGCAATACCTGAGCTAAAGTCTGCTCTGATTAGTGCCAAGGCAAATAAGGAGATATCACTATTCAATAATTGCTCTAGTATAACAAAAATGAAGCGAATTGTAGCATGGTGCTATAGATTCATAGATAATTGTAGAAAATGTGTTACTAATAATAAAAGTGACAGGAAATTGGGATGTTTGACACCTCGAGAGTTGAGCTATGCATTGCATGTTATTATAAGATACGAGCAACAAAAGCACTTTGGTGCAGAGATAAACGCTCTAAATAAAAACAAACCCATAAAATCAAATCTCGAGGAGTTGAACCCCTTTCTGTGTGCAATGAACTTGCTCCGTGTAGGCGGAAGGCTCCAGCTTGCAGATCTGCCTTACTCACAGAAACACCCGATTATTTTGCCAAAAGGTTCCAAGATTACTCGGTATCTTATCGAAAATGAGCACAGAACATTATTGCATGCTGGAGCAAAGCTTGTACTGAATAATTTAAGTTTAAAATACCGTATTATAAGCGGCATAAGAGAAGTAACACATGTACTTTATAAATGTATTACTTGCTTCAAGTTGAAAGCAAAACAATCCCAACAGTTGATGGGCTCACTCCCCTATGATAGAGTGAACTCATGTAGAGTATTTGATAAGGTAGGAATAGATTATGGTGGCCCGTTCACTATCAAAATGTATCGTGTTAGGAAGCCTATACTGTACAAAGCGTATGCTGCATTGTTCGTCTGTTTTACAACCAAAGCTGTTCATATTGAGTTGGTGTCGGACTTGACGACAGATTCGTTCTTGAATGCATTTAAAAGATTTATTTCACGCAGAAATAAACCGTCTGTTGTGTATTGCGATAATGCGAGTACTTTTAAAGGGGCGCAAAACCAATTGGTTGAGTTATATAAATTACAGAATGACAAAGGCCACCAGCAATGTATTATAAATGAAGCAGCTGAATTGGGTATTGAGTTTAAATTTATTCCTAGCTATAGCCCAATATTTGGTTCTTTGTGGGAGGCCAGTATTAAGAGTTTTAAGCATCATTTGAAGCGTGTTGTTGGCGCAGCTGTTTTGACGTATGAAGAGTTAAATACGGTTGTGATACAAATTGAAGGAATACTAAACTCACGTCCTTTGACGGCTTTGCCTACAACAGACTTCACGGAAATGTCTTATTTAACACCGGGTCATTTTTTGACGGGTGCCTCATTGAGTTTCTACCCAGAAAATGATTGTACTAACGTACCAACTAATCGTTTGAAATTCTGGCAACAATGCACACAAATGGTCCAAAGCTTCTGGAAGCAGTGGCACAAACAGTATCTCGTACAGTTGCAAAACAGGCCAAAATGGCGCACTGAAAGTAAAAACATAAAGGTTGGTACATTAGTAATAGTCAGGGACGACAATGTAACTCCTCTAAAATGGCCGATGGCCAGAGTTGTACAAGTTTTTCCTGGGCCAGATGGCAAAGTGAGAGCACTTTCTATTAGAACTGCTAAAGGTTCGATAACTCGTACTAGTATTTATAAAATAGCTGTACTACCAATTGAGACTGACTAAAATTTAATTGATGTCGTGGGATCTCAGTTGTTTGTACTTTATAGGATTAAATAAAAGCATGTGTAGAATAAGTTAACTTTAATCTTATTGTCATATTTGGCGCTGTGCGGAATATGTACGATACCGTACATACATAGTAATAATCTATGTGCTAGTTTGTAGGTAGATACATAATGTAAGAACAGTCAGTTGTATGGCGACCGCCCACGCAAAAACATTATATAAAATTTGGAAGTGGAAATACAGTCCTATTTAAGTTTATGTTCAGCGTTTCCTTAAAACCTATACCAAGACCTGCGCAGAACAGAGCGTTAAGCTTACGGAATATTTTTAAAACTACCTATAGTTAATTATTTAATGCACTGTAGACTTCTTATCATTAAACAAAATTCTATCAGTTACAATTCATGATAACCAAAGGTTCTCGATGCTATCCAAATAATGATAAAAACATTCTAGTCGCCTTGAATTATACTTTTAAAAAACAGTGAAATTATTTGTAGTAAAAAAGCATAAAAAAACTTATGAATGGAGCTGTTATTCGATCCGCAAATCCTTCATGGTCGGCCAGTTCAGTTGATGACTCATTCCATTTATTCCATTCATTCAATTGATCGATTCATTCGCCGCTAAAGGTAATTGGACACCGGAACGACGGTTAAGGTTTGTTAGGAAAATTAGCGCTTTAAATGCATAGGAAATTACTGCAATTGATTGAATACGTTCCGAGATAAGTTTGGAAACTAGTCGCGTCGTGTGCGAACTTCAATGATGCGAATGTATGGTCGGTGACGCTCAAGCAACTCGTTAGTAATTTAAGTTCGTAAATTTAAGTTGAGTAGCTCCATGTGCGAAGGGCCTTATCGAGAAACTTAAACATTCCATTAGAACCACCAAATTTCAAAGCGGAAATTCATCTATTGGTTTTTCCATCGCTCTCCGGTATTACTTCACTGGTTGAAGTTCATGGCCAATTTACACTTGACCAAGCCAAGTTTTAACGGAGTTTATTTACTTTTTCATGACGTAACTTAGTGATGAATAGATAAGTATAAATAATTAGCTTTTGCCCGCGACTTCGTCCATAAAAGTAATCCACTTTATGCTAAGGCATAAAAAAAAATTCAAAAAATTCAATTGTAATTACATTTGCATGCCTGAATTCTCTATTCGTTGTGGTTATGGACAAAGACTGTTTTAAAGTGAATATACTTAATATTCTGTGTTCCCTATCTCTATCGTACTGTATGTCACAATTACAATTGGACAATTGGTCATATTTAAATAAAATGTTTTTATATAAGTAAGTACGATTGTTTATTTTTTTGTGTTTAGTATAATTAAATTAACATCATTTATTTCAGATTCAAAGGTTGACCGAATAAACCAAAATTTTACAAAACTAAAAATTACAAATAACAAATACCCTGGAGATCGCCCACTTGGGGCATCGTCCCCAGGACGGAGGCCGCATTGCCCCTCTGCACCGCCAAACTTAGGCGCTGAGCAAAAAAGGTACCAGCCCTATGGTCGCCTGAGACGCCGAAGAGCTTGTCCGACACTTCTTTTACAAACTTGTTTTACAAATGTTTTGTTGAATTGATTAATCTATAATTAATTAATTACCATTCAATAAACATATCTGTAGCAATCTTGCTGTCAATGCTAATGAAATTCTTCGGAGACAATGTGCTAATATCCAAAAATAAATTATCATGACCAACCGATAATAAATAATTCAGATCACACAATAATTTATCAGAACTTTGATTATATCAGTATATCTATAAATAAAAAAATATATCAACTCGTTTCTGAAAATCGATAAACGAAACGTACTAGTATTCTGGGAATACTGAGAATTGTCCAGCGCCATGGAGCTAACTCTCTGTGTTAATCGGAATTGCATTTGGAATTTATTGTGAGCTTTACGGTGAAAGAAAACATCGTGATGTAGCTTGCATATACTTGCGGAGAAATTCAATGGAGTGTGTGAAGTTCCCAATCTGCACTGGGCCCTCGTGGGAACTACTTACAGCCTAAGCCGTCTCATTTTGAGAGGATGCCTGCACCCTACAGTGGGACCTATACAGACTGGAATGATAGCAATGCTAATATGTTGTGCAAGGAAGGTGTCAAATCTTCGGGTCTCAGTGATGTACGAAAGTATACGAGTATACCATAAGGTGCTAATAAATTAGGTTCCAATATTTCCAGGGCGTAACTTACTCATCAAAACAAGTCACTTTCACTCAACAACTTTTCAAAATTTAAAAAAAACGCAAACTTTTCATACACATCCATCCAACTACTACCTATATATTTTAGTAATAAAAAATCGGAATTTTTTCAAATTTTAAAAAGTTCTAAGAATAAAAGTGACTTATTTTGATGAGTACATTAGGCCATAAAAAAACGTTAGGTACCTAATTTGATAGCACCCTGTATGTGAGCTGGGAATGACTAAATTGTAAATTTAAATTTATCTTCACATCTAAAAAATACAATACGCAACACAGGATACTATCTTTCTTTTAGAACCTTTTTACTATCTATCACTGACAAGGACTGCAGAGATAAAGCAAACATAGAAACCGTAACTCTATTTAGGTATCTAATCTATCACGTCAAAACAAATACTTAGCAGTATTGAAAAAACAGAATATTTTGTAAATTTCTACTGTTTATTAGTTTAGTTATCACAAAACAGTTAAACGACGCTGTTCACGAAGGCTTGCTAAGCTTTCGTTAATTTTCTTAACTTTGTTTGCATTTTTCTTTGCCAGGCAAAAGATAAAATTTGCTATAGCAAAAGTATGTAACTTGGTAGCTAAACATGACATGATAATGTCGTCAATGCCGATCTTATTTTTTGGCCGAGATGATAGCTCTTATCATCTACCTTAAGTAACATGTACTGACTGTAGAAACAATAGGTTGATTACAGACTTTGTCACCACATTTCCCCCTTTTAGAGGTTGAATTCTCAAAAAACCTGAAACACGTGTTTACTTGTTTATCTTTAAGAGTACTCCTGTGAAGTTTCGAATAAAATAGTCTAACTAATCTCGTTGCCCCATAAAACCCCGTTTCAGCCCCTTAAAAGGAGAATTATGAAAAATCCTTTCTTAGGCACCCTCAAACCTTATAAGGAACTTACGTGCCAAATTTGAAATGTCTAAGATCAGCGGTTTGTGCTGTGTGTTAATATGTCAGTCAATCAGTCATTCAGTCACTTAGTCAGTTTCTTCTTTTATATAATTATAACTTAGATAAGTTACTAAATAAATATTATATTTCTGAAAAAAATTGTGACCGGCACTCTAGACTGGCCTGATTCATTACAGACAGTTCCGTATTCCGTATAAAGTCTAAATCCCCTAGGTCATGCAATATTAAGTTATTCAGTTTAGCTGAAGAGTGTACTAATTTAAAGCTGCATTGTCATCTCTCACGAATGTGCTGCTTTTGGTGTTCTATAAAGAATATTTGTATTGTATTGTATGTTCGCGACTTATCAGAAACTCCAACATTATGTCAACCTTAACTCATCGAGCTTTTCGTATATAAAACAGCGTTTAATAGCACTGTAATTGGAATAACTATAATTTAAGTTTATATCTTAGGGAAAATTATGGTATCCCCTTTCCTTCTTTTTCTTATGTAATTTAGAGCTAATGGCAATTGTTATTGTCAACTGTTAGATAATAGTGACTACAGTGTCCTTCCGTACAAGTGATAAAGCACTTAGTTTTAAATTCTACATGTATCTTGAAAGCATATAAGTCGTAGGCTTTTTTTACACCCTTATTCTTCGCAGACGGAGTCGCGGGAAACAGCTAGTAAAACTAATCAAACTAATCTGATATATAAAAATCTAGTGTCACGGTGTTTGTTATCGAACTCCTCCGAAACGGCTTCACCGATTTTTATGAAACTTTTTTTCCGTACTCGGTAGGTCTGAGAATAGGTCGTAGGCTATTTTTCTTCGCGGACGGAGTCGCGGGCAACTGCTAGTCTAATATATAAAAATCTCGTGTCACGGTGTTTATTATCGAACTCCTCCAAAACGGCTTGATCAATTCTTATTAAATTTTTTATCTACATTTAGTAGGTCTGAGAATTAGGTCGTAGGCTATTTTTTAAACCCCTTTTCTTCGCAAATGGAGTCGCGGAACTCGCGGGCAACAGCTAGTAAATAAATAAAATAATAAGTCCACTTACCGCAGTGAGGTTGAAGTTCTCAACCGGCTTCAGTTCAGGGCATTTGTTTTCGTGTATGACGTTTCCAGTGGCCACCGCCGCCAGCGCCAGAATCACGAGTCGCAGCATGTTTAACTGTAAGTTTGTAATTTAAGTCCCAGCCAACTGTCGCCTGCGAGATCTAGCAAAATACTAACTGTTTGGGACGCAAACACATCCTTTTATACACTCCAGCAGAGGTCACGGACGTGATACGATATTTCGACTTGATTATTTAATTGAGAAAATGCAGAGGTCGTCGCGGGCGCTGAGCTCGAGAAGCTTCTGTATGTTTCTATGGCAACGCTACTTAGCAGCAATATTCAAACTCGGCTTTATGACGTGGACCGTAGGTTCAATTGAAATAAGGGACAAAATGGGCAAAATGACTTGAGTACACAGTTTTGTTCAGAACTTTCCGCTCTTTCGAATGGTATATAATGAAAAAATTAAGCTAAAAAAAATCTCCCATTTATTATCTGAAAAATATCAAAAAACAGCAATTTCAATTGGCGTAATACCACCGCAGACCCACTTTGATTAAGGTAAGGGTCTACACGCTCAAAGCTTCAAATAATAAACAAAATAATTTGGTGTAAGGGACATCTATATTGTAAAATATGTATTATTTAAATACTAGCTGTTGCCCACGACTCCGTCCGCGAAGAATAGGGGTAGGTATAAAGAATAGCCTACGACCTATTCTCAGACCTACCGAATACAGAAAAAAAAGTTTCATAAAAATCGGTCAAGCCGTCTCGGAGGAGTTCGATAACAAACACCGTGGCACGAGATTTTTATATATTAGATTATGTTACACAAGCAGATAGAGCACTAAAATATAAGATAATAGGTCTAAAAAATCCAAGAAAGGTTCCTGGAAAGGGCGCAAAGATCTTTGTTAAAGGTTATGACGTTTAGCCCATATAGATTTCCGACAAAATTACTATATGAAAAATGCCAGGTTTTAACTGTAAGGCAGTTGTATGTATTGTCATTGGTAATTAAGCAACATAAGATTACACCCTATGATAAGGAAAAATGTACCTCTAAGCGTGTACTGTTCAACGTTTGCTTGTCTTTTAAATGTCGACTGTCAACTACTAAAAGACAGCAAAGGTTTATGGCCATCTATTTCAATAATAAAATTAATAAAATCGTAAATATGTATTCTCTATCTACCTACGAATGTAAAATCAAACTAAAAACATGGTTACTGACACTGAATTATGAAGAATCTGAGGCGCTGTTACCGTAGACTTGTTGTTGTAACACACACACACACATGCGCACATCATACACACACCACACACACACATACACACACATTCACACGTACGCACGCATCTTTTATTATTATTTAAGGCTAAATGTATCGCATGAATGGGAGAGGATACTGACTTCTGTAACACAGGTTTCAACCTAGCTCGGAAGTCAGGGTACTTCTATTGTATTTGTAATTAATTGTCAATAAAACATTATTATTATTATTTGTTGGTACGGATTTCCGATCACGGGCCCATGGGGACCCGGTCATTTGAAAGAAATTCATGGGGCCGAAGCCAACATGAAGAGGCCTTTGGTACCATATAATATAAATGAGATGGGCGCAACTATGGAGGTCTATCCCCTAATACACCATGAGGATGTGCTAGCGGACAGTCCTCCACAGTTGCCAATCTATTGCCAGATAGGAAGCGACATGGAATTGGCTATGGGGTTGGGATGTTGTGGACAGGATTACCGGGCTATGGAGTGAGATAACGGACACCTACCATTTCAATATCTCATAAAATGAACTTTTGGTAGGCGGTGACTCGCCATTCACTAAATGGGCCCCTCAAACTATTGCCCGCTCGGGGCAACGAAGCGGCAACATTGGTGTGAACGGCTAAGGATGGAGAGATGTCTCTGGACTTTAAACTTCAAAATGCCAACTCGCCACTTACGGCCAAACACATCCATCCTTCGAGCATTTAGCTCTTGCGCTCCACTCTAGGCGGCCAACGAAGGCAAACTAGAGGCGGGGTAGGTGTGTAACTGTGTGCGAGTGTGTGTATAAGCGCATGTGTGTATGTGTACCCCTGGAGGTCTCGGGTTCGTGGTGTTGCTACGCACCAACAGCTCGCCACAAGCCGCCCTGCGATGACTGGCTGCACTGGTGACACGACAACACCAGCGGGCGATGAGGTCGTCACATCTCTACGCCTTTATTATTATTATTATTATTTATTAGAAAAAAGTTATGAGTGATTAAATCTAAAAAAAACTTTGTTGGCCTCTCTTAAAAAATCGTATTTTGTCCGTTACCTCAATTGAACCTACACGGTCAACAAAGTACAGTAAAATTACATAAAGTTTACCACTGACAGATGGTTTGCCTTCATTTCATATTCAACTTTAACGACCTACAAACTCAGGGAAACTCAGGGACTTTATACATTCCTTTGCTATATTTAAGGCTGTAAGTATATTGTTAAGCTTATGGATTTAAACTTTTATATTTTAATTAATACTTTATTAACTAGTCACAGGCCCGCGACGTCGAAGTTCCTAAGACGGTCCCATAAGGCTTATGGGAACGGTAGCGACACATGCCCTCGGTACCGCTCTGCTTTCAGAGCATGACATGAGTGCGTGTGAGCCAACTTTGGGGGCGGCAGGCGTAAGCTTGCCTTTGGAATCCAAAAGTTTAATGGTTACTTGACCTGAAATGTGTTTGAACAGAATCATTTTTAATTGTTGTGACATTGGAAGACTATCTCCAATATTATTATTTTTTTCTTTTTTTTATTTTTTTTTTTTGACGGTGGAAGCATTCTACACTTCCACTGAACATAGATATAGTTAAGATGTAGGTATAGTTTAATTTTTTTAACTAAGGGACCCAATACATCCCTGTATTGTTTTTTTTTATATAATTATTATTTTTTTTATTTAATTGTATATTTGTATGGTTTTTTTTTAGTTTGTAATTTATTATATTAAAAAGATGACTTCCTGCCAAGTTTCTTGCGGCGCATTCTTATTGGCAATGATGGTCCTTACGAAAGCGCTGGTAGTTTAAAAAAAGTGACATGTAAAAGAGCCCTTTGCGGCCTACTTGCAGAATTAACGTTTTGATTTTTTTTGTTTTTTTTTTTATCAAATCTTAGAATACTGTTACCCACGTTTTCAGATTTTGTAATAGCTACTTTATTTGTATGGTGTTAAAGTTGGAAATGAAATGAAGGCAAGCCATCTGTCAGTGGTAAACTAAAAGTAAACAGTATTGTATAAATGATTGAAGTCGTGGTAGCCGAGTGGCTTGACCTTCGGTCTCTCAAGCAGAGGGAGGGTTCAAATCCCGGCTCGCACCTCTGTGTTTTCCGGAATTTATGTGCGAAATTATATTTGAAATTTACCATGAGCTTTACGGTGAAGGAAAACATCCTGAGGAAATGTTCACACACCTGAGAAGAAATTTAATGGTGTGTGTGAAGTTCCCAATCCGCACTGCGCCCGCGTGGGAACTACGGCCCAAGCCCTTTCATTATGATATCACGGACACTCAATAGCCAATAATTGACTAATAACAGTCGCGGAATGAAAAGGTTCGTCACTTTTCGACTCTATGTCAACGAGTTAAGGTCGAAAAGTAACGAACTTTTTCATTCCGCTACTATACTATTAATCCTACCTACTTAAATTATAAATGAGAAAGAGAGAAATTTGTGACGATTTTGAATGATTGTTAGTCAATAACGATTGAACGGATTTATATGAAACTTGGCATACTGACGGATAAAGATCTCAATTGAGACATAGGATACTTACCCCCTGTTTCACCATCCATTGATCAAATTTATTTGACGGATAAATGTGATGCCGTCTCTGTTTATTTTGTTCGAACCACATTTATCCGTCAGTTAAAATTAATCAAAGGGTGGTGAAACAGCCTCTTAGTATCCCGGTAATGAATTCCCGTGGGATATATTTTGCTTTAAACAAGAATAGAGAGCGCTTTCCAAGAACGTCGAAATACCTCGGCTTTCAAAATGCCGAGTTAACTTCGACTACAATTCATAGATGGCGTTGTCCAAAGAAACGTAGTGCTTTAACGCATTCGCTGCCGGCTGTCACACCCAAGACCTTGTCAGGTTTCGCAAACGCATATATTTTTTATATGATAGGGGGCAAATGAGCAGGCGTGCTACCTGATGGAAAGCAATCACCACTGCCCATGGACACCCACAACACAAGTTGAGTTATGAATAATGCTTTGCCGGCCCTTTGAGAACAGAGTAAAAAAGAGAGCCGGCAGTCTTTTTTTAGGGTTCCATATTTTAACTTCGGTCCCCAGGCATACTTGCAACATCTGTCTGGCTGGAGAGAGATCTCTCTATAATAGTCTCACCCTTCAGAGGGAATCCGTGTGGTGTTAGTGGGTGTGCCCCTTGCGGCAAAGCCCCACCTTCTTACCCTATGTTTCCGCGAAAGAGTAGGCTTCTTAAAATGCCTGTACAATTATGACGGCGGCGTTGGGTGAAAGGTAACGAAAACGCGTATATGCGTTACCGGCAGTGAATGCATTAAAAATGTTTTTCATGAATATCTAACACGGGCGTAGCCACGGGATAAAGCTAGTCGATGATAAAAATTCAATAGATGGTAATGGTAGAAAATGACCTAAAAACATCAAAAAAGACATGATTTCAATGATGGGTTAATGACCAGCCTTCTATGACCTGATGATGTGGAACTGATCGTCAATGTAGAGTTATTAGAGCAAGAAGGTATAGTGAAACTAATTCGTTGATAAAAAACCGGCCAAGCGTGAGTTGGACTCGTGCACCGAGGGTTCCGTGCAAATTAAACGTTTTTTCAAAATATACGATACTTCTAAACTTCTAATTGTTATTTGCTCTACGATACAATGAATCTTTACAATGCACATGCTCGGAAAGTGCCTCTTGACGCGAGTCAACATATCTGTAGAAAGTTAGTCATCCCAGCACACTTTCGCAAGTGTGAAAAAAAATTGTATGGATTTTACTTTCCACACGCGTGCGGAAAAGTAACTTTTTAAATTGCCAATTCTCAAAAAGTTGTGTCCAAACTAGTGTTTAAAAAATAAGTCTAGAGAGTTGTGTCTTCATAATTCAGCTTTGCACAAATAAGAAAATGTTTGATGCAACCAAATGAACATTTACTGATAAATTAATAAAACAGATTGTTTTAATATTAAAACACACAAATTTTAATTTCGTCAAAAGTTTTGAAATAAAAAATTTAGTACTAAAATAATTCCTTGAGTCCATTTCGGACCGTACGACATCTGCGCTTTCAGTGCGCGCGCATGGCGTAACACGAACCAATCATGTTTACCCGTTCGCGCCTGTCAACCAATGAGCTTTCAGTGTGCGCGCATGGCGTAACACGAACCAATCACGGTTACCCGTTCGCGCCTGTCAACCAATGAGTTTTCAGTGCGCGCGCATGGCGTAACACGAACCAATCATGGTTCGTTCCGTTCGCGCCTGTCATGAAAACCCGCCACAGTAATGTTCATGAATTCAGTCCGGAGAATTAATTTAAGTTTAGTAAATTAAAATGGAGAGTTCAAGTGATGAATTTACATAGGACTTAACGCCGCCTGACGTCCTAGACCAAGCACAAAATTAAATGTGATAGCCTCCTGCTGACTAAACCGATGCTGAAATATGTAAACATCTACGAGACTTTCCCTCAATGAAAGGTAAATAAGAACGCAACATCTTTTTCCGAAAATGTTTATGAGCGCGCCCAGACAGAGAGCGGTCTGGAGTTCCGAGTTCAGAGTTCTGCGTTCTTTCGAATGTACTGAGTCTCTTACGATAACGCACACAGCAGGCGACTGGAACTCTCTAGCGATGAAAACACAGAACTCTGAACGCGGAACTCGGTACTCCAGACCGCTCTCTGTCTGCGCGCGCTCTTAGCCCCAATTTTTTTCCTCGCTTAATGCATTGTAAAATGTTGTATGATATACGTGTCGAAAGTAGGAAATTCCCAACTCATGTCGGCTAAACCAAACTCGCTTCGCTCGTTTGTTTAGATCTCCGCCATTCGTTGGGAATAGCCTACTTTCCGCACTTGTATCATAAATAACTATTATTTTACATCACAAAGAAAACAATACAGAAAAACTAGTACATGAAAAAATATGTCCTAAATATAAAGATTTTCTGGCACAGGCATTGACCCTAAGACACTGGCCGCATTACCTCTCTGAACTGCTATTCCTAATGCCTGAGCCCAGAACTTCAATAAATGATATGCAAAATTCGGGTGATATTTCACGACGAAACAGATTTTGTTATAATTATAATCGAGTGTCAATTTAAATGCATCGCATCGCATTTGTTAAATCAGACTTGCTTCAATTCAATTATTTGGGTTCCAAACAGTCATGTTTTATCATAATTATGATGTAAAGTGTCATTATTTGCATAATAATCTGTATGTATTAATCAGATAATGTTTATTCAGTTGTTAAGCGCCACACGAAATATTGGAATAAGATAAACATGTGAAGTGCATTACATTTGATCTTTTTATGTGTAACTAAAGTAATGTAAGCAGTGATAATATTATTTGGTAATGTACTAAATCAATCAAAAAAAAATAAAAAAAATAAAAATAATAAAAAAAAAATCTATATTATATAAATTCTAGAATGTATCAGTTACATGTATTAGAACTGGTAATATTCTATTGGCTCTGTAAACTATAATAGACATCGTGAAAAGGGGGCGTTTCGCGAAATAAATAACAACAAAATATATAATTACGGTGTATATCTTACAAAATTATACATTTTGAAATTCTTTCGTTCATCCAGTGATATTAATATAAAGATAGCGTATATACTATGACTATGATATCATACGTTCTTATACCTCTTATTACTTACCCGTCGTGTTTTGATATGACGCTTTTTTGAATAAGTACCGTCTTAGTTCACACATTCGCAATATTTTTATGACTAGTTTGATCTGTTGTAACTTATCTTTTCTAAACTGACACAACAGAAGCCGTCACACACTGTATCAGATAAATATGAACGCAACTAACTATAATATCTTACTCTTACTAATATTATTAACGCGAAAATTTATTTTGTATGGATGGATGTGTGGATGTTTGTTACTCACGCTAAAACCATTTGTCAGATTCTGCTGAAATTAGGCACACATATATTTTATAACCTGGATTAACATATCGGATACTTTTTATCTCGAAATATTGCATACTTCCCGCGGGATAACTTTAAAAGGATTCTTTGCAGACGGAGTCGCGGGCAGCAGCTAGTTAAATCAAAATAGCTAGTTAAATGCTAGTTAGCATCGGCTGTTCTATTCCGCCACCACACGTCAGATAAATGTGAATGCGACTTCAATGTTTCCTTTCATCGTAAAGTTTACAAAGAGCTAGATTTTTTAAATATAATTCCGAAAAACTCAGAAGTTTAAGCCGGGATTGAACCCATCCTCTGCCAAACCCCAAGTTTATTCACCTTAATCGAAACATCAATAAACGAAGCAAAAAATAAACTCGTACAACTCTTAGATCTAATAAACAGTGGAAAGCTTTGAGGACGCGGGTGATTCAACAAATTACAGCCACTTTAAATTGAGTTATCTGTTTCCGACCACTGGTAGAGATGATTCTCGATAATCTATACACGAATACCTACTCTAGTTTGGTCTTCGAGAAGATGTCAGAGTAAATGAGTTGCTTAAGCATTTTAAACTAGCTTAATCTGCGGTTGTGCCACTGTTATAAGTCCATGAAAAAGATTACGGTAGCATTTTTTTTTATGTGCGAAATTACATTTGCAATTTACCATGAGCTTTACGGTAAGAGAAAACATCGTGAGGAAGCCTGCATACACCTGAGAAGAAATTCAATGGTGTATGTGAAGTTCCCAATCTGCACTGGGTCCGCGTGGGAACTAAGGCTCAAGCCCAATGAAAAGGTTCGTCACTTTTCGACTCTATGTCACGGAGTTAAGGTCGAAAAATGACGAACTTTTTCATTCCGCTACTAGGTATACTATTAATCCTAAGTACTTAAATTATAAATGAGAAACAGCTTAGAGAAATTTGTGACGATTTTTAATGTTTCTTACTCAATTACGGTTGACGGTACGTACTGACGGATAAAGATCGCTCGGACAATGCCATCTCTGCGGCTGCACCATTTCAAAACCTAGCAACTCTCAAAAAAACAATTTTGCTTTGATCAATTATAACTGTAGATCCACAGTCGCGCGCCCGTAAATGTCCGAGCCAAATGAGCGCCACTTTGATAAAAGTGGCCTTCTTTTTCTCAGTACGTTGCGTGAAATTGTCAAGTTTAGCTGTCAAGTGTCAACCGAAATTCGACTGTAATGAAGTAAAGACTAGGTTCAAATTTCTGTGTAGGTGATGATTTTAATTGTTATGCAAACAAATAAAAAAGTTCGGACATTCTTTGAAGGGGATTTTGTTCGGCAATGTGTATCTTCAGTTATAATTGATCAAATCAATTTTGCGATTTTTGCATATAACGTGGTTTCTAGTAAGTGCCTACAGGATAAAAAAACATTTAGAGGCCTATCTCGCTCAATTTCACAGATACGAGTACCTCCAAACCTAGTAAGTACACAAAAAAACGGGCTTGACCATTTCAAAACCTGGTATGGCACAAAACTATTTCAAAAACCTAGTATGTGGCATGCACTTACAAGGTTTTAAAAAAGTCAGAGAGGCTTATTAGGTCTGATGTGGTCAAACGATATTCAATACGCTCATTTCAAAAGCCAGTATGGTACATAATTGCAGTTAAAACATAATTAAACAAAAATACAGACGGTTCTGACAGAAAATCAGCGCTACAGGCGTCTAACGCCTCAGCATAATGCTGAGTCAGCGACCGTTACACTTTTGCGGGGACACACATGCAGAATTGTGTATACGTACGGTCATATTTATTTTACTCCAATGTTTGTAATCTTTGTTTATTTGTATGAAATTGTATGTACTTTCTTGTAATTTGTGTGTCTTGTAAAAATGAATAAATATCTTCTTTCTTTCTTAAATAAGTACCTGGATATTCGTCTTAATCTAGTTAACCAAGAAAACATCACTTTTTGAACAAATATTGCAAAATTTTGTACGGCTAAGACAAAACATGTTTTTTTGCTCTCCTGTAAAATTAGCTACTAACTATATTATAATTATTTATTATTAAGATTTTTTTCAATGCACTTACTTGTTTTTCTGTATTTTTTCTTTGAAGTCTACAATAAAAAGTCATTGTAAATACCTATTGTATAGAAAGAGATTTTCAAATGGTATTTTCACAGAGAGACGTGATTTAAAAATTCAGCCACATGGTAATCTTAGCTTCGAGTAATCCTTAAAGCTATTCCATTTTAGTCTCTAGGGGAATCACATAAAAAATCACAAAAAAAAAGATAAAATTTAATATGCATTCCAATACTCGGAACATATTAAGCTCACGTATCCGATTAGCGAATCATTTTAACAAAAGATAAAGTCGCCGATAAGATTTTGTATAAAAACGATCAATAGGGAGATAAAGCCATTATAGTAGTTTAGGTTTCGTGAAGTGACTGAGTGATGAACCGATGATCTCATGATGTCTAAAATGATTTTGTTGCTCGTCGGGGTGTTGGGGATAGCGGGGTTCGGTAGTGCGCAGTTGGTACAGGTTGGACAATGTGGCACAATAAATTACATGGACAATTTCGTTCTGGCTTCGGTAAGTCTTTTTTTCTATACCTTTATCCCCCACTTCAAAATAAAAGTCATAATATGTTTAGGCTACAAGAAGCCCTTGTGAACGTCGAAAAATCTAACGCTCAAAAATCTCTGTTGAAAAGAAACCGGCTTAAAACTTTACCTTCTAAGTCCCAACGTACTTTATAATGTAAGTACAAATTTTAAGAATAAAATGCCTTACGTACTATGTGAAGTACAAAGTTTTAGTGAAAATAAACGGATCACTCACGTCTCAAAACGAGTTTAACTCGACATGTTTCGGGCTAATCCGTAGCCCTTCCTCTCGGAGTCGCACGTCACGGCGGTTGAGTACACGTTTGGCAGCCGCCGTGACGTGCGACTCCGAGAGGAAGGGCTACGGATTAGCCCGAAACATGTCGAGTTAAACTCGTTTTGAGACGTGAGTGATCCCTTTATTTTCACTATGAGTGAGTCTCACGGTAGTTTCATGTTTAAAGTACAAAGTTTTAAGCGAAAAAAAGACTTTTAAGAAAAAAAAGATTGAACCAACTTAATCTTTACATAAAAACCGATGTTTACATATAATACAAATACCACCTAGATCGCTATAATTTGGCAGGGTGACTATAAAGGTGGCTGCGTATCCTCGTTCTATGGCAATGCCGAAGAAAGAGCCAACCTTAACCTGTGGATCGAATAGCCTAACTTTTAAAAAAATAAACAGTTTTTGAGCTTTGAGTCCCCACGGCCCAAGATCCTGTAATTACATCTTAAGTATTTAACTGCTTAAGTCTTTTAATTAGCTTACTTTATAAACAACAAATTATTCAATGAATAAAATATACAAAAATAATATTTTTATTATACACTTGAAAACTTTGAAAGTTACAAAACTTGTGATCCTCATGATCAAAAGATTAAGCATAACATCAGTTAGAAAAACGCAACAGCTAAAGTAGTCGATATGTTATTAAACTTACAACAATTTCAAGTACTTGCTTTTCTCTTGTTGAATTTGGAAAGCCTAAAGAATTAGTCTATAATATGGTAAACGTCCGTGTGCTCGACACTAACCCAATACATGGCACCTTCAATCTTATGTCATATTAAGAGAGGTGGCAGATGGGTATTCTACTGGGCGTTGTGATTTCGAGCATTGGTACGTTTACCTTAAATACGTTTTCAAATTTAAACCTCATAATTATGCAATATTCATATAAAAGTTTAAAAAGTTAACAATACACAAGTAATTCATTGAATAAGGCGTTACATTGCGAAGGTGCATATCAATGAACTGAAACAATTACTTTGCTCACCCGCGAACGACGACGACGGACGGAACGGATGGACGGGGTAGGGTCGCGGGTGAGCAAAGTAATTGTTTCAGTTTATTAATACATAAATAATTAAGATATTTAAACCTACCTTGGTTCAATTTTTAATAAAATTGTTATAACTAGAGTTTCAGTTTTGATCGCGAATACTGATACAATGATACTGGTCGAAAATTCTAAGTTCGTATCACAGTGATAACACGATTTTCTTGAGATAGCGATAAATGTGAAAATATACTATAGAAATATGAAATCCTTGCTGATATTATAGTCTCAAAAGTAATTCTATCTGTTACTTCTTCCCGCTTAAATCGCTCAACCTATTTTCATAAAAATTGGGATGGAGATAGTTTTTAACCCTGGAATGAACACAGGACAATTTTTTATCCCGGAAAAGTACATACTCGTAGTTCCCACGGGATAGCGATAAACGAATTCTTCTCAGACGGAGTCGTGCAACAGCTTGTTCAACATAAATAATGTCCTACACGAGTTCTAATTAAATATAACAATAAAACTGTTTTACAAAAACCTTTTTAAAAAATTGTAGGGACAGTTGAAAGCATAAATGTCTATACAGGCATCACGTCAAATATATGTAAACATCAACCTTTATGGTTAGTTGCTTAGAGTTGACATATATATACATTTTGAGGCGAGGTAACGTATATTTATGCCTTTGACTGTAAATGACACCCTTTTAGGATATAGAATATAATGCTTTAAACTTTCGTGATATTTACACATTATGTACATAACTATAATATGAGTATTAGTGAACATAGTAAGGATACAGAATGTCAATCTATCATAATAATATACATATTATTAGCTTAATGATCAATTTTCTTAAATTACTGTTAATAACTACAGAATTTGATTTTTTGCACTTTAATAAGTATATAAATATATAAATATTAATTAAATGCGGGAACTTTGATATTAACTGTCCAAAATACTTTAAATTTTGATATTATAATTTGCACTTAAAATGTCGTCAATACAATATATTTTTTTGTAAATGAGGATCGTTAACGTATCTTTATTTATAATTATAAAATCATTGCTTTTATCAAAGGTGTGTTGCTTCGTAACAGCCTCCGTACACACCCCGTCAAAATCTAGATAAGATACGAGTTATAACGAAAGCTTAACACTCAAGTTTTATCTATAACTAAGTATTAATAATGAATCATGACTCTTACGCACGAAGCTACAAAAAATAATAGCAACAATTTGCCTCATGCCCGCTGTCCATGTTGTGCCAACGTTTGGACAAACATAAGGTTGGTTATTCGTTAGAACAGCAGGCATGAGGCAGGCAGGCATCGGAAACAGCCAGCTGTCACAGCCATAAAAAAACTGTCATTTCAATCCGATGCTGAGTGTCAAAAAGTTACACAATACCTAACCAACCAACCAACTGCATGCGCCACACCAAGCTTCTATGATTGGCCTACTTTCCAACAATTTTGACATATTATGGACGGCTCATTATTTGAGCTTTTCATTCGCCTCACTTACGTGAACACATTTCACTTTTCATTTCCTTTTTTTGATTTGCATTGCATTGGTGGCTGTAGATTTTGATGGCATTTTCGATGATTTATGAGAGTTCCTCTACTTCTACCTGATTACTGGAAAAAGTATCAGAATGTTCTGCCATTTCTACATAAAGACGTCCATGAAAGTGATTCGAAACAAACGCTCGAATAATAACCAGTATGCTTAGTATAAGTTTTCCTTCACTTCAATACTTCTCGATCGCGTTTACGTAAAAATTTCAATTCTATGGAAACATAGACGCGCGCGCGCGGAGGCGCTGTCCAAGTTTCCCTAGTAATTGAATTTTTTACGTAAACGCGATCGAGAAGTATTTTGGTGAAGTAAAACTTATACTAAGCGTACAGTATGCTTAGTATAGGTTTTACTTCACCGAAATACTTCTCGATCGCGTTTAAGTAAAAAAATCAATTACTAGGGAAACATGGACAGCGCCTCCGCGGCCGCGCGTCCATGTTTCCATAGCATTGATATTTTTACGTAAACGCGATCGAGAAGTATTTTGGTGAAGTAAAACTTATACTAAGCGTACAGGACAATTTAAATTAACCCATGTTGCGGCCCGCTGTCGCTGCAGCGTAGCTAAAAACATTTGTTGCTCACACAATTATTTTAATTATTTAATCAAATACTAAAATAGATACAAGGTTTATAACTAACATGTTTATAGGTTTAAAGCCCTAAATAAACGTAATTTATTTATTTAAAAAAAAATATTGAGTGTGGTTGCATTTGAATGAGATAGAAATACATGGTGCTCACTCTAACTTATAAAATTGCGCTCCAAAAGTTGGGCCAAAACGATGGTACAACATAATATACAGCTGTCAAAAAAAAATTGTGCAGTAGTTGATTGATTGATTCAGGCGTTACTTTGTGGTGGTCTATATATCAATCAACTACATACAATCTTTTAACTGTTATGTTGCTACCAAATAAACCTATTTACCGTAAACTAGGTATCGGGTAGGTACTTTAACCCAAGTGGAAGTTAACTTTCCCATATGAAAACCATAAATAGTAGGGTATAATATAAAAACGTGGGCAGTCAGCTAACCATCATCATACAACCGTTGAACACGTGTTTAACGTCTGTTTATAGAAAACTTACATTTTAAACATATCTAGGTAGGTACCTACGTCGTGATTATGTTGTTGCTTGGATATTACCGTCATTCCTTATTCATCTCGAGAACACTAAATTGAATAACAAAAAAACTTCTGAAAATAGCAAACAAAGATAAAAATGAATTTGAGTAACCGAGTTTTCACCAGGAACATACTATCTTGGCTTGCACTGATAATGCTATCATCTAATATAGATGAAACTGTGTGTCGATATCATCAAATAATGTTTATCTAATGTATGTGATGAATTTAATCTGCGGCGTGGGCTGATGTACTTACAAACAAAGATCTTTACAAACAATAATTTGGTACCGTAAAGTGGAGGTAGTTTTACCTAATGGACGATAACTTTGGCCCAAATCTAAACCACATATAGAAGGGTCTAAAAAAAGGTTTTAAAATGATGTGAAGTCGCTTGTAATGTCACTTCAAACATTAAAGACTATTAATGAACAGAAACAATTACTTTGCTCACCCGCAACCTTAAAAATAATCAAGGTCGCGGGTGGGCAAAGTAATTGTTTCTGTTCATTATAAAAGTCTAACAAAAACCGTAAAAACTTTGACGATCACCTACATATAACCAGCCTACAATTTCTATGGTATGGTATAAAACTTGAACCGAGTTAATACCAATGGGCAAAGTTACCTTTCAGGGCCAGACTAATCTGACTTGAGTTTTTTTACAGTACTTAAGTTTTTTACCGATACATATTTGACACCAATGTTTTCTTACAGTTCATCGGTACCAATGGTATTTGGCACGAAATCGGCAAAACAGCAAACCAAGTTGATGACTGCTCGCGGTTTGAGTTCGGTACTGGTACGGCTACCGTCACCTTAAGCAATCCATCAGTGGTCAACAACTTTGCCCAGACAGCTACTGGCACAGCCACACACACCACTGGAACCTCAACACTTACTCTTACTTTGACGTCGTCAAACAATCGTAAGTCGATTTGGTTAATCAATATCAAGTTTTCTATGCATTATAATAGAAGATACCTATTAGAAAGAAAGAAAATACATACAACAACACTAGACACATCATCAATATTTTTACAAAACACAAGACAGAATGTGTCATTTCATTACGGTTGCAAATCGGACACTGGCTTAGCATAATGCTGAGGCGTTTAAAGCACCCCAGTGCTGATTTTCAGTCAATACCGTTAGTGACACCCAGATAGCTACAATACTACATGCGTAAATAGATAATTTGTAGGTTATAAAAGCAAATAATAATAACAAAATTACTTAATCATAATTACTATATCTCACCTGCCAAGTAAACCCTGCGCGGAAGATCGAAAAATGAAATAACCGAGACAATAAAAATCAAAGAAGTTTTGTGAAATAGTGTTGGAAAGGAGAGGAAATTTTGTTGGTGAAATGTGTTCGGAACCACGCTGCAAGGGAGGCGTTTGGTTCCAGCGGCCAACCTGAGCAAGTATGACACGTTAATGTCGTGAAGATTTTAGCCCAGCCGGCTCGGCTGTTAAGGTTGGCTGATGTGACAAGGATATAAATGACATAACAAGCATGTGCTTTTTCATTTAGTTATTTTTTTGCCCTATGGGCTAGTGCGAAAAATTGTACGAAAGTTACGTTAGGTCAAATCAAAACTTTTAGGTAAAGTAAAGGATACACAAACTGTACCTTGCACATAGCTTATGATAAGGAGAATCCATATTTGTATCATTTTAGTGTATCCAGAATAGGCGTATCATATCGAATACGTGTAACGTAAGTATATGGGGTAGTCAAGAAACGCAGTATACATTGATCGCCACGTATCAGATACGGTATGTTGCGTGATCTCGTATCTTTTCGCGTCCATGTTAACGGTTATTATACGCGTCGTTGCTACGCCTCGGAGATACGACACGTTAAAATCTATGGGCCTATGCAGCCTGAATTAAATGTTTATTATTATTATTATTATTATTAAAATGATACAAATGTGTAGTCAAACATTTTTGTACCAGTTCGATACATGTATTGTATTCATATGAATTATTATAATTATTATTATTAAAATCTTAACTTTTTTTTCAGCAATCGAATTTAATATTCTCGCCAGCGACTACAACAACTATGCTATTGGCATGAATTGCGTCAATCTAGGAACTAACCAAAGAAGTAGTAAGTAACTCCTAACAATTATTTTTGGAACCTAAAGCGGGCTTGCGCGGACCAGGGTTGGCTACGTAACTCCGAGTTAACTACCAACTCAGTGTTAAGTAGTGTCAAAATTTAAGGAACTGTCATCTATAATAAAGGGTTAATAAGGGTTAACGATTACATTAAGATTAAGATGAATTAATGAATTAAATCTCTTACGATTAGCTAGAAAATATTATTTAAGATATATATCTAACACACTAATGTCTAAATTTAAACTCATCGTAACTAATTGTACACTGTTACCTAATTTCCAATGTTTTGCAGGGTAGAACGCACAACCAGTTTCTAATTTGAACGGCCCAGTAGAGCGGCTAAACACGATTTTTCATTGCACGATAGGAACACTATGTTTAAAATGAAATTTATTTTTCAGTTTACGTATGGCTATTGGGTAGAGCAGCTAACTCCCTTAACACCCCTGCCACGTTGACGGCGGTTAATAACGCACTTGCTGCGATTGGCTCCAACGTCAACCAATTGACGGCTGTCGACCATTCCACCGACGCCTGCACGGTGCTTCCCGTGATCTCTCCAGGACAACCTGTAATACTGAGCGGCCAATGTAGCACAACTACTCCAGTAATACAAAACTTCCAAGTTGGACAAGTAAGTTCAAATGATCCAGACTTGACTAATATTCCACAAATACTAACGTTATCACTATTGTTGACTTCACGTATTCCCACTTTTTGGGTGTTATTCGAGTGGCAAATGAGCAAGCAGATCAGCTGATTTCGCGTAATAAGTAAACATAATCACCCTTATGTGACAGAAATTTTAGTCTCCACGCCGGAATTGGACCTCAGCAGCACAGGCACTGCTGCGTTGTGACAAGATTAGCAAATAAGGTCGTAATATTAGCGGTTCGGAAGGACCTTGCAAGAGGTCTCACGGACTTTGGAAAGTTACTAAACACGACATTATTTCGAATCAATTTCCTTGCAATCAGAACATAATACTAATATCATCTATATTGTTATAAATCATTTACTTAACTTATACTACAGTTATTCGTAATTAAAAATGAGTTTATTGATTTATTATCAATCGCAAGTTATGTGTCAGATATCAAAAAGCAAATAAAATTCTTTACCAACTAAATCAGGGAAACCCAAATGATTAAACCGAGCTGGCCAATGAAAACAATGTGAAAAACATGTTCTTTTATGATACAAATACAACTAATAACATCAAAACTAAAATTAACAAGACTAACGTCCACAACAGTTTGAAGGAACATGGTACGAGATCTCCAGCTATTACTCGGAAAATGCGGTCGGTACCTGCGCAAGGGCAGACTATACCCTAGTGGGGAACACTGTCAACGTCGTCAACAGCCAAGTCTTGAACGGTCGTTTAGACACTATCTCAGGGACAGCTGCCCTAATCGGAACCAATCAAGAAGGAAGACTGAACGTAGTTTTGAATGTTAATGGTGGTAAGTATACAATGTATTTCAAAACTGGACCTTGACCAAATCGTCGAGGATACTGCAGCGCCGCGTAACAGTAACAATGGCTTATGCCGCGTTACCTACAAAAACAGCAAATTTGAGATTTCCTATCTGTAGGCATGGGTCATACACATTTTCTTGTTCACGTCTCTCCTGTGGGCATGACAAAAGTTACGGGTCTAGAGCGAATATTTTTACTCAAGTCTACGTCGGCGTTTGAGAGATGCCTGACCTACTTTCGGCCTATTTAAATAAATGTTAATTTTGCTGACTCGGAGTCACTAATTTTATATCTATAGGAGAGACAACATTTGTTTCTTGCGCTGTGTATGACCCGCATATTATACAAATACAAAGAATTTAATTTTAACGGTGTCCTGTTACAATTTGCCTCTAGTCAGAAACGCGGCGTTAGCCATTGTTGATTGCACGGTATTGCAATATCATCGACGAAATATCCCTGCAAAGGTTGGCATAGGTTTAGGGAGGAAGGGGTGCTTCAATAAATATAATCATGGCATAATCTTTGCACTTGAAATCATATTGTGAAAAATAGGAAATATCGATGAATATAGGGTGTGGCGATAGCCGACTGCCTTATATAATTCAGATAAGATAATACTCGTAAGTTCATTAAATTGTAACGATAATTTCAAGGTCTTATTGTTATCTTTACTTACAAATTGGTATAGGTACGTAGACAACTGTTGCCACATGGTTTGCAAGATTAATCCTACTGATATGTGAAATATGCACATGCGTGTCTGCGTGTGTGTGTTGGCTAGACAGATTTGGAAGAAATATAAGTATTTGTTTGTAACACGTCCTCTAACAAGAGGACGTCTGGAATAACATATAGGTTACAGTTAATCCCGATATTTTATAATCGATAATGTAAAATCCCAAAATCTTAACCACCAAGTCTAGAGACATTCAATTTTGCACGGGTTTTCGTCATACAACGTAAATTAATGCATAGTATTTTTTTGGGAATTCCCACGAAAATTTCGCGGAATTTTAATTTGACTGCCAGCTCGAATGGTTCATGCGAGAAAAGCTGCGGGAATATACCTCTAATATATATATAAACCACGAGGAGCAAGTAGAAATTTAATATTTGTATTAAAGTAACGACGTGATTTTTTTCAAACTACGTGTAACTATTGTTTTAATTTTCAGTGCAAGTTACTCAAGAACTGCTGATTCTTGATACCGATTACAATGGATACGCCGTATCTTACACTTGCGTGAATCTAGAGAATAATCAAAGACGAGGTAAGAATTTTCAGTTGTATAAATTTAATTAAATGTGAATCAAGCTTCTTTTTTTCTTTCTGTAGACCATTCTTTCAAACAAAGTTATCACTATTACTTTTGTAATAATTATGATCTATCCTCTGCATTTAAATTGAAAACACTGGATTGTTTTACTTTTACATATTATTTAGTACCAAAATTGAAGAATTCTGAACAACTAAATTTCCAGCGAATACAAATTGTAATTGCTAAAGATAATTTCGTCCGAGACATCGAAAATATTTCATTAAATACCATTCGTTATTTTCTTTCAGTCAACAGCTGGATTCTCAGCAGAACTCAAACGATCTCAGCAACTTCTCAGACGGAAGTCAATAGAGTGATCAACTCGCTCGTAGACCTCAATACCGAGTACTACCAAAATACCGACCAAAGTGATGCTGCCTGTTTCTATTACCCCATATTTACGCCCGGAGTACCAGTTGTGTTCCCTGGACAGTGTGATTTGAACATTCCAGTTCAGGCTAACTTCGATCCTACACAGGTAATTATTGACATAAAAAAGTGAATAACAATTGAAAAAACCCTTGGCTTAACTTTCACTTGATTGTGAATATCTAGCAGATAAAATAAAACCAGGACCAATCATCGTCTAAAACATGGACGCTCGTAATAAGCATTCATCATGGCTTCCTTTTGATAGAAAGTAGTAGCAGTTTTAAGTTGTATTTATCTGATGTGAACATTTCTACTATGATGATATAGATGAAATAAATAAAAAAATAAAATAAATAAATATTAGGGGACAATCTTACACAAATCGACCTAGTCCCAAACTAAGCAAAGCTTGTACTATGGGTACTAGACGACGATAAACATACTTATATAGATAAATAAATACTTAAATACATAGAAAACATCCATAACTCAGGAACAAATATCCGTGCTCTTCACACAAATAAATGCCCTTACCGGGATTTGAACCCAGGACCTCTTGCTTCGTAGGCAGGGTCACTTCCAACTAGGCTAAAGCGGTCGTTATACTGTATCTAATTGATAGCTGATATTGGCCTCTTATGCTGTCGAACTGCAAACCAATTGCCCTTTCAAACGTACCAAGCGATGCTTGACGTAGCTAGAAGATGTAACAGTTGGTGTACATCAGTTTTTTTTACGTTTGACTCATTTGTTCCAGTACACCAATTTATGGTATGACATCGAGTCGTATCCATCCACTTTCCAACAAGGAACCTGCAACAACGCCTTTTACACTCTAACACCGGAAGGGACCGTCGATGTGTTCAATACTCAAGTTGTGAACCAGCGCTTGGACACGATGAGAGGCGTCGCTGTCATACCTGATCCCACTCAACCTGCTAAATTGCTCGTCAGTTTTCCCATTGCAGGAACTGATCGTGAGTTGGTTTTTTATTCATTTTCTGTCAAAAATTTGTTATATTATTATTAGAGATTTTTTAAGCTGCAATTGTATCTTTTAGAAACAACTTCAACGAACTATTGGGTCCTGGCCACGGATTACACATCCTACTCTCTAGTGTATACCTGCGAGAATCTTGCAAATAACCAAAGAGCTGGTAAGTATCCAAAAGGCACCTTGTTTTTCTCTTTTAAGCAAGTGGAAAGAAAATAATACCTACTCCTTTTTTTCAGTTTTCAGTTGGAAACTGGGCAGGACTAAGGAAGCATTTTCGGCTGCCGCCAATACGGCTATGAACGCTGTAATAAACTCCATAGATGTATTGGACAGTCAGTACTTCGCTAACCGTGACCAGTCAGCTGCTGGCTGCTTCTACTTCCCGGAACCTGAACTTGGCAGACCTGTGATCTTCCCCGGACAGTGTGACCAAACTGTCGCTGCAATCCCTAACTTCAACTTAAATCAGGTAACTAAAAGATTAAGTTAACCGAGGGTATTTAAAACTCAGTAGTGGTGTACATGTGACCAGTTATATACTATGTAGTAACAAGTACTAGCTTCATTCTTCAATATAATGGTTAAAAAGTAATGCTGGAAGAAGCGATTCCCCAAATTTGCCAGTGATGGTGACATACTATATCGCTTCATGTGTTTTTAGCGAACGACTCCCTTAATAAAAAACGAAGTTAAAGAAGCTTCACGTCAAAAACGTGTTGAATAAAGCAAATCCATTTTTGTGTTGCTTGATATGATCGGATGACATCCGTTTCCAGTTCTGTCAGTGAAAGGGTACAATTTTGACTTAACGTTTATGTTTTAGTTCATTGGCACTTGGCATGAAGTCCAGACTTATCCCAAAGAACAACAATCAGGCACTTGCGTAAACCACGATTTCACAACTACCACTGCAGCCAACACTCTCAACCTTGTATCCAATCAAGTCATCGCTCAAAGACTCTCTTCTTCTAGTGGTAACGTGGTTGTAGAAACCACAGATGGAAGTGGAAGACTGCGACTCAGTATGACCGTTAATGGCGTTGGTAAGCATTTTTAATGTCCTTACTCCTTCTACATTTGTATACAATATTCGGGATCGCTAGATATTTAATTTAACTTTGTTTTTTTTTATTACTTAGTCTTTGTTATTGTGCTTATGTTGAATTTTGGTTTGTTCCAGCTATCAATTTCCCGTATTGGGTTTTGGCAACCGATTACACTAGCTATGCATTAGTATACAGCTGCATGGATAGACAGGACGACACCAGAGCAGGTAATAAGAAGAAAGACTTACATTAAAACAAAATAAAATAATTGGGTAACAGGTAATTGTGGTACCAATGGCAAAATACATAAAATGTGTTGATGCCATTTTGTCTGAATATTTTAAGAATAGAATATTCTTTAAAGTCGGTTAATGTTCTGTTAGTCAGAATTTTTCCAAGGCAACATTCACTGTGGTCTAAATGACCTGACCTGA
Source organism: Archips xylosteana (assembly GCA_947563465.1). NCBI lineage: Eukaryota > Metazoa > Arthropoda > Insecta > Lepidoptera > Tortricidae > Archips > Archips xylosteana. The sequence goes on from OX387362.1 coordinate 4,494,493, forward strand.
TCCTTGTGTCTGGATGTTTTCAGGGCAAAATACTCTGGGGTCAAAATGTACAAAATGCGATTCATTGAATGTGCTCATTGACGTTAAGTAATATACTTTTTGACTTTTGTACAATTTGACAAAGGGATTTTCGAACCCATCGAGCATTTTGGGATCTTGACCATTTATCTTCTGTTATTTCTATCATACAACTAGGCTCTTAGGTTTTTGTGGCATCTAATTCTTTTGTCTTTTTTTCAACATACTTTTTGAATGTTATCTATTTTGATAATGAGACATTTTGGAGCATTGTAATTTTAGACATTTGTACCATAATAACCTATTACAAGAATTGCTTTTGTTATATATATCATACTGTTATCAGCGCCCTTCTATAAGGCACCTTACTTTTATAGTGTACAGCTGGAAGCTCAGCAGAACACAGACGTTACCAGAAGCCGCTAACACGCCCATCAACACTGCCATAGCAGCTGTCCAGGTCTTGGACAACCAATACTACGAGGCCGTTGACCAATCGGCAAATGGCTGCTTCTACTTCCCAATCTATCAGCCAGGAGTACCAGTGGTTTTCCCTGGTCAATGTGATCAGAGCATTCCAGTTCAGGCTAACTTTGATCCTACTCAGGTAATTACTACTATACAAATTAAAATATGTATTATAATTATAACATAGCTGGAATAGATAGTGATTAAAATAACGCGCGTGGCTTACCATGCCATAAGAGTGCGATAAATAGACATGATATAAATTAAAAAATAATATAATGGAGCGGACATCAGACTAAATATACGGATGTTTGACTTCCTTCGTATTTAATGTATGAAAATAGATAAACCTGCTAAAATAAAAATATCCAAAAAAAATATATTGAAGCATACCTAGCTATATATCATGGCACAAATAATGATAAACAAACGGGCTTGCCATTTAAAAATAGTAATTCTAATTAATACTTACAGTGTTAAATCCTTTTTAGCACCAAAAGGCTGAAAAGACGCCAAGTTTTATAAAAGGAGAATAGGGCAAAGGCCTTATTCCCTTACAAGTCTAAACTCACCCTCACCAAATCCGATAAAAGTCTTTCGACTGATTGCGGATAATATAATTTATAAAAAAAAAAAAATCCTTAATCTGCGTGAGTCAGATGTAACGAAAGACAATAAGATCTACTATTATTATCATCAGCAAAAAAACCCTTACCTACTCTACTCTTTGCTATATTTTTTACATTAACTCATATTGGGTGTTTAATATGTATTCAAGTATGTATCTATCTATATAAGTATGTTTATCCGTTGCCTAGTACCCATAACACAAGCTATGCTTAGCTTACTTTGGGACTAGGTCAATTCGTGTGAATTGTCCTGTGATATTTATTAATTTATTATTTATATCATAAGACTGCTACACCAATTTACCTTTATCTTGTTTATTCTAGTACACCAATTTATGGCATGACATCGAGTCGTATCCGTCCACTTTCCAACAAGGAACCTGCAACAACGCCTTCTACACTCTAACACCGGAAGGGACCGTCGATGTGTTCAATACTCAAGTTGTGGACCAGCGCTTGGACACGATGAGAGGCGTCGCTGTCATACCTGATCCCACTCAACCTGCTAAATTACTTGTCACTTTTCCCATTGCAGGAACTGATCGTGAGTTGTATACTTTAATTTTCTTTCAAAAAATTCTTATATTATAAGAGAATTTTCTAAACTGTAATTGTATCTTTTAGAAACAATATCGACGAACTATTGGATCTTGGCCACGGATTACACATCTTACTCTCTGGTGTATACCTGTGAAAATCTTCCGAATAACCAAAAAGCTGGTAAGTATAAGAAAAGTACCTTATTTTTCGCTTTTAACCAAATGGAAACAAATTAATACTCCTTTTTTGCAGTATTCAGTTGGAAAATGGGAAGGAATAAGGCAGCATTTTCAGCTGCCGCCAATGCAGCTATGAACGCCGTGATAAACACCATAGATGTATTGGACAGTCAGTACTTCGCTAACCGTGACCAGTCAGATGCTGGATGCTTCTACTTCCCGGAACCTGAAGTTGGCAGACCTGTGATCTTCCCCGGACAGTGTGACCAAACTGTCGCTGCATTCCCTAACTTCAACTTGAATCAGGTAACTAAAAGATTAAGTTTACCGTAGCTATTTGAAACTCAGCTGCAGTGGTGTACATGAGACCTGTTATATACTATGTAGTAACAAGTACGAGCTTCTTTCATCAATGTTATGGTTAAAAAGTAATGCTGGAAGAAGCAATATCCCAAATTTGCAACTGATCGTGACATACTATATCGCTTCATGATGTTTTTAGCAAACGACTCCCTTAATAAAGAACGAAGTTAAAAGAAACTTCGCGTTAAAAACGTGTTGAATAAAGCAAATCCATTTTTGTGTTGCTTAATATGTTCGGATGACATCCGTTTCCAGTTCTGTCAGTGAAAGGGTACAATTTTGACTTTACATTTATGTTTCAGTTCGTTGGTACTTGGCACGAAGTCGAGACTTATCCCAAAGAACAACAATCAGGCACTTGCGTAAACCACGATTTCACAGCTACCACTGCAGCCAACACTCTCAACCTTGTGTCCAATCAAGTCATCGCTCAAAGACTCTCTTCTTCTAGTGGTAACGTGGTTGTAGAATCCACAGATGGAAGTGGAAGACTGCGACTCAGTATGACCGTCAATGGTGTTGGTAAGCATTTTTAATCTCCTTACTCCTTCTAGATTTGTACACAATATTCAGGATCGCTAGATATTTAATTTAGCTTTTTTTTTCATTACTTAGGTATTCTTTGTTATTGAGCTTATGTTGAATTTTGGTTTGTTCCAGCTATCAATTTCCCGTATTGGGTTTTGGCAACCGATTACACTAGCTATGCATTAGTATACAGCTGCATGGATAGACAGGACGGCACCAGAGCAGGTAATAAGAAGAAAGACTTACATTAAAACAAAATAAAAGAACTGGGTAACAGGTAATTTTGGTACCAATGGCAAAATACATAAAATGTGGTGATGCCATGTTGTCTGAATATTTTAAGAGTAGAATATTTTTTAACCGACATGTTCTGTTAGTCAGAATGTTTCCAAGGCAGCATTCACTGTGGTTTACATGACCTGACCTGATCCTTGTGTCTGAAAGTTTTCAGGGCAAAATACTCTGGGGTCAAAATGTACAAAATGCGATTGATTGAAAGTGCTCATTGACGTTACGTAATATACTTTTTGACTTTTGTACAATTTGACAAAGGGATTTTCGAACCCATCGAGCATTTTGGGATCTTGACCATTTATCTTTTGTTAGTTATTTCTATCATACAACTAGGCTTTTAGGTTTTTGTGGCATCTAATTCTTTGTCTTTTGTTCATTATAACATGTTTACATCAACATACTTTTTGACCGTTGTCTATTTTGATAATGAGACATTTTGGAGCATTGTAATTTTAGACATTTGTACCATAATAACCTTTTACAAGAATTGCTTTTGTTATATATATCATACTGTTATCAGCGCCCTTCTATAAGGCACATTACTTTTATAGTGTACAGCTGGAAGCTCAGCAGAACGCAGACGTTACCAGAAGCCGCAAACACGCCCATCAACACTGCCATAGCAGCTGTCCAGGTCTTGGACAACCAATACTACGAGGCCGTTGACCAATCGGCAAATGGCTGCTTCTACTTCCCAATCTTTCAGCCAGGAGTACCAGTGGTTTTCCCTGGTCAATGTGATCAGAGCATTCCAGTTCAGGCTAACTTTGATCCTACTCTGGTAATTACTACTATACAAATTAAAATATTATGTAATATATTATAACATAGCTGAAATAGACAGTGATTGAAATAACGCGCGTGGCTTACCATGCCATAAGAGTGCGATAAATAGACATGATATAAATTAAAAAATAATATAGTGGAGCGGATATCAAACTAAATATACGGATGCCTGACTTCCTTCGCAGTTAATGAATGAAACAAATTAATAAAAATAGATAAACCTGCTAAAATAAAAATAACGAAAAAAATATATTGAAGCATACCTAGCTCTATATCATGGCAGAAATAATGATAAGCAAACGGGCTTGCCATTTAAAAATAGTAATTCTAATTAATACTTACAGCGTTAAATCCTTAATCTGCGTGAGTTAGGTGAAACGAAAGACAATAAGATCTACTATTATTATCATCAGCAAAAATACCCTTACCTACTATACTCTTTGTTATATTTTTTTACACAAACTCATAAAACTGCTACACCAATTTACCTTTATCTTGTTTATTCTAGTACACCAATTTATGGCATGACATCGAGTCGTATCCGTCCACTTTCCAACAAGGAACCTGCAACAACGCCTTCTACACTCTAACACCGGAAGGGACTGTCGATGTGTTCAATACTCAAGTTGTGGACCAGCGCTTGGACACGATGAGAGGCGTCGCTGTCATACCTGATCCCACTCAACCTGCTAAATTACTTGTCACTTTTCCCATTGCAGGAACTGATCGTGAGTTGTATACTTTAATTTTCTTTCAAAAAATTCTTATATTATAAGAGAATTTTCTAAACTGTAATTGTATCTTTTAGAAACAATATCGACGAACTATTGGATCCTGGCCACGGATTACACATCTTACTCTCTGGTGTATACCTGTGAAAATCTTCCGAATAACCAAAAAGCTGGTAAGTATAAGAAAAGTACCTTATTTTTCGCTTTTAACCAGATGGAAACAAATTAATACTCCTTTTTTGCAGTATTCAGTTGGAAAATGGGAAGGAATAAGGCAGCATTTTCAGCTGCCGCCAATGCAGCTATGAACGCCGTGATAAACACCATAGATGTATTGGACAGTCAGTACTTCGCTAACCGTGACCAGTCAGATGCTGGATGCTTCTACTTCCCGGAACCTGAAGTTGGCAGACCTGTGATCTTCCCCGGACAGTGTGACCAAACTGTCGCTGCATTCCCTAACTTCAACTTGAATCAGGTAATTAAAAGATTAAGTTTACCGTAGGTATTTGAAACTTAGCTGCAGTGGTGTACATGAGACCTGTTATATACTATGTAGTAACAAGTACGAGCTTCTTTCATCAATGTTATGGTTAAAAAGTATTGCTGGAAGAAGCAATATCCCAAATTTGCAACTGATCGTGACATACTATATCGCTTCATGATGTTTTTAGCAAACGACTCCCTTAATAAAGAACGAAGTTAAAAGAAACTTCACGTCAAAAACGTGTTGAATAAAGCTAATCCATTTTTGTGTTGCTTAATATGTTCGGATGACATCCGTTTCCAGTTCTGTCAGTGAAAGGGTACAATTTTGACTTTATATTTATGTTTCAGTTCGTTGGCACTTGGCACGAAGTCCAGACTTATCCCAAAGAACAACAATCAGGCACTTGCGTAAACCACGATTTCACAGCTACCACTGCAGCCAACACTCTCAACCTTGTATCCAATCAAGTCATCAGTCAAACACTCTCTTCTTCTAGTGGTAACGTGGTTGTAGAATCCACAGATGGAAGTGGAAGACTGCGACTCAGTATGATCGTCAATGGTGTTGGTAAGCATTTTTTTTAATCATTTTCTTTTTTGTACACTTATTGTCCAACACACGGACGCTTGCTATCCTTTTCACCATTTCTTTCTGTCAAAAAGTATAAGATGCTGAAAGTAAGAGATGGTTAATGCAATAACAAGCGTCCGCGCGTTAGACAATATGGTCTCTAAATTTTTAATTTAACTTTGATTTTTTGCTTAAATTACTTATTCTGTGTATTATTGTGCTCATGTTGAATTTTTGTTTGTTCCAGCTATCAATTTCCCGTATTGGGTTTTGGCAACCGATTACACTAGCTATGCATTAGTATACAGCTGCATGGATAGACAGGACGACACCAGAGCAGGTAATTAAAAGAAAGACCTACATTACAACAACAAAATAATAGAATTGGTTTTGTTATGTGTATCATACTATTATCAGCGCCCTCCTATAAGGCATATTCATTTTGTAGTGTACAGCTGGAAGCTCAGCAGAACACAGACGTTACCAGAAGCCGCTAACACGCCCATCAACACTGCCATAGCAGCTGTCCAGGTTTTGGACAACCAATACTATGAGGCTGTTGACCAATCGGCAAATGGCTGCTTCTTCTACCCAATCTTTCAGCCAGGAGTACCAGTGGTTTTCCCTGGTCAATGTGATCAGAGCATTCCAGTTCAGGCTAACTTTGATCCTACTCAGGTAATTACTACTATACAAATTAAAATATGTATAACAACATAGCTGGAACAGACAGTGATTAGGTATAATAACGCGCGTGGCAGGGCATGCCATAAGATTGCGATAGATAGACATAAAAGAAATTTGAAAAATATATATAATCAAGCGGCCATCAGACTGATACCCTGCTTTCATCGTATTAAACATAATGTAAGAAATAAATAAGAACAGATAAACCTGCTACAGTAAAAAATGTCAAAAGAATATCGAAAGAAGCCTCTCTACCTAGGTCATGGTAGAAAAATAATGACCAACAAAAGGGTTGGCCATTTTAATATAGTCATTCTAATACTGAGTCTTATATCATTAAGTCTTTAATCTGCGTTAGTCAGTTGAAACGAAAGACAAGAAGATGTACGTGTACTACTTAGTATATCATCAGCAAAAATACCCGTACCTACTCTACTCTTTTCTTATATTTTTTTAAACAAACTCGTACATAATAATAATAATTTATTGCAGATAACCTAGATCCATTGGTTAGTAAATACAAAATTATCTTTCTGCTAATGTTAGTTAGAATTTACACATTATGAATTATGAATACAATTATAATTTACTTCCTTAATACAAGTTTGCCGATAAGACTGCCACACAAATTTTATTTTTTATTGTTTATTCTAGTACACTGGTTTATGGCATGACATCGAGTCGTACCCGTCCACATTCCAACAAGGAACTTGCAACAACGCCTTCTACACTCTAACACAGGAAGGGACCGTCGATGTGTTCAATACTCAAGTTGTGGACCAGCGCTTGGACACGATGAGAGGCGTCGCTGTCATACCTGATCCCACTCAACCTGCTAAATTGCTCGTCACTTTTCCCATTGCAGGAACTGATCGTAAGTTGTTTTTATTTATATACGAGTACATTATATAAAGGTAAGGGTTCAGTGAGATTTTGTATTAAAAGTGCATTAATGAACACCTACGTACTGTACCTAAATTCATCACAATAAATTGGTTGTTGATTATTATTATTTAGTTAACTTCTTCGTATATTATTATTAAAGTCTTTTCTAAACTAAAATTGTATTTTTTAGAAACAACTTCGACGAACTATTGGGTCCTAGCCACGGATTACACATCCTACTCTCTAGTTTATACCTGTGAAAATATTTCGAATAACCAAAGAGCTGGTAAGTATCCAATAGGTACCTTATTTTTCTATTCTAAGCAAGTGGAAACAAATTTAATAATTCTCTTTTTTTTTAGTATTCAGTTGGAAACTGGGTAGGGCTAAGGCAGCATTTTCGGCTGCCGCCAATACAGCTATGAACGCCGTAATAAACACCATAGATGTATTGGACAGTCAGTACTTCGCTAACCGTGACCAGTCAATTGCTGGTTGCTTCTACTTCCCTGAACCCGAAGCTGGCAGACCTGTCATCTTCCCCGGACAGTGTGAGGAAACTGTTGCGGCTTTGCCTAATTTCAACATGGCTCAGGTGACTTAAAAAATATTTATATAATATTTTTATTCTCGACCTATAACTTCTCTCATTTTTATTAAAATGCCGTTGATTGACCTTGGTCGATGGGGTGTGGCAGCACATTAAGAGCACACATTACCTTTAACTTGTGGTATTCTTAACGTTTATGTTGATTTTAGTTCGTTGGCACTTGGCATGAAGTCCAGACTTATCCCAAAGAACAACAAACCGGCACTTGCGTGAACCACGCGTTTTCAAGTGGCGCAACAACTAGCACTCTTAACCTTGTGTCAAATCAAGTAATCAACCAAATTGCCAATTCAGCTAGTGGTAGTGTAGCTTTTGATTCCACTGATGGAAGTGGCAGATTGCGACTCAGTATGACCGTCAATGGTTTGCGTAAGTATTTTCTTTATTTTATTTTTAAGCACTAAGCCCTTTAATACATAAATAAAGCTAAAACATAATCACGTCTCTCCACAATGTTAATGATGAATTTATTTTTTACAGCTATAAACTTCCCGTATTGGGTTCTGGCAACCGATTATACTAGCTACGCTTTGATCTACAGTTGCATGAACAGACAGGATGACACCAGAGCAGGTAAGGATATAATATCACCGTCCCCAACATTATTACAAAACTACAGAATATTAAATATTCTCCTATAATTAGTACTATCGATTGTAACCATTTTGTATTGTTTTCAGTGTACAGCTGGAAAATCAGCAGGACCCAGACGCTCCCTGATGCCGCTAATATACCTATCAATGCAGCCATAGCAGCTGTCCAGGTCTTAGACAACCAATACTACGAACCTGTTGACCAGTCTGCGGCTGCCTGCCGATCATACCCTGAAATCCCTGCTGGTGACCCGATCGTCATCCCAGGACAATGTGAAACTGTTGTTCCTGTAGCTAACTTCCAGTCTGCTCAAGTAAGTCAATAAAAAATCTTTGCATCACAAACCAAATGTAATTTTAAAGCCGTTATCTATGTTAACTATGTTGTCACAAATAATATGTTTCTTTCTTTTTTTTTAATAGTAGTTCAGTACATAAATGCATTAATTTGCTTTGCTGAGATTTTCACAGTTACGAAAGTCTTTGTCGCATTGATGAAATTCCTTCTTGATATTCCTTTAGTAATTTTGTTTTTTGTTCATGTCTATGTAAAGTTTATATGACATAATTTTTTATTTCAAAATTACGCATGCCTATTTTTTCGGGTACCTATGTATTACAATACCGAAGTACGAAAGACCGAATGTATTAAAACATCGAATGGGTCAAAAGACACACACGATTTTTTTCTGAAACCGTTAACTTTTTAAGATTTTTATAAAACAAACCTAACCTAATAGGTTCTGTATGATGCCGTTTTAATAAATTCTGAGAAGTTTACGGTTTCAGAAAAAAATCGTGTCGATCTTTTGACCCATTCGATGTTTTAATACATTCGGTCTTTCGTACTTCGGTATTGTAATACGGGTATGTATTACAATACCGAAGTACGAAAGACCGAATGTATTAAAACATCGAATGGGTCAAAAGACCGACACGATTTTTTTCTAAAACCGTAAACTTCTCAGAATTTATTAAAACGGCATCATACAGAACCCATTAGGTTAGGTTAGGTTTGTTTTATAACAATCTTAAAAAGTTAACGGTTTTAGAAAAAAATCGTGTCGGTCTTTTGACCCATTCGATGTTTTAATACATTCGGTCTTTCGTACTTCGGTATTGTAATACATACCCTGTAATACATACCCATTTTTTCTCAACTGATTTACTAATTTCTTTATTTCTTCCTAGTTCGCCGGCAATTGGTATGAGGCAGCCCGCTATCCATCTCAGCGTCAGAGCGGTGACTGTGCAGCCAGTCAGTTCACTACTAGCCAAAACGGATTCACGCTTAGTCAGACCATCGTCTATAATGAGAGGCTTACTGTTGTGTCCGGTCCCGTGACACTGCCAACCGACGGTTCTGGGGTTCTTACCGCTGTTCTTACTGACGGAACTAGTAAGTCTTACTTATTTTTTACACAATTTAATATAGGTATCTATTTTATTCAGATGGGGCGCTAAAGTGTTTACTACGAAAATTGACTAGGTAATTATTTGTCTGCAAATTAAAAATCTGAATTACCACCACCACGCGTGTACCCTGTGTTATCGCAGAATTGCAATATTTGTTTTTGGTTATGGACAATGTACTTCGATTTTCATAATACGCGGGATACTGCGGCTGAAACGCTTCAAAACTCCACCAGTTACGTTTTACAAGTGGACTATTAAAAAAAGCAACATTTTCAATATATACTATGACTCTTGATTGAGTACCACAGTATTTAGTAGTTAAGCAATACAAAAATCAGATATTTACATGGAGAAAATTCACAAAGTTCATGAAATTTTTTTTTATCTGAGGCTTAAAGATCTTTTATGTACTTTCTTCATTATTTGTCATTCAGTTACTTTCGGCAATATTTTTTATTTCAATTTTCATTTTCAGTTACATACACTACTACTATCTACGTTTTGGATACTGATTACGCTGATTTTGCGTTGTTATACAGCTGTGAGAACATAGCGGGCTCCGATTCAAGACAACGTAAGTGCAAAAACCTCACCAAGGATATACTTACATAGATGAATCATTCATTAATTTATCTGCGTCTACTACGGCCTTGCAAGGTCTACCATTATCTTATTCGCTAATTCTGCTGCCTAGCAGCAGGAGAATTCCGGCAAGAAAAGTAAGACAGCCGGAGAAATTACCGGCACATGAGGTATTCCATCTGTATGCACATTTTTGGATTAATTAATATATTGTCAATGTATGCATAAAACTTTACTTTAAAAATGGAGTGTCTGAGGTTATCAGTATATTCATTCTCATCTCGGCCAGTGGACGTCCCACTGCACGATACAGGCCTCCTCTCAGAATGATAGTGTATTGATTAACACCTTGTATATGTATATTTATTTGCAGTTTACAGTTGGAAACTCAGCAGATTACAAGCTGGACTGTCTCAATCAGCCAACGACAGGATAGCTCAAGTTATTGCTAATACGGAGGGCCTTGTGGAAGTCTACTACCAACCTACGGGACAAACCAGTAACGACTGCTTCTACTATCCAGTTTTCACGGAAACTCCTGATTCCATTATTCTGCCTGGAGCCTGCCCGACAATTAGCGCCAAACCTAACTTCGAACCCGCGCGGGTATGCACATTATATTAATAGTTTTACGCTCAATCGTGTGTGTGTATTAGTATTAGTAGGTATAGTATTTAATTTTGTTACACTTTCACGCCAATAAATGGTTAGACGGATTCGAATGAAATTCACTATGTAAATAAATAGCTGGATCTTACTTTTTATTCAGATGGTCAAGGGAAAACAAAAAAAAATAAAAGAGGGGTAGACAATAGAAAACAGTGTTGAACTGGATACTCGTAAATTTTCATAAATTAAATAAGAAAAAGAAAAATAACCAGAAATTAACTAAATCAAAAATGGGATTCGGCAAGGATACAAAATTCGAAGTTGTAAAAGTTATCAACAGAATTTTAGCACACTGTCATTTAAGTTTACCATGTCAAGAAAGTTGAACTTTGACTTTTAACCTCACTCGTCGTTTTCTTTTCCAGTATCTAGGAAGCTGGTTCGACGTAGCGAGCTACCCTATCGAATCGCAAAACGGGACATGCTCGCGCGCCGAATATACCCTTGTTGATGGTGTCATCACAATTCGCAACACAATGGTCGTAGACGAAGAACTGAGAGTGCAAAATGGTATAGCGCGTCTTTCCTCGGCTGGTACTGGACTCCTTACTGTCACTTTCATATTGGAAAATGGAGGTTTGTTGATAAACATAGTCAAAACCGTTATTAGTCATTGTATTACAAATCTAGTCAACAAAATCTAATTTTCAACTAACTGTTTTCAGTTGAGGTCGTCACGACATACTACGTGCTTGAAACTGACTACTCTAGTTTCTCCTTAGTTTACAATTGCCGTAATCTAGCGGATGGATCTAGACAAGGTATGTCACGTACTAAAAGAAAACTACTACGTATTTTGAAACTATTTTTGCAATGTCTGAATGGTTTCATGTAATTACATATTTTTCTAATATTTATTTCATTACAGTGTTCAGTTGGAAACTCAGCAGAACGCCGGAACTTACTCCCGAGGCCAATGCTATTATCAACAATATTGTCAGCAACACTCAGGGGCTTCTGGACGATTACTATTTGCAGACCAGCCAGTCTGACGAAGACTGCTTCTATGTACCAGAACCGGTGCCTGGTCAATCAGTTCTGTTCAGAGGAGCGTGCACAGTACCCACCTTGATGCAAAATTTCAATGTCAACCAGGTAAGTTGGTTTTGAAAGGAAATGATTTAAGTTGCACTTTAAATCCAATGCTTCCCAACCCATCCAAACCCCCAACTCTCCTTCTCTCAACTTAATCTCTGTCGGCCTAAGTTAAATGCTACCTTTCCTGAATTATACTATGTTTGTGCACTAAAAATCTGTCGCATCTCATTGCGTTCTGGGCAACTTAACGTATTCCTCTTGAAAAAATAAATACAAAAAGTTGTATTCCTCTCGTGTTTTACAGTATCTTGGCTGGTGGCACGAGATAGAACGGTACCCTAGCGATGACGTCGCCGGCGAGTGCACCAGCACCAACCTTATCCAAGGTTCCACCTCTATCCAAGTGGTTGACAGCAGTGTGAACAACGGTGCAGTCAATGAAACCACAGGGACCGCGGCCATAACTACAACTGGTATCATTACAATCACCAAAGACAACGTTCAAACGAGTGAGTATATTTCTACAACCAACAAATACCTGAATTTAAAAGTAAAACCTCTTCCTGCATTTCCGCTCGCGGGGCCTGGCAGTTGAACTGAAATTCCGGGATTTTTATATACTCTCATGTAGACTGAAAACTGATCTTTGGGGTACGAAATACTGAAAATAAAACAAATATTTAAAAATAACGTAAAATCAACACGCGGCACGGATGAGGGCTATAACAGGACACTGATATTCTTTTGTTTCCTTTCCATGCTGCTTGTTTACTAATTTTATTGGCGGCCAGTTGGTACACAGTGTAGGTATGGGACCTCTTTGTAAACTTTGTACATGCGTCGTCTACACTCATGAAAATCCCCTTTTCGAAATACATCATTATCTTTATTTACGTCGAATGATGAACACCAGAGCATAATTTAATTTGAAGTTTAAGCGGTTGAGACTTTGACGGTAGATAAGCATTTTAACACAAGCTTTGCTAAGCTTACTTTGGGACTAGGTCAATTGGTGTGAATTGTCCCATGATATTTATTTATTTTATTTTTTATTTATTTATTTTCCGATTCTGTAGGAATAACCGAACAAAATTAGTCTATGTGCTATTTCACACGCACAAAGACTTTCGCATTTATAAAATTAGAAGGATTAGGTATTAGATGCCTAGATATTGATGAATAACTGATGTTTTCTGCCAGTTTTTTGGATTGAACTTAGTCCAAAATGATGTTTTATAGAAAAAATATGGTATATCACTTCGTGGGTACTCTAATGTTTTCTTTTTTGCAGTTTGGTACGTGCTTGATACGGACTACACCTCATACTCTCTTGTGTACTCGTGCGATACCATTACCACTGACTGGGGCCCTTACAGACGAGGTAAGATCGTCATAATATTGTGTACGAAAATTTTGATGTTTTTCCAATGATTGATAATCAAAAATCATGAATGGCCTCCGCTTAAAATGCTTTTTTAGTAAAAACCCTGAATTCATAGAAAAAATATGAGTAAATCTGCCATAAGAACATGGTTTTTATCAAGCTTTAAAGTTATATTTCAGTTAATCTAGTTACTTGCAGTACGTATAATTTCTACGTCTCTTTAAAGTCACTGCAGTAATGTTAGTTGGCTAATTTATATTGAAAGTTACATAAGACACATTATAGCATGTTATCAGTGCTTCACTGATTAGGTTGCTGTAGCAGTCTCTGTAGCCGAAATTATTATTATCATCATTATCACATCCACTTTCAGTATGGAGCGCCAAGCACAGCAAGACGCGGTCGCTATCGGCTGCAGACAACGCTGCCATCAATGCCGTCATAGCAACCAATCCCTTATTGCGGCAAGAGTTCTTCGATTCGGTCAACCAGTCAAACGCTGCCTGCTTCCACTACAGAGATGACGCTAGCGAGCAGGTCATCTTACCTGGACAGTGCGATACCCAAATCCCTGTTCAGGCTGGATTTGAAGTTTCACGGGTAAGCATTGAGAGATCAAAGTTAAAGCCAATTTGATCAATCAGAGAACCTTGCACAAAGTCAGAACTGATCATTACTGTAATGAGATCTGCAGTATTTTTACATACTATAGCACTGTTTTTTTTATGGTATAGGGGGCAAACGAGCAAACGGATCGCCTGATGGTAAACGTTTACCGTAATCTGTAATGTAGACCTTCGCAAAGTAACACCTGATTTAATCAATTACTCTAACTTTAGGCCATAACAGAGATATTAATTTCCAGGCAGATGTTATGTCTGGGGGCCGAAATCCGAAGAAAAAGAGTTGAAAATTGTATTTACGCCTCCGCGTTGAGGAACTTTCTATAGCGCAATGTGGAACAATGACATGGTGGCGCTAGGGCCACTTATCCACCATACCTTGCATCGCTAATTGTGCGAGTAAGGAACAGTGCTTCCATTGTTATATTTCGGCGTGGGAAACACTGGAATAAGCGTAGAAAAAACTGACCCAAGAAGCATCCTTCTAGGTTGACGAATATACAGTAAAACCTTGAATGCTGCAAATATCTATTTGCCCCATTAATTACTTATCATCAAGTGACCAATTTAGCAACATCCTTCGATTTCTCAACGCGTCATGCTCATAAAATTGCTTACAGTTCGCAGGCACATGGTACCAGATTGAACGTTACCCGTACCCTCAAGTTAGCAACGAAGGCACGTGTGTGGGTACCCGATACACACCTAACAATGATGGACTCACTGTTCTAAACTGGGAAGTGCTTGATGGAACCCTGAACACCATTGAGGGGACAGCGACGGTTGATGCGGCCACCGCCACTTTAAATGTTAACCTGCCCCAAGAAGGCGAAGCAGGTAAGAACATCAACACAATCAGGGACCGCAGAAGTACTCTGTGACGAGGAGGGGGTAAACCTCTTCATGAATTCAGGCAAGCAGGCAGATATTCTTAATTGTTCTGCTGCCTCCGACAATAGAGGAATCTACTTTGCTAAGTAGTAAAATTCGATGGGAATCCTCTTCAAGGGGGTATCTTCGATGAGATGGTCTTGTTCATATTATATAATGTTTCGATTAAATAAGTATTTATATCAAGCCAGCATAAGATAAGATATTTTAGAATCTGTGATATTCAAATTATTCCGCCAAAAACATTAAATTTAAAATTTTAAAATCTTGTTTTTGTTTCAGAAAACCGAAACATGGCACTTCGCGTTCTGCTGACAGACTACGACAACTATGCATTGTTGTATACTTGTGTAAACATCAACTCATTCCAACGATCAGGTTAGTATGACTTATTTGAAACTGTTTTCCGGTTTTCTGATTACTTCCGATACAGACTAGTTGGCTATCATGAGTTCCGTTTCACAACTTTGACATTAGTATCAAGTTTGAAAACTGTAACGTCAAATGGACCTCCCATCCCAAGACTAACGCCATGTAGCGATATTCCAGCTATTGGAACACCCTCATTTCGTCGGCCTCAGCCGTCATGTAACGAAAATATTAATGTAATTTGAGAAATTTTAAAATTCTGAGAATGTTACGTAAATACGTCATGTATATAGGTTAGCAAGGTGTCAAAAATATCTATACAACTCTATGTCATTAACCATAAGGTTGATGTTTATATATTTTGACGCGATGACTGTATACATAGGTTATAGGCTCAGAAACTTTTATGGTATTTCAACAGGGAATACAATAAAATTCTATTTACGTATACTCCTAATATTGTTTATTCTTTTTGCAGTCGGCGCCTTCAAGGTCAGTCGGGCCCGGTCATTGTCCAATGATGCCCAATACGCCATCGAAAACTACATGGCCCCTAGGGAAGAGTTCCATCTACCTTATTTCATCTCCATTTCCCACGACAACCAGTGTGTAGAACCCAGTTCAGCACTTATCGTAAAGAGCAGTATTATTGTAATGCTTGTGTGTTTCGCGCTACAGTTAGTCATGTAAAATTTACATTTAGGTCTAGGGTAGAAAACGAACGAGTCTATGTGCAAAAGAGATTTACCAAAACTTGTAATGGAATACAAGAATTGTTGCTAAATATAATCTTTTGAGAAGATAAAATATCAAGATCTCGTGACTCTGTGTTATGTTTACACTTAATTTAGTAATAAGTTAAGACTACTGTTGTATGAAGATTTTGTTTATACTTAATAATTTATTTTATTTATTTATCGGCAATAGTAGTGATTTTTACTTCGAAATAAATGATTTTGTTAAAAGCGTTGCGTTTTTGTGTCTTTGTTTAGACTAAATAGCTTACTTTTGAAAAAAAAACTCTTATATCTTTAAAAATAAATAAATAAAATAAATAAATAAATAAATATCACGGGACAATTCACACCAATTGACCTAGTCCCAAAGTAAGCTAAGGAAAGCTTGTGTTATGGGTACTAGGCAACGGATAAACATACTTATATAGATAGATACATACTTAAATAAATATTAAACACCCAAGACCCGAGAACAAACATTCGTATTTTTCATACAAATATCTGCACCGACGCGGGAATCGAACCCGGGACCTCAAGCTTCGTAGTCAGGTTCTCTAACCACTAGGCCATCTGTTCGTCTAAAAAAGGCTTTTACACGGAACAATAGGTATTTTTTATTCTTCAATCCTGCTTATCTGAAAAAGGACTTAAAAGCCACTTGTTAATTTTTTAAGCCTCATCGCTTCGAGCGGTTTAACTGCATAATAATTTGAACTCTTCTACCAACTGAGAATGGAAAAAAAATCAAGTCTTTATTTTGTTGCAAAACGTCATGGTGGGTAGAGCAGTGTAGGTACGAGTACACTACATGTGTCATAAATTTTATTATTGGGCTAGTTAGTACCTTTTAAATAGTACTTTTTTTTTCACTTTTAAACGGGACAACGGCTTTTTAAGGCGATTTTGGGCAGAAATGAACTTTTTTTATAATAACAAACGTCTTACCACCAATTTTTTATTTATTTTTTCTGGTGCGCAAATGTAAGTAGGTACTTTAAGTACAAGGTGACAACTTCCAAAATGTGTACAACTCTTGGAATGATTTACTATTAACATACCTACTTAGATAGTTTAAACTTAAAAATTGAGTTTTCTTTATGCCCGCAACTTGTTTGTCAAAGAGAATAATACATGTTCGACTATAACTTACGTGTCGTTATTTTAAATCTTGTGAAAACGGGACATTTTCGTGTCCCCGACTAGCTTTTCAGGACACCGGGAACCTACCTACCTGAGAACGGGACAGTCCCGTTCAAAACGGGACGTATGGTCACATTTATAATGCCACCTTAGTGTAGGTAGTTTTTTTTACCGCGAAAAGCTGAATTCAGGGCTGAGACGGAAAATGAAAGATGTAAAAATTGGCTCTTAAATATTTTTAAGCTAAGCAGGGTTGGTAACCTAAAAATAAATTAAATTATCACGCAAAAATCTTACTTTTGAAGAATCTTTGCAAAAAATACATTTAAAAAAATCTGAAATCTGTAGCTGTGGCATTTAAAAAACGAAGATCAGGGATTTTTTTTTACTAAAATGTTAAATGACGTTATCCAGAAAACTCAGATTTTTTTAATAAACCTAAAGTTAGAAGTCCGTGACGGGCTGCAGACTGCAAACTGCAACCGCAGACTGCAAGCGACACTACTGGTTTGTATGAATCACAATGAAGGCCAATCCGAATGCGGCAACACTGCGACCTGCAGCCCGTCTTGTAATTGTACCTTAAAACTAAATTCTGAGAGGTAATTAACTGACCTATCGACGGATTCTGGGACATCGTGTATAAATAGATATTATTTATACTTAATAATTTATTTATTTATCGGCAAAAGTAGTGATTTTTACTTCGAAATAAACGATTTTGTTAAAAGCGTCATGATGAAGTTATTTGTAATACTGAAGTTATTTTAAAATTATATTATACGTAAATTCATTTTTTAACAATTTTTTAAGTATTCCAAGCTGTGATTCCATGATTTACAAAGTAACTATAGATTAACGCTAAGTAAAACTATATTCACATTCCGTTGCTGCGTTTGCTTTGAGCGTTTGATCTGACGTTGTATGTAAAGAGACGACGAATATCGGATAAGCGATACTGTCGCGCATCGCTTCGACTTCGTGGTACAGGAAACTTCTCATTCGTCTGTCAAATCTAGCAACTAGTGTTGTTCGTTCTAATAATAGTTTTTAATCGATATCGGAGAGACGAATGATAATACCCATTATAATTTACTTTTATCTCGAGGTTCCGGAACCTTACAGACCCCATGTTCTCGTTTTTTCCCGTTCCGTTGAAGTGTTTCATTTACAATGTGTGATAATCTTTTTAAAAAGTTAAATAGAAGAAAATACTACGAGGGTAATATTTTTAATCCTTGGAATATAATACTCAATACGTGTATTTCTGTTGTGTTTAAAAAAAAACTTTCATGTTTTTAGTTTCCCACATGATCCAATCATAAAAGAAAAATGGATTGCGGCCATTTGACGGAAAGACTGGTTCCCGACTAAACACTAAACACAGTAGGTACTATTTGTTCTGTAGGTACATTTTGAAAATACCAGTTTCATTGAAGGGAAAAAGTTGAGATTGCTGAAAAAACGGCAGCAGTTACGGCAATAGTAGTGATTTTTACTCCAAAATAAATTCATTTTTATCAAAAGTGTTCCGTTTCTTTGTGTCTTTGTTTTCTTTTCTCTCCCGAAAAATGCTGTTTCAGAAATAATTAAATTATGTCAAAAGATAATTATGGAAAACGATACAATCATGGCATATGAAATTCGGGCAAACGATACAAAACCATACTAATGGGACATAAGTAAGGATAACGGTGGCAAATACTATACTATACTGTTGTGGTGATACTTTTGGTATCGTAATTAAAATATTTTTACTTCTTTCTTGTAGTTTAACTTAACAGAACGAATGGTTGTGTGTACTGAATTACTGCCGATATGGATCCTCATCGTACTGGTATCGGCAGTGCTCTATCCCGTTTTACAGTAGTAGTAAAGTATTCGCTACCGTTATACTTACTTTAGGTTCATAACACATTCGTCTACGCGACAGGTGTAAATCGTCTTGATCATTTGTTATTAATCTTGTCTTATTAATAATGCGGCCCAATCGTTATAAACACATGCAATTAAAATCCAAATTTACTTGGTTCAAATGGTTGTTACGTAGATACATGATAATCCTGACGCATGGCAATGCACGTGAACATAATCTACAAATCATGATGAAGATTAAATTCTAATCGCTTTATTCATAAAATATGATAATTAGGACCTACAGAAAGGTCGACGTATAACTCAAAGACATTTAAGTTGAAGTGGCAATAGACATGTCACATTAATATAATGAACAGATAACAGAGGAGAGAGAAAGGTTCTAGAGTGACGACAACTAATCAGAAGACTATTTGTTGCCAGGGCTATTGCTAGTTGGACCGAGAGTTGGCAACCGGCAGAAGCAGGTGATTGGTTGTCATTCATTAGCGTTTGGGCGCTTTGTTCAACAGTAGACTTCTTCTAGCTGGCGATGAAGCAAGAGGTGGCTTTCAATTCATGTGATTGGTAGATCTTTGCATCTCTCCGCTCCTCTTGAATGAAAACGCATCGTAATTTTGCTATACACAATAGTAATCCATTTTTCCGACAAATATGTCGAGTGACACTTTGTTAGAAACTGAGCCAGGAAAATAAATGTGTACTGTGTGACTTTTTGCTTAGGTACCCGTAGGCGCCTAGCGCTTTATGCTTCCGTAATATTTCTATTTATTTTGTTTTATTACTAGTTCTGTAGTTGTTGTTACACAGTCGAATTTGGATCTTTCAAAGGTTGATCTTTTTAGTACCTATCTGAACCATAGAGAAAGGCATCGTTAGTTAAATTAAATAAGCTTAAAAATAACGCTAAAAAGACCTTTAGACTTTATGGGTTTTATCCGTGATCATGATGCTTGCAATTGCATTGCTAATGTAAGTTTGTTAAACTTAACTAATCCTTTAACGAGAAACAAAAGTGATGGAAACCCGTGATTATGACGCTAGTAAACGCGTCGAAATTGCTGGAACTCGTTTAAAGTAATCACGGTCTACATCCCATAACCAATATAAGTAGTGTGATAAACCAATAATCATCAAAAACTGCTGAAAAGACCCATTAAGAAGCTTGAAGTGATCGTTTCACGAAAATTGTTTAGACAAGTCTATTACTTCTTATCTGTCTAAAATTAATAGGCTAAATAACTAACTATGCACAGTAGCCTTTCCTTCAGTTTATTTGTCGATGGCCCAAACAAATAAACGTGTAATCGTAAAACGACAACTTTACAGGAAAAATAAAATCAACTTTAACAAAGATACAAAACTGCGTAAATATTTGACCTTTATTTTTAACCATTTTCCCGTAAAAAGTGAAAAACCTCTTTATTTTTTTATTCGAATCATAAATCTTCAGGTCATTTTGTGTTATGGCTCATTGCACCGTTATTCGTGTTAAAAAGTGTAATTTCTTTAAGCGCAATGTACAGTGGGCTGCAAAAGTGCATGGACAAAGCAAAACAAAAATCCTATGAAGGTAAAATGAGTGCCAGTAGCTACCATATAAGCCGTACTAGTTCAACCGGATCTTACTAGATGGCGTTGTAATTATCATTCAATGAAAAAAAACTTTCGCTCGGAATCTTCTTTCTTCTTCACAATTAATATTAATTTATAAGTATTGTAATAATTCGTCATGTCAATGTTTAACAATTATTTTGCTTTTTGTAGTTTTTCGGAATCTGTAACATTGATACAGACACGCAGAACATTGCCAAGTATGAAATCTAACAAAAACATTTTTCTTAACCTCAAGCCGGGGGGGATCGAACCCTATTCACTCTGGCCAGCCAATGCATCCGTTAGCATCTTCGCCCGCTCTCTTAGCCACTCGGCTATGGAGACATTATAACAACTGGTGAAACTAATAATCTTATATTTTACTTAATCTTTGCATCCTTGTCTAGTTAAGGCGTATAGATTAGATACAGATAGATAGATTATGTTTGTTGCCGATTGTTGGACTACCGTAATTTAACTTCAGAGATTTATTGAAGACTGCTGTATTTATGCGCTACTTAAGGTTGAATGTTGAATAATATACTTGGATATGCTTACACGCCTCGTTTGCTAAACTGAGGGTAATTTTTATAATGACTTCACAAATCGTTAGATTTCTTGTTAATCACCTTGTGTGAGTATCCAAATTATCAAGTTCTCGAAAATATTTTACTATGATTCGATTAACAACGTTTTTGAAAGCAAAAATTATTGTTCTCTGGGAACAAGAAAACTTATAAAGAAAATAGCTCGAGATATGAGCATAACGGTAAGATTTTACATATATTAATATTTCTTAGTGCAATGTTGCTTACAAATTGCACTATTCATGATCTAATGTTAAGTATTTATTATTTTGTTTTTTTTTTTACAGAGAAACACAGTCAACTTTGCCATTCGACATTTAAATTTCGATTGGGAAAACGAAATCGTTATATTTACCGACGGAAAGTGTCGGATAAGAATGGACGTAAAAATTTGTAAAGTCAAAAAATAATTTGGACACTGAGGTAAACAGAACATGGGAACTGATGCGAAATAGTGATATTATGTTTCAATATATTATGGTTTCGAGCATGAAAACTCGGCTTCAAGAAGTGATAGATAGTGTAACGGCTATCCTCTCCGTTACTAAGAAACAAATTGACTTTGTAACTTAAATTGTTAATATTTCCCGATACCATTATTTTGTTATTAATCTGTTATGAACGAACCTTTATTATTTATTAATAATCCAGTTACCAATGTTTACTTATTGTTATTCTTATAGTGAATGATTCACCATCTGATCTCACATAGGTATTGCTTTTGAAGTTGTGTTAGAAGGGTTATTAGAAATTGAGATAAAAGAGAAAGATATAAATTGCTAAATATATGCATGTTGGTTATTTTTCAGTTAGAAGCACAATTAATAATGTTACAATTAATGTTAAGTAAACTGTTACTTGACATTTAGTGCAGACCGGGTTAATATCTAGCCATTATGTTAGTAGTTATAAGTGTATAAAATTGAATGAAAT
This sequence comes from Archips xylosteana, assembly GCA_947563465.1. Classification (NCBI taxonomy): domain Eukaryota; kingdom Metazoa; phylum Arthropoda; class Insecta; order Lepidoptera; family Tortricidae; genus Archips; species Archips xylosteana. The sequence continues at coordinate 4,516,704 of OX387362.1, forward strand.
TTAGTTTTCAATTCTTTATGAGTACTTATTTGTTCCCTATTTTTCAAGTGTAAATTGTTTTTTTTTTGCTATTTTTGAAACACAACACACTATGTTTTGAAGTTACTCGAACATAAATTATCGCCAAGTAAGTGTTCAATACTTCATACTGAACATAAATTACATAATTAATATTATGCATTCATTAATTATATGTTAACCCGGTCTCCAATTTAAAGATCTAGTTGCTAATAATATTATTTATTTTTATTGTGGTGATGCTTCAATCTTCTTTCCAATAAATTTTGGAAACGAATACTTAAGCTAAGAATACCTCAATAATTTTTTAGATGGCTATAGGGAATGAGCACATAGACGGTGCTGCCAACTGGTGCCATAAATTTTGACTTGATAAGTTTCTTTTACTGTTCGCATAGTGTCTCTTCTGTCGCACAAGTGCTGCCGCCTATAGTTTCTGCACGTTCCCTTACATCGGTGAAAACGAAATAATATTAATGATTGAGAAATTGCTCTTTTATGTTTTAAATAAAATGTTTGATATCAAAAGGTTGTATTATTTTATTTTCTGATCAAAGATATTTTTTAATTAAACAGATAATTAAATACATATTTAAAAAAAAAAAAACAATAAATAAAAAAACAAAAATAACACTCTGACCTGGGATTCGAACCATAAAACCAACTCCACATACCAGTACTTGACTCATGCGTATAACCGTTAAGCCACAGCTGCTAATAGAAGATCATTCGAAATAGCAGTTTAGTTTGGTATATAAACTAGATGCAGATAACGGCCACTACGCTGCATCAATTCACAACGCCATCTAGTTAATTCTCATCGAAACATGAACACAAACGATCAAACACTGCTCATGCGATTATCGCCCCGAGATGTCCATGCACTTTTGCAGCCCACTGTACATTAACGTCTATTTTTGTATTTTATTTGATGTCGCAAACGGCTTTTGCAATTTTGTTCGTGTTAATTTATTAAAATGATTTTTATTCTATGACTCAAACGTTAATGAGTAGTATGTGAAAGCTAGTATGACTAAAATTTGGCTGGCAAGATGATAGGCGATCAAAGGTGTAATGCTAGTTTACACGAATCTTGCTAACAAAGTTTAATACGAATAACATTATTTTTGATGAATTGATATTTTTTATTTTTATTTTGTTTTTGTATAACATAATTTGCATGCTGGTATGCCGGCTGAATACTGTTACCTTTTTTACTTATGTCACCTTTTGATACGTATTTTAAAATCAAATAAACATTTCTTTCTTTTATAAACGTGCAAAGTAATATTACTAAAATTGAAATAAAAAAAAGTCTATGTATTAAACCATTGCACGTTTATTCGTGTATAGTAACAAAATTGTTAAAACGGCAACACTCTCTTGGAATCTTATTCGTGTTAATTTATATAGAAAATTACCAACGAATAAAAATTAAATACATATTTTTCATAAACGGTAAATCGGATTGGCTTAAAAAAAATTTAAAACGTGCCTTAGGTACGTAGTTAACTATTTATTTAGAACATATTAGTATAATTGTACCTACTTACAGTGTAACTTAAATAATAAGATTAATTAAATTTATTAAGATTAAAATATATACTTATTTGTAAAATATAATTTGTACGTCATATAGTGACAAAACATGTGAAACTCTTTTCTTCCATGCCACAAAATAATGTACCATGTTTTATGCAAATAAATGATTTATGATTATGATTTATGATTAGGGTATATAAAAGCATAAGAAGCAAAAAAAATTTTTTGTGTAAGGGCCTTTGCACGTTTATTCGTTTGGGCCATTGTTGTAAGTGTATGATTAGATGATGACAATGTATAGGTACTTCCTGACTTAGTATTGTTATCAATCCGTTTTTGCTATCTACCTGTAGAAGTAATTGGCCTGATTTCTCGGCATTTTTACCGATAAATTGGTAGCGATGATTAGTATTTAAACAGTATAGTATTTTCTACCAGATTCTTATCTCAATTTAATATTTCAGTCAAGTACAATAGTCCACCCGATATTTTTTCTAAAAAAATGTCTTAAAAATGTAGTCTATAAAACCCTCCCTCCCCCAGCGGCATGGACTCAAAGATTCTGGCAGTATTTCCTCGTCATATAGCAATGCTGATACGTTGTGCGAGAAAGCTGCCAGATTTACGGTCCCCCATGGTCTTTTGGCAGCAATTCCCTGTATTGTCACCTAGGAACCCAGCAGTTCAGCACTGCAGTGTGGAAGGCAAAAAGAAACCAACCCGCTCACTACTTTGACAATATCCCAAGAAGGTTGGTTAGGTTCACTAAATCGCTACCAATCCTCGACAGTCGACCGCGTCCTACCTATCAAGAGTGCAGACTTTAATTATGACGATGATGAAAGGAAGGCAAAGACCATAAAGTTGTAAGGCACGTTGTAACTACATTAGTACATTAAGAATGAGATTCAACAAAACTACTCCGTTATAAGATTTTAATTAAATGACTTCCTGCCCTTACGGCCAATAAGAATGGCAATCATGGTCTTTCCGAAAACGCTGGTAGTATAAAAAAGTGCCATATAAAAGCCTTAAGCAGTCTACTTACAGATACGTCTTGATTTTGATTTATGATTGATTTTAATTAAGTGATTCATGTAAAAACTACTTGAGGACTAAAATTTATTCTAAACATTATTTAAATATTAACTAGTATATTATTCGGCCATTTTCTTTCATGTTCCCCAAATGCAGCGATCATCAACGTTCACAAAAGGCCCTACACAATCATAAATCACAGAACAAGATTAACAAGCCTATCTATATCGATTGATAAGGAATTTATAAAAGCAATATGAACAGATTATTAAGCCATTTGAATAATTAGTTCGGGAGTGGTTGCTACAGAAAATAATGATTTTAAAATGCTGACGTTTATATTAGTTATTAGTCTCGTGGGACTTTTAGGAAGTAGTGCTCAAATAATACAGGATGGACAGTGCAACCCGGACATAGCGTTGGTCGTTAATTTCAACATTGACAATGTAAGTGTGGTAACGCAAGAGATGCATGGAAAGTGATGTAAATTCTATTCGTGATCATGACACTGGTTGACACGTCAAAATATCGGGAACTTATTAGGAGTAATCTTTTTGATTTTAATTCCAATATTCCAGTGATAATTCACAACAGTTTCTTTTTTTAAAATACCAGTTCGGTTTAATTTTTCGGCCACATTGCACGCGCTATGGTCACGTGAACATTGGAAAGCTACACTACTTTTTATGCCGGATACAGATTGATAGTGAAGAACAGGATAGATAGTTGCTTGATATTACAGTTGACTAAAATTAAATATGAGAAACTAATAAGCATTTGCTCGTCAGAACTGAAGCTGTAGAACTCAACTTTTGTACGTCAATGCTTGTACACTGGTATAAATGGTATAAAACTGGCTGATGGTCGCGGCTTTGCCTTCGTTCTCGAACTCCCAGTAACGTAGAAATTTCGCAAACTCCGTCCATAATCCTTATCAATATCTATACTATATCATATTTAATCGAACCTGCAAATGTTCAGCTTTCTAGAACCAATAATAATAATAATAATAATAAATCTTTATTAACTTTTACATCGTATTTGACAAATATAACTAAAAGGATAAACAAACAGTAAAAAAAAAAAAAAAAAAAAAAAAATGTAAATAATACACACCCTGAACTAGGATAAAATAAAATCCTGTGTTTCAGGTATAAAAGGACTTAAAATGCTAACATAAATAATCAAATGCAAAATACCTACTAATAGTTTGAGCCAGTCAGTCAGTGAAAACCTATTTATGTATATACAATACTAACTAACTAACTAACTCGCGGCTTTGCTTCTGTTGCAGATTTCCCTATTTTTTGACATTTTGCCATTTTGTTTTTATCTTTTTTTTTTACTAGCCTAAAATAGTGTCCCACTGCTGGGCAAAGGTCCTCCATTGTTTCCTGTTTCGAGCCAAATCTGGCCAATCCTTTAATTACGCGTCCAGGTCGTCTCGCCATCTGCGCCTGTTTTTATCTAGGTACATTATAAAAATAACCTCCATGAAAATTCCAGTTTTCTTGATCCAAGGGTTTGAACCAGACATAGATGAGTCAATCAGTCACATTCATTATTTATAACAAGGTGTTAATTAATATGGAATATTACAACAGATAGAGGTTGGGTTAGTTTTCTAAAATCCCTACCCAAGTTTTAGATCGGACCTTTGAATATCGACCAAGTATGGAAACAGGCGTTGACCAAAATTTAAAAATCCTGAAAAATACTTACAGGGATGTTTAGGTGAAATATTCCAGTTTCATTATAAAATACCTTGTTATAAGCAGTAAAATTATATTTTGCAGTTTCATCTATCGCCTATTGTACCTATCTGATAGTCTTTGACTTCAGATAATAGTAACAGGGGAATTCTTTTAATTTATCATGTTAAATATTATCAAAACAAATCACGAAGTATTTTTGTAACCTAAATCGCTAAGATAAGATATTTAAATAAGCAAAAAATAATAATTTAGCCCTCAATAAAAAAAAAACAATCCGGAACAACAATACCGGGAATTGAAGTAAATCGCAGATAATTAATGTTATTGATTTGCGTCCAATCACTGCCAAAGATTAGATAAAAAACATTCTTCTAGAGCTTAGTATGATCAATAAGAATTAAGTATTTATAATATTTCGTAATATTTATAGCAAATCGAATTACCTATATGAAGTTAGAAAATTATGATAATTTTAAACACAATACTACAAATAAAGAACCAATGAAGCATTAGCATTATTAATTGAAAAACTCTGCAATACAATAGCTTTAAGAATGGAGTCTTATAGTATTTGAAACGCGTTAGCATCTTCCGAGGTATTTGAGATAGTTGAGTCTTTATGACATTATGCTGATTCATGTGAAAGTATATTAGGGCAACTTTTCACTGTTGCATACACTGTTGAATTGAACCTGTCTTGCATGTAGGTTAGAGTCAGACAAAGATAAGTCTGCAACGATTTTGATAGCACGCGCAGTGCATGCTATTTAAACGTCATAATTTCATAGAAGTTTGACGTTTAATATAACACTTGCACTGCGTGTGCTATCAAAATCGTTGCAGACTTATCTTGGTCTGACTCTAGCAGAATACTACCTCTATATTTTAAGATTTCTGATCATTCCTATCCCACTAAGACTGTTGCTGGTCCGAGTCAGAAGCAAAGGAACAATTGCTGTCTGCGGCTCATACGCTTTTGTACCCCATTGTCACTCGGACTATAAATACAGAATGACTCACTACATACCCTGTCGTACATGATTTCTTTTAATTTCAGTTTCTCGGCGACTGGTATGAAGTTGCAAGGACTGACAATACTCGGCAAAGCGGTGAATGTTCAAGAGTGAACTTTGCCTCAACCGATGATGGCGTGATATCTGTTAGAAATGAAGTAGTCAACAGGAATTTCTTTGAGGCAACCACAGGCACACTCAGTCAGGAGGGCACGACTGCTAGACTGACGCTGAACTTAAATGGATTTTCTGAACGTGAGTAAAATTTTTGTAAACTGAAACAATTACCAGCACCACAACCTGGCTCTGAAGATGAGCTCTGGTTGAGTTTGAAACGCGTCAGTGTAGTTTGGTGGTGGTGATGGTTGGGTTTGTGTGATTTGTGTGTGTTCGTACAGTGTGGAGGTGGAGGAACTGCATGAACACACATTTCTTGCATAAACGTAACTATCGTAAGGTCGCGGGTGAGCAAAGTAATTGTTTCAGTTCATTAATATGGATCTCCGCAAAGTAACGCCTGAAAGAATAAATTATTTAAAATTTTTGTATTAGAATAGAATAATTTTATTTCAGGCTGCATAGGCCCATATAAAAATACCTTAAAGACTAACAAACATATTTATATTATACTTATTTAACAACTTAATTACTAGCACGTGAAGTCTGTGATGTGGGCACTTTTACGGTGTCCGTTAACCGGCCACGAAACCCGGTAAGCGACACCACACCTTTCGGCCAAAACTCTTCTCTTGTGAAGGTCGACAGTTGATCAGTCGGAAACCTCACTACAAATGAATTAAAATTCACTTGCTGGACTGGTGTAACTAGGATCTTACCACTCTTCTCCTCTGTCTCCAGTTCATATACTTCTCACTGTCGGATACAGATCTCCTCTCAGAGTACTTATACCACCTTTGCTGGCTACTAGACATTTTTATGCAAATGATAATTTGATTTGTTTTTCGTAGAAGTCAGTGTAAATAGATACGAGTATGTCTTCAAGGATAATTATTTGTACTTATGCATCTACGTTTAGAAACTTCAATAAAGTCATGTGGACAGAATTACGTATCTAAAACTAGCTTCTCATTAATTGTTCCTACCAATTTATCTATTTGATGACTACTTGGTACTATCATTGCTGAAGCGTCATTGTAATTGAAACATTATGGTTTTTTTTCAGCCGTTGACTTCTGGGTCATCAGCACTAACTACAATAATTACGCTCTCGCATGCAAATGCGTTAATATTAGTCCCACACAAAGAGCAAGTAAGTTTACTTTAGCTAAATACCTTGATATATTTCTTTTCTTTTATTGACCTCGCTATATTGATTCTTTGTACCTAGGTACTCCTAATGTTAGAGCTTTTTCCGAGAACTTAAAACTTGTATCAAATTTATTACCTACATGAAACTTATATCAAAAACATAAACTATGAATGAAATAATAAAAAAGGGTAATCAAAATGAATAATCGAGTTTTAACAGTGAATTCTCCTTTCAGTTTACGTCTGGCAATTGGGAAGGCAGCAAAGCTTCTCCGAGCTATTCGAAGCTCTCATGAACACCACCTTAATAAATCTGTTGGGCATCACGTTAGCAGAACTTAGAAACACTGACTTTTCTGAAGACGCTTGCTATGAACTTCCGGTCATAGAGGAAAACACACCCATTGTGCTTCCCGGACTATGTGATGCCAACATCCCCGTTGTACAAAATTTGGATGTTGAAAGAGTAAGTAAAATTCTTATTCCAAATTTTGGTGGCTAGCTTAAATTTCAAGAAGACCTCAAATCTCTTAAAAAACCGATTGTCTGTAAAAGTCGGTTTACGGACAAGAGTTTTAACGTGACAACGTCATAACGAAACATTCAAAAAACAAAAATGAAACCAGGCGGTCACCCATCCAAGTACATACTGACCGCGCCCGACGTTGCTTAACCTCGATGATCGGACGAGAACCGGTGTTTTATCAAATATCTTGAAAACGGTGCATCCTACGGCAAAATCAATGAAATTTTCATCCCCCCTTTGATACCCCCACGCTCCCCCTCAACCCCCACCCCCCCATTAAAAAATAATTCAAAAAACAAAAATAAACCTCCTTTAATACCGCCGCACCTCCCCCGCGCCTCCCGCAACCCCCTCGCAACACCCCCCTCCCCCCCGCACCCCGGATTGTACATCCTGGCGTTCGCCGCTCTCTTGCAACAGGCCTTCGCGGCTCTGTGGGTACATGTACGGGACATGTAAGTACATGTACGTTACATTAAAAATCTATGAATACAGGAGAAGTGCGGGATGTTCGGGTTACCATTAGGTTACTACCTACCGACCGACATTCAACACAGTGTCAACACTAAAGAATCTAGAAGCATGACTTTTTTGCATATAATACTTAAAGTGCCTTGATCAAGGAATGATATTTTAAAATCCATTTATCCTCTCAATAATTTATTCCATAATGACCTTATTTGATACCTACCCGTTATCAGATGTTCTAAGCACTTTTCCCATTTACAGTTCACAGGTCTTTGGCATGAGATCTCCAGCTACTACTCAGAAAATGCACTAGGTACCTGTGCCAGGGCTGAGTACACTCTAGATGGTGGCGTGGTGAATGTATTAAACAGCCAAGTCGTCAATCAGGCCCTCGATACCATATCTGGAACTGCTATCAGTACTGATGGAAGCGGAAAGTTGTCTGTGACTTTAGAAGTGTCTCCTGGAGGTAAGCACTCATTAGTATTGTTCGTGTTGATACTAAGTACTGGATTCGATCAGCGTATTTTTGCACTGCGCCTAATTAACGAGTCGCTTTTTCTTTAGACTAAGGGCAGGGCTTAGTTTATCTACTATCTGTTAAGTTTCTGTTATTGTATGTGACTGATATCTGTAATACTGTCTCCGTTTAATGGAACAAAGTAAACAGAAACGGCATCATTAGATATCACATAAAATAACAGGAGCTTAACAAAGTGCGATGTAATAAAAACGAAGAGTGGCGTAATAACTAGAAGTTTAGTGCGCAAAGTTAAAAAATTATCTTGAAGATCGATCGCCAGCCATTTACCGATTTTGTACACTCGGTCTAATCTATGCGGCACTTTGGCGAAAAAAAAGCAATGTCTTGAAGAATAACTGTATCTCAAGAAGAAAACCTAAATTATTCCCTGATAAATATAACGCAACTAATTACTATGGAGAACGCACATTTGAGTACATGACTCCTAAAATTTATAACGCATTACCGCAGAAGTTGTTTGATGAGAAAGTTAGAATAAATAATTTTATGAATAATGTCAAAAAGTTCTTTATAGATAATTATTGGGATAAAGGGCAGTGAGAATGGATAACTCGTATTCATTCGGTACCCACTTTTCACTGCTTTTAGTTCTCACTAAAATTAAAATGTCAAATTGCATGCTTAGTATTTATTTATAAATAGTAAATAATAATGCATGAATATAACTAATTAGATGTAAGACACAAGGTGTATCAAGAGCATTCGAACTGCCAACAAACTGCTACGCAGTTTGGCAGTACAATTAATTTATGTAAAAATGTATGTGTCAATAATTCTGAAAATAAACGATAATAATAATAAAGTACAAAAATCTGGAGAGAATGACCAAAGTATTTATTATTTATCATTTTATTGCAGTTTTCGTAGATCAAGAGCTTTGGGTGCTAGAAACGGATTATAACGACTATGCCGTTTTGTATAGCTGCGTTAACCAACCAAATGATCAGAAACGAGGTAATTATTTCAATTTGCTTTTTTTTAATAATCATGCTATTGCCAGGTTTGGAGTAATACGTCTAACAATACGACTGCTGACATTAAATAAAGTCAAATCAACCAAAAGACGTCCACTGCTAAACAAAGGCTTCTCCAAAGAGTTTCACAGCGATCGGTCTTTCGCTACCTGTATCCAAGCGTTTCCTATGACCTACACCAGATCGTGGGTCTATCTTGTTGGGGGCCTTCCCATGCCACGTCTACCAGTTCGAGTATAAAGAATACCGAGTTTGAATAATTTCAACTAAAGTAAGGAGAACGTCAGCGTCGGGACATATCAAGAAGTCAAAAGACTACCAGAAAAAAGAAGTGGCACTTACTTTATCGTTACAATAGTGCAACTCCTAAATATTGATGATGAATTATATACTAAACTATCGAAGATAATTTTAACACTAAAAGACATATATCTTTATACATTTCAGTATACAGCTGGATAACGAGTAGAACTCGCCAGCAATCTGATGCTGCTCGAGCTGCTGTTACATTACTGGTTGATTCTATCATGGACCTCAATGCCATGTATTACGAAACCACGGACCAGTCTGATGATGGATGCTTCTACTTCCCGGAAGTAGTGCCTGATCAACCTGTGGTCTTCAGAGGTCTTTGCGATATGAGCATACCAGCAATGACTAATTTCGATGCTGGCAGAGTAAGTTAATATAATTATCTTACTCCAACCAAAGTCTCTTAACAAACGTTTAATTGTTTGAAACGAAATGGTTTTGGCAACCGTCCTCAGACGGAAGTGATGTTTAAAGTTCAAGACAGTCTCAAGAACTGACTGGACTTTGTCGGGCGGCAGTGTAAATCTAGTTATTTTTATAAACTTTTAAAAGTTAGCGTCGTATAACTGGGAACATCTTTACACTTATAACTTACTTATAATCAGCGTTACGAAATTAGCGTTTTATTTACGTCAAAAGATATAGGAATGAGCGAAAATTAGTTCAAAATACTGTTATTATTTACATATAATCAGTTATCATCTTCCCCATCAATAGTAGATTCGTCAAGATTTTGCTCTTGAGACAGCAGATTAGTATGAAAACTATGATACTTTTGAGGAATAATATTATTACTAACAAAATATTTAATGTAAATATATTTGGCTATATTTATTACCAAATAGCTGTAGCCTGCGGCTTCTTTATTTTTTGTAAAATTTCTTGCATTAGAATCTTCTGACAATAGCAAACGCAACGAAAAAAGAATTACCGAAATTGGTCCAGCCATTCACGCGTGATAACGTGACCAAAGGAAATGTGCATTAATTTATATACCTAAGTATATGAAGATTATTGTAGATAGACTTTTAATATCTACAACGGGTACTTCACGTACTATTTACAAACATGCCCTCACACGATCTGCATAGTAAGTACCCAACTAAAATATAGTTAGCGGTCTATAGATCGTGTGATATTAAAAAGTATGTTTACTTAGCGTTTTATGAGTTTCAAAACTTTTTATTTTTAAGAATTTTGAAATGAATTTTTTTGTAGACGCAAATTTGGCGAAAATCAAGTTAGCGTAGTATTAGTTGCTGGTGTCGTAATAGTTAGGTCGCGGGTGAGCAAAGTAATTGTTTCAGTTCATTTCTAGTCTATGTGATATTAGCCGTTTCTGGTAGTAGCCGTTTGTTTGCAATAAGACTAAATGAGAAGTCTCAACCTTGTTATTATATACTTAGTTACGTAACATTTTTAAAATCCTATGTAAAAATAACAAGAACCTCTGTTTTTTTTTTAATAAGGTGTCCAAAGGCCATCTTGTCGATGGTTATTGTTTTTGCATTCTAAATTTCTACCGACTTAAAGCATAATAGGGATGTTGACTGCGCCATTAAAAATAATTCGAAGACACGACTCCAGTAAAAAAAAGCTTTATTTTAGCCCTGAAACCAGATTAATTTTCGATTAACTGCAAAAATTAAGATTCTTTGTTGCTTTAAAACAAATAAATAGTTAGTTGATTGAGTTGGCGAACATGTGACGTCATAAGTTGCTATTGCCATTCAAACTCTAAGTGAAAATTGTGTTTTGACAGATCATAAAAAGTACGTCAGTTGATTGGTGGTGTCAACATCACTATTAAGGTGGAACGGCATGCTCTAGGCGCGAACTTCAAATTTTTTACAGGTTTTAATTTATTGTGGGTAAACGGTGTAACTGTTTAGCTTCATATGGTACTTGCGGTTGTAAAACAGTGTTCTTTATATTATTGTGTAAAGCTTTTTAAGAATAAAACTGTTAGCTTGATATAAAAGTTGTCAAACATAGAAATTCGGACTTTTAACGTTTTGACAACTTTTATTTCAAGCTAATAGTTTTATTCTTAAAAAACTTTACATAATAAAATAAAGTACACTGTTTTACAAGCGCAAATACCATATGAAGTTAAACAATTACACCGTTTACCCACAATAAATTAAAAACGGTAAAAAGTTTAAATTTCGCGCCTAGAGCGTGCGCTTCCACCTTAATCTCTTAAAGGGCTAAAACAACTAGCATTTTAGGCTACATGCACATTTTTTTTTCAAGTCTCTCCTGTGTACATGGCAAAAGTTAAGGACCTATTAGCCAATATCTATAGTCAATTCTGCATAGGCGAGTGGGATGGCCCTATTTAATAAACATTACAATCCAACAATTTTGTAAAAAAACTCACATATTTGATAAATTGTACTACAAGTGCTGTTTAAGAAATTCTACAAATAAGTAAGAAACTTACAAATTAAAAATTTACAATTATCACCATTGTAAACGCCGTTTAATAAATATTCACATAATGTAAAAAACGCCTGTAGCTTTCAATGACAATATTGTATTTACAAAATTATAATTGTAAGGTTCATTTTACGTAAAATGTAATTTTTTGCTACAAGTTTGCTACAATTAAACGAGGGTAGGCTTAAGAAATTAATAAGAAATTATTGAATAGAACCTATTGAAGTCACGGAGAACAACAACAAATTACAATTTTGTCTCTAATTTACGAGAATAAAGATATTGTTCTCAAACATGCAATGATAATATTGATGTTATGTTCCTTATGGCCGCGAAGTATCACGTTGCAGGTGCGGCTAGACCAGAGGTCAATAATGGAATTTCATACAACATCGCCTAGGTCGGCAAAGTGATCTTTTTCGTTTCCATTCCACACGGAGTGACAAGGCATCATGACGTACCGCCATTAAAAAAAAAACTATAAGCAATATTTTGCTGTATGTGTATAATAATAATAATAATAATAAATATCACGGGACAATTCACACCAATTGACCTAGTCCCAAAGTAAGCTTAGCAAAGCTTGTGTTATGGGTACTATAGGCAACGGATAAACATACTTATATAGATAGATACATACTTAAATACATATCAAACACCCAAGACCCGAGAACAAACATTCGTATTTTTCATACAAATATCTGCCCCGACACGGGAATCGAACCCGGGACCTCAAGCTTCATAGTCAGGGTCTCTAACCACTAGGCCATCTGGTCGTCTAAATGTGTATAAATAAATATAGTTCCAAAGTAAGCAAAGCTTGTGTTATGGGTACTTGGCAACGGATAAATAAACTTATATATATTTAAATACATATTAAACACCCAAGGCTCGAGAACATACATTCGTATTTTTTACAAATATCAGCCCCGACGCGGGAATCGAACCCGGGACCTCAAGCTAATGTCACTACTCGTTGTTAGAACCATGATTTTTAGTTATTCAGATCGTTGGAGCACACTTCATTAATTTCTGACAGATCCCTAGGTTACCTGTAGGGATTATACTACAATTTACAAAATATGTAAACTTGTAAGTACAATTACTTGTTTAATAAAGTAAATTTCCATACAAAATTGTAAACAGTTGTTTAAACACAACACACACAGTTGTGAAGAAAAATTTTTATTAAACAGAATTTTGTGAAATTGTATGTACAATTATACAATTTAATAAATTTTCCACCATAACAAATTTGTAAATTAAAATTTTTATTAAACAGAAACTTGTAGAATTGTAACCTGTTGATTCAATTTACAATTTACAACTTGTAATTTTTATTAAATAGGGCCTTTCGACCCATTTAAATACAACTTAAGTTTACTGAATTGGAGTTGCTAATTTTATGTCCACAAGAGAGACAACTTTTGTTTCTTAAAAGTTTAATTTCTTTTACACATAGAGGACTCTATGTGTAAAAGAAACATGGAAACTAAGCTTAATGACCAAATAATTTTAGCTGTGATCAACAGTTGGGAATTAATAAGGTGGGCTGATGATGGTGTTTTATCTGCTTTTTGCATAATTATAATAGCATCGATCAATCTTATCATACTTAAACTGATCATCTGTGTTATGAATTGCAATCATTCCATAATAAGGTTTATTTAGTATTCATGATAGACGCAATGTAATAATTTAATGTTATTAAGGCAAAACCTCGACTCATAGGTACGTCTTATTGCCCTTACTTCCCATCTTCTCTTCTTCCCAGTACAGTTTATTTTGTAGTCATAAATTTTATTATCTTTTTTTACTGACAACAAAATCCCAACCACTGTAAAAGCTATTTTTTTTTCAGTACATGGGACTATGGCACGAGATAGAATCGTACCCATCTGTTTTCCAAACTGGTACTTGCAATAACGCTGACTATACACTAGATCTGAACACAGGCGTGGTCGATGTCTTCAACACCCAAGTCATCAATCAACGACTTGACACTATCAACGGGTCTGCCGTGGTTGCTAATGACGCTGCTGGTACCGGCAAGCTAGTAGTCACCTTCCCTATTGCTGATACTGATCGTAAGTATCACACTCACGCCGTTATAGCTAAGAAACATTTGTCAACTAGGGAAGTACGCAGGCGTTTCTAAGTATTTAGCTACTACTACTACTTTATCGTCTAATTGCAGTGATTTGTTTGAATAATAATTTAGTTAGACTAAAAATGTCACTAATGCATCTTAGTTTGAAGCCAAAATAATAAACTATCCTTATCTTTAATTAGTTACAGACTAAATTGTTTACTAAATTTTTGCTCGTCAGTGCGTTCTTTACTCATTATTACTATAACTCCTGGGACTTAACCACATACAAATACAACTTTAAAGTTACTACTTATGCATAATCAAATGATAATAATAATTAACATTTAATTCCAAAAATATATCTTTAGATGCTAAATGCAATAGCTCAAAGGTATTCCGACAAATTTCTGTGTAAACAATAGATGCGATTGCCCACCTATATCGCCATCTAACAGTGATTTTTTTGATAACAACTTATATTTTATCATTACGGCTACCTTGATCTTTAGCCTAATTTTTAATTAGTGAATCATTTTGATATGAACACGGAATCAAGATATTCAGTTGGTTTATCAAAACGTAGGTACTAGTTAATCAATGGAAATGATATCGTCAGAATTACTTTATGCAAAATTATTACCTACCTCTTTCTAGAATTTTCTTACCAATTAGATACGAAATAGACACGGGATACTTAACAGCTTTTAGTCTAAAGACATGAATTTTGGGATCCTAAACGAAGACCGAGATCTAATTTTTGGGAAATCTCATGGGTAATTTAGTAAAATTCCGAAATTAAAGATTAGTGACAAACAAGACGTGAAGAAGGTCAAAATATTAAAACTGATGTTTAACGTGATTTTATTTCAGTAACCACTTCAACAGACTACTGGGTATTAGACACTGACTACGATAACTACGCTCTTGTTTACACCTGTTATAACATCGATTTAGATACCAGAGGAGGTAAGAATGTGGTTAAATATTTCCTTAGAAATATTCATTTGTTTGTATGAAAAGGTCAAAGTAAAATATCATTCCATCGAAAAATAATAAAGAGAAAGTTCGTTAGACATATTTTTACGAGGTGCACTCACGAATATATTGGTCTACCTTCGATCACTATCATGATGCTGCTAAGACGTGACAAAATATTAAAGGTAATCGAGGTCTAAATCCCAAAGAAAATATGTCTAATGTAATTAACCGTGGAAACGGTAACAATTAGCAAGTGTAGAAAAGAAACATAATTTACTGAACCATGTACTTTTCCAGTATGGAGTTGGAAACTCAGCAGAACCAAACAATTATCAGCAGAAGCAAATTCAGCAATAAATGAAGTTATTAGTACTATACCGGTATTGGACGCACGTTACTACCAAAACAGGGACCAAAGTGTCGATGGATGCTTCTATTTCCCTGAACCTCAGCTCGGTGTGCCTGTGGTGTTCCCTGGACAATGTGACGACTCTTTAGCAGCCGTTCCTGGGTTTAGTTTAAGTAATGTTAGTATTGACTTACAAAGATTAAAAACTAGAGATAAACAAAAACAAAAAGTCTTTGCCAGTTCTTCAAAATTGTTCAGTTTGACATTGTGAAATCACTTAGCTTAATCCGTAATGAACTAACATTCACAACGCAACATGCTAAAAGACTATGTCGAATTAAAATTTATCATCTTTCAGTTCCAAGGAATTTGGCACGAAATTCAGTCATATCCGAAGATTGAGCAATCAGGACAGTGCATAAACCATGCCTTCTCACAAACTGGTAACACACTGGACCTACAGTCTTCACAAATCATTGATCAGTTCTTGGCAGTGACCACTGGCAATGTCGCATTTACTTCTACTGATGGAAGCGCCAGATTAGCTATAACAATTGTAGTGGACGGTGAAGGTAAGGCCTTTTCTGCACCATAAATCCTATTTTTAGGTAAATGTCCCAGTGCTCGACATGTCCAATGGATGGCAAACTGCAGTTACCTCTTTTCCTAATTACATAAAATTAAAGACGTCAACTATTGGTGTAGAGAACAGCAGCAAAACGCTAACCTTACATAGGTAGAGTTCAAAAAATTAGACCACGTTAACTATTAGCTAACCACATAAAATGACCGATTGGAAAAAGTTCCGGTTGACGTGAATGTTGCCCCTTTTATTTGTTCGATAAAGGTTTTGGTCGCACAACTGTAATTTTTCATACTTATTTTTATTTACCGGTAATAAGGTGTCCAAATTTTTGACTTCCACTATTCCTTCTTTCGGTTAACAGCGAGGCTAAGTTTTATTTTACATAAAATAACAGTTGACGGTCGTCGTTCCTCATAATAATTATGTTCAGTTTTAACAACTTCTATTTTACAGTGATCGAAATTCCCTACTGGATTCTGCGAACTGACTACACGGACTATGCGTTGGCTTATAGCTGCGTAAACCTCAACTCAGATTTCAGAGGAAGTAAGTTAAAAACATCATTATTATTACCTAATCCAGATTTTTTTTAAAGAAGCCATGTGATTCTCTCACAGTATTTTTTACCAAGATCATGTCATGTAAAAATATGAAATTATTAGGAAGCACTATCGTTTTTTCACTAATATTAACAAACAATATTTTAAATAAGTACCACAGAAAACTTATCACCAATAACGTATATTTCAGTTTGGAGTTGGAAACTTAGCAGAAGTAGACAACTATCATCAGCGGCTAGCACAGCTATTGATGAAGCTATTTCATCTATCGTAGTACTAGACAACGTTTACTATGAACCAGTAGACCAGTCTGACCCTGCATGCTTCTTTTTACCGGAATTGGATCCGGGAGAACCTATAATATTACCTGGACAATGTCAGTCTGATATCCCTGTTGTGCAAAACTTCGATGCTGAAAGGGTAAGTTTAAAATTATCAGGGACCGCAGAAGTACTCGAAAGATACGGGTAAACTTAAGTCAAGGCTTCATACGGTTTTTTTTTTAAGCGCTGGCATATTCAAGAGAGGTTAAAATTACACTATTCAGAGCCTATTGTACATCTTTCTACACGTGCAACCTACATGTGGGCTAGATACACCAACGTAATTTGCAATGCCCTCCGAGTACAGTATAATAATGCATTTAGGGTGTTGTTGGGGCTGCCTCGATATTGCAATGCATCAGGGATGTTTGCATCGGCACGCGTCGATTGCTTTTACGCAACGATGCGTAAAAGGTGTGCGTCCCTGGTGCGCCGCGTGAGAGGCAGCACCAACAGCATCCTAAAGATGATTTTGAACAGGCTTGACTGTCCTATTGTGAATCACTGCTGTGCGATTTCGAATGGAATGGCGCAGAGGTGATTCACAAATAGACTCTATTTTATTATTTAATTTTGTAATTTCCACTAACGTAGTTATTATTATTATTATAGCTGTAAGGAGCTTGCTTGTTTACTAACCATTGGACCTATTGATGTCTTGATTCTGAATAAATTATTATTATTATTATATTTTCACATTTCGCTCCCCCAGCCCCTAAACTTCTACGGCCACTGTGAATAATTTATTGTATCAGTCATAATTTTGTGACGATCTATATCCATCAAAGAAATGATGAATTAACACGCTACTTTGCTACCACCTCCTTCTTCTCTTTATGCTCCTTGTACTCGCGATATCTTTTTGAACTGACTTCTTTAGCTGTTCTGACTTTCCATATGTTACTTATTAGCATCAGGTATAAGCTTGATTAATTTAACGCATTCGCTGTTGCCGCACTAAATTTCACTCAGTTCCTAAACTCATATTATAGAGGTTCACTTTATTTTCTGCAAGTCTGCCGTGTCAGGCCTAAGTAACGTATCTCCAAAAACGACGATTTGAGAAAAACGCGATCAAAGTTTTTGTTTATCCACATCTCATTGCTTGTTTACTATTGAAGTTTAAAATTTGAAATTTACACATTAGGTTAGAAATATTATTGTGACAATGTATTTTTAATTTTAACTCTGTGCTACGAATCAATTTCAAAAAAGACTGTTTTTAAAGTTTACACGACCTTACTTTTCATACAAAATTCTGTAACGCAAAGTTGCGTATCTGCATATACGTTAGTTAAGCGTGACCATGCTCTTTTTATTACACAAAACTGTGTAATGGCTATGACCTGTATCTTTACTTACATTACTTTTTGGAACCAAGAAACAAAACATTTAAGTAAATTAAAAGTGGGTATAGGCTCATAATTATATCAGATCCCGTTATTTTATTTATTAGATATAAAAATAGGTAAGAAGGTTAATAATAAGTAAAGTGGAAGTTAGAAAACTTTTAATTGAATTTTATCACAGCAACAGGATTTGTATTAATTCTTAACTTTAAGGTATCTTCTTTTTTACTAAATAATACATATAACAAAATATTATTATCTTCTCTGCCCCTCCCTCCCCGCTAGTTAAACATATTCTTAATAAAATTAAAATCAATAGCTCTCCTTAGTTTCAGAAGCTGTTACGTATTATGAAATGTAATTAAAATGCCTATTATAATATATAACAACAACCTGATTTGAATTAAACTGCACCAAAAAATTTTTCAATTTCGATTCTGCGGGCGAGTTCTGTATGACCTATCTAACGTATTTGAAATACGGGAGATATCCGTTACAAGTGCGTACAAAAATCCCAGATACGTTAGTTCGGCTATCGGTGTTTTTATTGAATTATGGCCTAAAATGAAAATCTTCGATATGTATCAGATAGTATAGCATCAAAAATGTCGATTTAGCACTGTTAAGCGTAACTAACGTATCTCAAGTTACGTTACTTAGGCCTGACACGGCAGAAGTGCTGTTTATAGTGGTTCTTAGTAATACAGCTATTTTGTTATGTGAACTCACAATACCGTATAAGACAAAAAAAAATCAAAATGTATGGACTCAATATAAGAGTGCAATGCACTGGGTTGAAATAAGCAAAATTCTTACATGCGTTCGAGACATTGAATGCGTTAATTCTATTTTTTGTCTTACAGTATCTTGGCCGTTGGCGTCTTATTGAAAGTTATCCATCAGAATTCCAAAACGGCACTTGTAACGATGCCACATATTCACAAGGAGATAACGAGGTGTTGGTATACAACACCCAAGTAATCAACGAAAGACTTGATACCATCGATGGTACAGCAGTACTGGCTACTACTAATAATGATGGGAAATTGCTTGTTACTTTCCCTGGTGGTAAGAAAACACTAATTAATATTAGTCACTCCGCATAAGACTGTAGCCAAATCCGTCCATATAAACATGTATTGTACTCTTACGATACTAAAATTGCAAATGATGATACTCGTATTATCATTACTTGAGTTAATTCTAATCGTTTGTATAATAATTTTATTTATTTAATATGTTTTAGCTGAACCACTGGAATATTGGATCCTTGACACTGACTACGAATCTTACGCATTGGTGTACTCCTGTGCTAACATAGACGCCGATTGGAGACGAGGTAACTATAACATTAATTCACTTTTTCCATATCTATCCATCTTCTTCCATATAATTAATGTGTTGTAGCCGTAGTTCCCACGCGGGCCTAGTGCGGATTGGGAACTTCACACACACCATTGAATTTCTTTGCAGGTGTATGCAGGTTTCCTCACGATGTTTTTCTTCACCGGAAAATCATGTTCATGGTAAATTTCAAATGTGATTTCGCACTAGAGATTGCAAACCGGGCCCGGCCGGGCCAGGCCCGCCCAGGCCCGGTACCCTTTTAGGCACCCACCGGGCCCGGCCATTCTTACCGGGCCCGGTCGCCGGACCCGGTAAGTAAACCACGGCGCGCGGCTACTAGGTAGTTACAGTACAGCCTAGCCTATAAGATTTCGCTATTTGCTTAATTAGTAATAGTAACACTAGTCTTAAGAGGATACGATGGCTGAGAGACTTTTGAGAAATAGGTATTTTAATGAAATGTCGCTGTCTCGACCGAACTCCTCCGTGTCAGTACAGCGAGAGCGTTACAACCGCAGCTCAGACCGTTAATAGGCGCGTAAAATTGATCAAAACAGCATTTCGTAGTCCCCTGTTTTCTTCTCGAAAACTGGACCAATAAAATTATTTTTTTCAAAAATAATTAGGAGACAGATTTAGCTATGCCGCTATGTTTTCCTTTTTTTTGTTTATATGAGGGATTCATTTCTGATGAGTGTCTGAAAATGACGTTGAAATTGGGCAATTTTTTCAGTTTTTGAAAGCTCATATTTCTTATGTTAATTGAAATATGGAAAAAACGAAACCTAGTAGCATAGCTGTGATAGATACCGATTACACAGTAAAAAAAATTTGGCTCTAAAGCCATTATCCAGAGAGGAAAAAGGGGACTACGTTTGTATGGGGAAATGGTGCGCATGGTACCCTCTTAATAGCCAAAGTTTAAGAAAAAACATAATACTTTACTTTTACTTTTAGCAAATAAGAATTTGTTTTGTTTATACCAAACCAAAGCTACCAAAGTTTATCTATCTATCTAATCTAAGTTGTTATGACACGTTTAGTACTTTAAGCTACATTATTAGTTTCTTATTTCAATACTATGTTTTCGAATAGCAATAAATTTGAAATTATTAAACAAATAAGTAAGTGTTATACCGTTTTGTAAACTACATTAGCTAGGTATATATTTAATATCCAGTGCCACTTTAGCGTAGTTATTTTTTTTTCATTTCTCATACTCGGAAAGTGAGGCAAATCATATCTGACATACGGGAGGATAACTATTATTTTCTTCCCTAGGGTAGATATGAATTAAAAAAAATAAAGGCATTGGCTGTCAATGGAACACATACGCATTCAGCCAAGCATTACGGCATATAATTAAGTATTGAGTTTTTTTTTTCTTAATTAATCATATTACAAATTTTATAATGCCAGTGAAATATTATTAAATTAAATTATTAATTTACATTAGTTTCTTATTTAGTGACATAAACCAGAAAAGTTAGAAAATGTTAAATGTATTGTCCACACAGCCTTTCTCTATACAGCTTAACTCCTTGGTTCAAATTGCTTACTTACATATTTTATAAATAAATTTACTAAAATACCTACTTTATCTACTGTTTTCATTGATTATTATATTGAACATTCTAAATTTTGTTAAATTAATTATTCATTAACAATAAACTCCATTGAAATATTTTACAACGATCATATTGACCAGTTTAGACATTTTTATTTATTTATACTTATATTTTCTTACTTTCCTTGTAGTCGAAATGAAAAGCAGAGTGTTTAACTCGTGAAAAACACCAATATCATCCTCGGAATATTGGCACCCTCGCTGTGCTCGGGTGCCAAGTAACCTCGTGTAGTATTGGTTATTTTCCTCCCTTGTTGAACAATCTACTATTTATTCCATGGAGGACCAAAGTTACGGGATGAAACAGTAAAATATCTGAAAACTGTCTCTTAGGTCGTTTTTCATCCAAATTTGACTAAATATTAAAATCGTACGTTTAAAATCCCATCTTTTGTGCAATATTTATCAGTACATAATCAGATTTACTAAATTCGGTCATTTGAGGCTGTGGCAGACAAAAAACTCAACTGAGGGAGAAAAATCGAGATTTTTGCAAAAATGTCAATATCTCGAAAACTAAAAGATTTTTACTAAACCTAAAATGTGATATTCTGGTAGGTAATTAGTAGGTCTATCAGCCCTTAACGGGTTATCGTCGGTTTCTGGGACACCCTGTATAGAAAATTTTCATAAAATACTTTAGGTTTCATCGCTAACACACAACCCGGCCGGGCCCGCCGGACCCGGCCGGGTTGAGAAACATACCGGGTTGCAATCTCTATTTCGCACATAATATCGTGTCTGGCTATGCCTAGTCTTGTAAATATCAAAAGATAGTTAATTAGATTTTCCACAACCACCTTGATCACTAATTCATTTATTTCCTTTTCAGTATGGAGCTGGAAAATGAGTCGCACCCGGCAACTATCGGATACCGCTATCACAAATATCAATAACGTCATCAATGGCATTGATGTCCTTAACAACCGCTATTTCGAAGAAGTGGACAACAGCGACGCCGGTTGCTTCTACTACCCCATCCCTGATGGTAATGCTGTCGAGTTCAGAGGGCAGTGTGATGAGAATGTCAGAGTCGTGACTAACTTTGACGTGGAAAGGGTGAGTGGAGGAGTTTCTTGGATTCCTGTTATTTATGTAACTCTAGGTTGACTACACATCTGCAATACACCAGCGTCCTGTTTTTTGGAGGTGGAAAGACCTTTTTAAGTCCAAATCACTACCACCATCTTACTCGCCAATCCTAACGCGCAAACCAATGGTACGCGCGCTGTTGAGCACAAGTCTCCTCTCAGATTGACAGCTTTGGCTGTAAGTTTCCATGCCGAAAAAAGTGGATTGACAACTTCCCCAATTTTAAATTACAAGTGCACACAGTCAGCTGCAGAAAAAATTCGTAGAAAAGATCGTACCTAACTTCGCATTTCAATTCCGAAAAATTTAGAGCTGCACGTCAAGGTTCCAAACCACGACCCTCTTACTTTAGAGGTCAAACGACTAGACTGCCACGACTTTTTTTAAGTAATTATCTAATTAAATGTACTATTTTTTAGTATATGGGTACCTGGTACGACATTGAGAGCTACCCGCAAGAGTTCCAAAATGGTACATGTTCTACTGCAACCTACACATTGACTGAAAACGGTGTCGAGGTTTACAACACTCAGGTCATCAACGAGAGACTCGATGACATCTACGGAATCGCTGTGCCTGACAACGACGAAGGGTTTGCTAAGCTGATCGTAACATTCCCTATAGCTGGAACTGAATGTAAGTTACTAGTTAATTCTATTATTTAAAGATTAAATACGGTGTATTTCCGTTGGGCAAATTATTTTTCCTAAACTGATTCATTAGGCTAATATTTCATTTCTCAAATGTTTATTTTTTCTGAAACTGTAAACTATTCAGGATATATTTCAGGACTATTCTGTAGGTTAGATTAGGTTAGGTTTGTTTTATAACAGATCAGAAAAAATAAACAGTTGGGAAATAAAACATTTGCCAAATTAATCAGTTTGGGAAAATAATTTGCGAAACATTAGTAAACCCTAAGTGAACTCGAACGAACATCTTTATTTCTGTAAACAAAGATTAATTTGATACATATCGGATGTATTTATTCTTTAATATCGTCGATGAAACTGCAATGCTTATTTATGCATATTTTGTACACCATGTCTAAAGCAGAATAAATAATTTCATTTCATTTCAATGTCTCGTAAACAACCACTGCTAATACTGTTTTAAACTTTCGTGATTTTCACTTATAATTATTATACTAAACGGGACTTATCACTGCTGCATCGAGGTAAATATTGTTTGCGTGATAAGTCCCGTTTAGTATAATAATTAATAACAACTGCTAATGCCGCGTAACGGATTTGTGCCAATTTTTACAGGAGAACATCAAAATTGAACATCTTTGTGTTTATTGATGCCAGGCTTGCCCAAACTTAAATTTGACACATTTTGTTAGTTACGCGGCATTAGCCATTGTTGGTTACGTGGTATTTCAATTTCATTGATGATATGTCATATCATAATCGCAGATAAAACGAGTCTCACGGTAGTTTTTTTATGAAAGAATTACTTATTTCTGTCAGCATAAAGGAAAAATAATCATTTTTTTAAGCTTCTCTTTTTGCAATATAGAAAACGAAACTTGATTTTTTCAAAATATTAAGGGAATCTATTGTACCCTTGATAGTTTTACCACGGACAGTTAATTACTCCCGCATTCTTTCTTCAATATCATGTTCTATGTATTGTATGCTATTAAATATCGAAGTAACATTAGCAACAAAACTCTAGAGACATATAATTATGTCTCGAAAAAAATATTAAAAAAACTCTACGAATAAATACATTTTTCTATGTCCACGAAGAAATACAGAAATTTACCAATCGTTAGTGCGCTTTCAAATTACAATGCATTTTCATTCGTTTCAATATTTCGAGTGTTGACTTGGTACTAAATTTTGCGCTTATTTTCAGTTACCATTAATTCTCCGTATTGGGTCCTGGACACCGACTACGACAATTATGCAGTCGTCTACGCATGTTCCAACCTCCACGAAGACTTGCGCAGAGGTAATAATAATACAGCAACATTTAGGTCGACAAAACACTACAAAATCATTCCTATCAAGTACATGATTAATTCCTTTTCTAGTGACAAGCTGGAAGCTGAGCCGACAAAGAACTCTTTCTACAACCTCCGAAACAGCTATTAACAACGTCATTAACGAGGTTCAAGTTCTTAGCCAGGAGTACTTCAGCAATAGAGACCACACTGATGAGGGTTGCTTCTACTATCCCGAACCAGAAGCCGGAAAGCCCGTGGTGTTCCCTGGACAATGTGATGATAGCATCCAAGCTCAGAGCAACTTCGATTTGGAAAGAGTGAGTTTTGAACCGTATTTGAACGTCTGCCTTGAGATAGATCTATTGAGGCCTATCTCCACAATAATCTACTGTAACGTCGTGGTACTTAATCCTTATGGATCTCACCCAACTTTCTCAGAAAGGGTGTAAAAAAGTGTAGTGTCGAGTCGATTAAGATTTTTTTTACCGCCCTTATGTAGGTTAAATTGTCAGTTGTATCCCTTAAAAAATCAAGGGCTATTTTTACTTCAATGTGACAAACATCCTTATTGTTTTTAATCGGATGCAGGATCTATCCTAAAAATGGTAAAACACTTACTTGTATACTTTTAGTTTGAGTGCAAAAATACTAATTAAACGATTTTCCACAGTTTTCAGGACTCTGGCATGAAATAGCTGCCTATCCGAAAATCGAGCAAGAAGGCGAGTGCGTTGACTACGACTTCACCGTTTCTGCCACCGACTCGTTCAGCCTGTACACCTCTCAGGTCATTGGCTTGTCGCTCGACGAGACCAACGCAACAGTGGTGCGGACATCCTCTGACAACAGCGGAAGATTCACCATTACTCTCTTTTCAAACGGCGAAAGTAAGTCATCTACACTATATCTGTTTTTTATTTAACATACGTTCTTATATCAGTTCCAGTTTCTTCTGACATAAATTAACGCTGGTTGCAATTTGCTAATATTCGATATTGATTTTGTAGCTATCACCATTCCCTATTGGATCATCTCTACTGACTACGACAACTACGCATTGGCTTATAGCTGTGTTAACGACGGTCCAAACTACAGAGGCGGTAAGATAAAGATTCCTTAGAATTACTTTATTAAATTTGTCTACCAAATATTACTGTCTTTCTCACAAAACCAATAAGTAATACATTATTAGGTACTTCATATTTTTTCTTTTTGTTCAGTTTGGAGTTGGAAGCTAAGTCGAGCCAAACAGCTGTCTGCATCTTCAGAATCATCTATCGATCAAGCTATGACACCTATTGATGTGCTTGGTAACCAATACTTTGAACTGACTAGTCAGTCGGATGAATCCTGCTTCTACCTACCTGACCTAGGCCCTGACGACTCCGTGATCTTCCGGGGTCAATGCGATCAAAGCATACCTGTTGTTCAAAACTTTGATCCTGAACGAGTGAGTTATTATTTGGTAGTTACACCGACACGCAAAGATAACAGCTCGTTTTCCATACAGGGTACCTTAGAAAAGTGGCCTTTTATTTAGCTCGTCAGTACATTTATGTGGCTAAAAACAGAAAAATAGGAACCGTTAAATTTGCATATGGGAAATCATTTATCTACTTAAATATTGCTACTTTAATTGGACTGATTCATTGCGGTTCTCTAATTGTTTAACAGTAGCCGAATTACTGTGTACATAGATTTAGTTTAGATTGACTTGATTTTTTTGTACTAACTTATTTCAGTCTTAATCTATTTCCCCTTGTAATTAATTTTAGTACGAAGGACGTTGGCGACTTATCCAGAGCTACCAATCAGACTTCCAAACGGGCACGTGCAATGATGCTACATACACGTTAGAAGATGACAACTCTGTGATAGTGTTCAACACTCAAGTAATCAACGAGAGGCTCGATACAATCACCGGATCCGCTGTACTAGCTACCACCAATGGTGATGGGAAGCTACTTGTTAACTTCCCTGGCGGTAAGACAGAATTCTTTTTCAATATATTTATTCTTAAATTCATCAAAGGGACAGTAGATTCAAACATCTTTCTGTTTGAGTACATCTCCTGCAACAGCGTGGTGCCGTATTAACTCAATTCCCATCGTGTTGCCCAAATTTTTACTTGACGTCAGTGATGACAAGTATTGCAAAAGATGTCTACACCAACTGGTGTACACCAAAACCAAAATGTGTTGCACCTGAAAGCATTCCTATTCACGTTTCTCTCACTTTAGGGTTGCTTAATACTTTCATCATGTTTACCTTGCCTCTGATTTTCGTTTTTTCAGCCGATGAACCTACGGAGTACTGGATCCTTGACACGGATTATAACTCATACTCATTAGTCTACACTTGTGTAAATCTCAACAGCGATCAAAGAAGAGGTATGTCTTTTAATAAAATTAACTAGTTACTTATTATCTTGTACGGTAAAGTGCAAAAATAGTATCGATTTAATCCTGTCCTAATTATGTACCGATACCCTAATTCCACGAAATAAGAGCTATAAGAAATATGTATGGACAAGTTGTATGCACCTATATTTTAACACTTGACTAAATCATACAACAAAGTCGTTTCCATAATTGTGTCAATTCAAATTATCAAGACGTTATTCCAATTAATGGTGTTTTCTACCTATTGAATTTGTTGGCTTTATTGCTTGAGCACTAAAATGCATTGTTTTGATATAATTTTAACCCTTTTCAGTCTGGAGTTGGAAGATGAGTCGTACCACCACATTATCTGACAACGCTAATACCGCCATCGATCAAATTGTCAACGGAATAAACGTCCTAGACGACCGGTACTATCAGCCAATTGACCAATCTGATACTGGCTGTTTCTATTTCCCTATACCTAATGGCAACACAGTTTTCTTCCGTGGCCAGTGCGATGAAAACGTCCAAGTCGTTACCTCATTTGATGTTGAATTGGTAATTATGCGGGATTTAATGAAAATTCTTAGAAATCAAAAGAACAAGCTCAGTTACAACTCTGCTGGACTTAATCTTTGAAAATCTGTTAATTACCTTTCTCACCGTCATGATTAACAAATATTTATGATGATTATCATTACAGTATATGGGGCTATGGTATGACGTCGAAAGCTATCCCCAAGACTTCCAAAACGGAACTTGCTCGACTGCAACCTACACTCTTACTTCCGATGGCGTAGAAGTCTACAACACGCAGGTCGTAGATGAAACACTTGACTATATTTACGGTTCAGCTGTTCCTGAATTTGATGACGGGCAAGCTAAATTGATTGTTACGTTCCCTATTGCGGGTACTGATTGTGAGTAAAATAAAATTGTATTTAATTATAATGTTCTATTTTTTATTCTGCTGTCTAACTGTATGATTATTTTTATGTTTTCTGATTACTCTTATTTAGTATGCTGTAATCTACTCCTTACCTCTTTATGTTATAAACAGTTGCTTGGAAGAGATCGCTTTGAAATGACCACCTCCTCTTATTATCTTGTAAATTTTCTTCATATGCCTGTTCTCTGAATTGTTTAGTATATGGTGATTTATAAAGACTGTCTATGTTTTCAGTTACCATAAATTCTCCTTATTGGGTGTTGGCGACTGACTATAATAACTACGCGTTGGTCTATTCTTGTGTCAACGTTAATGAGGATCTTCGAAGAGGTAAGTTTATGTACACAATAAACAAACACTATCAAACTAATTAAAACAAACTTTTCAACTAAAAAGTCCCACGACTTTTACATCAACAACGCACAGCTTGACCCACTAATGACTTGAAATTTGACAGACCATGTGTATCATAGAAGGAATATCTCAAATTCCCATAAGGAAGAGCACTAGCCTAATTCCTATTCTTTCACGGGGCGAAGCCACAGGATATACATAATGAAATCTAACATGATTTTCTAAAATAAAATTAGCATATTTCCTTTTTTAGTGTCCAGTTGGAAACTTAGCAGACAGAGGACGCTAGCCCCAGCATCCGTCACAGCCATCAATAATGCCATCAACAATGTCCAAGTCCTCAGTCAGGAGTACTACGAGTACCGCGATCACACAGATGAAGGATGTTTCTACTATCCTGAACCAGTTGCCGGGAAACCAGTGGTATTCCCAGGCCAGTGTGACGATACCATACAAGCTGTTCCAAACTTTGATTTGAATAGGGTAGGTTTTGGTAAATCACATAAAATTGACTTTTGCGTTTGCATCTTTTCCGGCTGTCTTTTCTTGTTTATTGTGGTTTATACCCTGAAAACTAGATAATTTTTGATATAATATTTTTAGTTGCTTTGAAACAAAAAAATAGTTAGTTAAGTTGATAAATAAGTGATGTCATATTTTATTATGTATACACAAAATTCATAGGAGAATCGTATTTTTACAGCTCATAGAAAGTACATCAATTGATTGGTGATAATGATCTACCCTATTGATTTTATTATTTACTGCTACTGACTCAAGGAGCCGATGTGCTGCCTTAGTAAGGGTACATGGAGCGGTGACTTTGTCTCGCCGAACCCCAACCTCTGACACTTTACTATAGAAAAGACGACTAATCTCAGGTTTAAATAGTGCTAACGGTGTAATTGCCTGAAAGGCAGTCTGGTTTAACGAATAGATAGATAGATAGATAGATTCATTTATTTCTGATTGAAAATTACAATTATATCCAGCATTCGAAATGTCACAAATATAAAGAATTCACAAAAAGATCGTCAACAGAATTTGAAAAACATAAATGGATAATATATTAATTTAAAATGTCACAAAGATAATAATATTAAAAACAATAAAAGTGAGATAAAACAAAAATGTCAATAAAATATTAAATCACATAATGTGTGAATGTCAATTAACAAAATGTTAAGTTTTTTAAGATTAAATTTAAAGTTATTAAACTTTTCTCTAGTTCTCCGGACTGTGGCACGAAACAGCGGCTTATCCCAAAGACCAGCAAGAAGGGCAATGCGTGAATTATGACTTTGAGGCGACATCTGCTAATACCCTTGGCCTGTACACCACTCAAGTCATAGACCAACTCCTGGATGAAACCAATGCCACTGCGCAGCAAACTTCCAATGACAACAGCGCACGATTCTTGATAACTATCAATGTTGATGGTTCTGGTAAGTTACATGATCTAACAGCGAATCTGTCTCATACTATTAAACAATCAAAAAACTGTCCGACGATTTCTTTTTTGGGGGCGAACAATAATCTAGCTTGGTCTTATCTCTGGGAAAACTTCTGTTTTAGAATTTTAACCCATTCGCCCAGATATTGTCGATGGTAAGTCCTAATGCTGGGGCACACGCCTCCTGATGTTTTCCTTCACCGAGAAACACATTGTAAAGTTCATGTGTAATTTCGTACATATAAATTTAGAAAATCTGTTGGGAGCGTCGAGCGGTCCGGGTTTGAAA
This sequence comes from Archips xylosteana, assembly GCA_947563465.1. Taxonomy (NCBI): domain Eukaryota; kingdom Metazoa; phylum Arthropoda; class Insecta; order Lepidoptera; family Tortricidae; genus Archips; species Archips xylosteana. The sequence continues at coordinate 4,546,251 of OX387362.1, forward strand.
TTGAGAGGGCAATACGGATAAGTACTGTACTGAGCCAGAACGGCTTTATTATTCTTTTTTTTAATAGTGTTGTGATCTTTTTACAGCCATTGAGATACCATACTGGATTGTAGCGACCGATTATGAAAACTATGCTGTGGCATACAGCTGTGTTAATCAAGGACCAAACTATAGAGGAGGTATGATTTGTTTTTAATTTAACCCTAAATGCACTACGATGTTTCAACTTTCGCGATTCTCACTCATAACTAATATTCTTCGGGACTTAATCAAGAAAATGCTAAGTTACCTCGATGTTTCGACCACGTTGCAGTGGCCGTGGTCACGAGTCGACTCCTATTCTTTGCTTCTGTATAATGAAACGAAAAGTTATGTCTACACAAGTTTACAATACAGTACCAATTAACCAGCACCTATCATACCAACTTACCTTGATTGATTGCTTTTTCTTCATGAAAACACAATACATGTAAAATGAATTCAGTTCTCGAGCTCAATATTTTTTTACTTCAGTATGGAGTTGGAAACTTAGTCGCACCAAGCAAATGTCAGCTCAATCCGAGATCGCTATCAACGACGCTATTGCCGATATCCCAGTTTTGGGCAACCAATACTACGAGGAGACCAGCCAGACGGATGAGTCTTGCTTCTTCTTACCCGTGCTGGAACCAACAGACCCTGTGGTCTTCGTCGGCCAATGTGACCCTAACATTGCTGTTATTCAAGACTTTGATCCAACAAGGGTGAGCCATGTGGTTTATAAATTTGGGTAGCAATAGGAATTCATCGCCGTGTTTCTTTCACCGTAAAGTTCATGGTAAATTTCAAATGTATCTTCGCACACAAATTCGGTAAAACTCAGAGGTGCGAGCCCGAGCTCGAACCTACGATCTCTATCCCAGCTGTATACGTTCCACTGCAGGGCTCAGCCCTTCTCTCAGAATGAGACGGTTTGGGCCGTAGTTTCCACGCAGGGACCAATGCGGATTGGTAACTTCACACATACTATTAAATTTCTTCACACTAGTCTCGCGATATTTTTATTCGCCGTAAAGCTCATGGCAAATTTCAAATATAATATAATTTGGCTCCAAAATTCGGAATAACCTTAGAATCGCATCATTTGTCATCATCATCGACATCACTGTCATAGTTAGTTTATTTAATCACGTCAGGTAAAAATGCTAGTTTTCCAAGTTTAATTACACAATACATAAATATCTTAAACAAACCCACGCATACAAACAGGCGGACTCTTCAAACACTGGAGCGTAAGAATTTTGCTACGCTTGCTGAGCGTCTCCCTTGCTGAGCGGCCCATCTGGCAGCTTGCCCTCTCTCTGGCAAGCTATAAAAGCCATTAGAGACTATCAGCAACAGACCGTCCAAAAAAATTTTGCTTTTCTAAGCCGTCATTTTCCGTCTTGGTCCCAAAGAAGATCTTCACTCAGTTTTTGAAAACTTCTGGTAACGTTTACAGTACGAAGGTCGCTGGCGTTTAATCGAGAGCTACGCATCAGAGTTCCAAACCGGCACGTGCAACGACGCGACTTATACCATCCAGAATGATGGTTCTGTCCTCGTCTACAACACCCAAGTTATTGATGAGTCCTTGGACACTATCACAGGCTCAGCAACACTGGCAACCACCGATGACAGTGGGAAACTACTGGTTACCTTCCCCGGAGGTAAGTTGACTGTGTTTGTCAAGTATTCATCAGATTTACCATGGTGCATCCAGGCGATTTGATTTTCCAACAAGGAGAAGTACTTAGACCATCTTAATCATGCAAAACACACTAGAAACACTTTCCACTCTTAATTCTTTAAAAAAATCTACAATGTGTGATTTCAGCTCCTGAGCCGGTGGAATATTGGATTTTAGATACAGATTACGAATCTTACGCATTGGTCTACAGCTGCGCCAATCTAAACTCTGATCAAAGACAAGGTAAGTGACAATACAGAACCTGAAGGTCGATGCAGATATTATACAAAGAGCTTAGGGACGTTATATAGATAATTTTTAAGCAAACCTACAGTTAAAAAGTTCACAGTTTAATTATTATAAATAATGATGAATTTGCGATTATTTTGCATATGTAAATTGGCATATAACGCCCTAGAGACCAAGTATGTAATTTTTTTTAATACAATAAAAAGCACTTTCGGAAAGACCATCATTGCCAAGAAGAATGTCCCGCAAGAAACTTGGCAGAAAGTCAGTTTTTCAAGATAAAATAAAATAAATAATTACGAACAAAGAAAACATATAAATTACAATTGCATAAAAGCTACACACATTTAGCAACAACTTTCATTTTGTTTCCTTGAACTCCTTTCATTTTCTTTGATTTCGATTTTAATACTGTTATTTGCGTTCCAGTATGGAGCTGGAAATTAAGTAGAACCACGAGCCTATCTGACGATGCCAAGACCAATATCGACAGGATCGTTGATACTATTAATGTGCTCGATGACCAATACTACTCCGAGATGGATCACTCCGTCACTGGTTGCTTCTACTTCCCGGTTCCGGATGGCAATCCAGTTGTTTTCCGTGGCCAGTGCGACGAAAGCATTAGTGTTGTCGGGAACTTTGACATCCCTAGGGTAAATATTTAATTTTATGATATTTATTCATAATATTGTTTTCTGTTATCTTGACTAAAAAGTAACATTGCTGCACTAGGATCTATTGCAAATGTAGAACACAGACGATTGGAAACTATAACATCACAGGATTTAAAGCCAAATTGATCTCAAATAAATGTTACATCGGAGGTTCTTATACTTAATACCTTAACAACTCCAGCAATTATTCACAAAAAAAAGCTCCCTTTTGTCTTTTGTTGCGTTTAGTTGTATATATTATTGCAATAACAAACGAAAGAATGACCAATCAAAGTAAAAATGCATGTCAAGTTTATGTGGAAGAAGATACTTGTATCCTGTAGTAGTGGGGTAGGCAGCATCAGTCGCTGTTCATGGTGGCGGGTTACTGTTTGTAGATGGAAATATGTATAATGTAGGTGGAATTGATTCCAGGGTAGGTAGCTGGTAACCGCCAGCTGGGAAGTGAATCTACAGTGCTCGCCATTCATTCAGTCAACCCAGTGCACGCCATTGCATATATCCCTCATAGTAACTCTATAGGGGAGTAACATCTTAAGTGTCATCATTTTTCCGCAGTACATGGGAACCTGGTATGACATCGAGAGCTACCCTCAAGCATTCCAAGATGGTACATGCGCGACCGCAACTTACACCCTCACCGATGATGGTGTGCTGGTGTACAACACGCAAGTCATCGATCAGTTACTTGACAACGTCAACGCTACAGCCGTCCCAGCGTCTGACGATGAATTGGCCAAGTTAATCGTCACTTTCCCTATCGCTGGTACTGATTGTGAGTATCTTGACTACATTGTAGATAATATAAAAGCTGATAAAAACCATCCTTTTTCACTTCTGGTTCATGTTGTCGAGTTCAATCTCTTTTCCTGCATATCTATTGGCTATTATGATGCTAATGATGAAATATGACTATCTTTTCAGTGTATGTGAGCTCACCATACTGGGTCTTAGCTACGGATTATGACAACTACGCTCTCGTCTACTCTTGTACTAACATCGACGAAGAATATCGAAGTGGTAAGTACAGTCATAGGTGACATAATACTGTACTAGTTCCATGGCGAATTTATTAAAGATCATCGTCATCATCATATGAGCTAAAAGAACCGCACCGACCGTTTTTGGACCGTTTTCGTTCCCGAACGATCGGTCCTGCGCTGCCCGCATCCAAGTAGTTCCTGCAACCTTTACTAGATCGTCGGTGCATCTTGTTGGGGGCATTCCCATGCCACTTCTTCCTGTTCGAAAAAGTCACTCTAGAACCTTACTGCCCCAACGGCCGTCTGGTCTATGAGCTACGTGCCCTGCCCACTGCCACTTAAGTCTGGCAACTCTCCGAGCTATGTCAGTAACTTTAGTTCTTCTGCGGATCTCCACATTTCTGATTCGATCACGCAGGGAAACTCCGAGGATAGCTCGCTCCATCGCTCTTTGTGTGTCTTTGGGCTTTCTTAGAAAACAGGTGACTATTATTATGATCATAAATACTGACAATTTTTGGATATTTTTTTACAGTAACCAGCTGGAAGCTAAGTCGTGAACAAGAACTAAGTACAGCATCACAAACTGCAATTAACAATGCTATCAGCAATGTCCAGGTGTTGGACAACCAGTACTATGTAGAGCGTGGTCATTCCGAAGACGACTGCTTCTACTACCCTGATAATTTCGGAGGACCCGTCTTCTTGAACGGACAATGTCAGGAGCAGGATGTTGTCGAAAACTTTAATATTAACCAGGTAGGTACAGATACAGATAGTTTAGCACCATAATTAACACAAATACGTTTAAGTGTTTGCGTGACAATGCTAATTATCTCCTAGGCCAATTACAAAACAAAATGCAGTTACTTTATAACCCGGAATGAACAACCTGATAATTCATACCCTTTAGACTTAGGGCTTATAGATTTACATGAGGATTTGAATATTGAGGTCGTACATTACTGTCATTTATTCCAGGTCGTACAATTTGCTGTTGCACTTCAGTGTCCATTGCAACGAAAACAACAAATAGCTCTATTACACTCCGTGTATTAATTATTTCAGTTCTCCGGCACCTGGCATGAAGTAGCCCGATTCCCATCCAATGAGCAAACCGGCGAATGTGCCGCCAACGAGATCGTCATCAACCAAAACACCCTGACCATCACGCAGACCATCGTTTACAACGAACGGCTGACCACTGTGTCCGGTCCGGCGACCGTTTCTGATGACGGCAGAGGCATCATTACTGCTACTCTTAGTAATGATGAAGGAGGTAGGTTGTGATTATACTGCTAATCGGACTTTTACTTAGGTCGGGAAAAAAATAAAAGTCATGGCAAAATATCTTTATTCGCTTTAAGGTTCGGCCACACCGCTGCTTAAAATACGGAAACGTTACGGAATCCCTATGGAGAGCATGCGGCTTTACTATTAAAGTTGTGACGTTTACGGTGTGTCACTGCGATTCCGTAACGTCACCGTTTTTTAAGCGGCGGTTTGGTCACACCTTTAAGCGATGACAAGCACTTACGAATGTCGAAGAATCTACAACCGGTTCGGAAAAACTCTGTTAAGACGAAACCAGATGAGTAGAAGGTAACCATAGTGAAAATAAACGGATCACTCACGCCTTAAAACGAGTTTAACTCGACATGTTTCGGGCTAATCCGTAGCCAAACGCGCACTCAAGCCGCCGTGACGTGCGACTCCGAGAGGAAGGGCTACGGATTAGCCCGAAACATGTCGAGTTAAACTCATTTTAAGCCGTGAGTGATCCGTTTATTTTCACTATGAGTGACTCTCACGGTAGTTTTATGTTTAAAGAAGATAACCAGTATAAATATAAATATTTGATCACAAATCAGCAATTACCTAGGTACCTTATTAGAGCTCCTAATGTGATGTTGCTGTCAAATCGTGTGATTTTAATCTACGAAACCCTTCCTTGAAAATGATAGTGGTATTATTAAAAACATTGTACCCAAGTAATTTATGAATGTTTTATTTCCAGTTTCAATTGAGACGACTCTGTACGTTTTGGACACCGACTACACGGAATTTGCTCTGCTATTCAGCTGCTTGGACGTTGACGAAGAAAGCAAACAAGGTGAGTAACTATACTTTTTCGAACACGTAACGTGACATAGATGATCAGCGTTAACCAGAATTGAGGCCGTATTGTTTAACACGCGGGCTCTAATGATAGCATTCACCATTTCTTTCTATCCTCATCTTATACCGTGGGTGTGTTGGGCAATAAGGCGTCAGGCTATTTAATAGAGTTAGGCAGAAGAATATTACGATCGTAGACTTCTTTTTCATTCTAACTATCTATTATTTTTAACGCAGTTCTTTTTTTACGAGTTGGTTACACTACCATTTGATAAAGTTCATAATAGAATGTAAGAACGTTTTTTAATTAATTAATATCCTTTTCTCCCACAGTATACAGTTGGAAGCTCAGCAGATCCAGGTCACCTCTGTCTGCATCAGCTAACGAGAGAATCGATGAAGTAGTTACAGAAAATGTAGACCTGTACGAAGGATACTACGAGTACACAGATCAGACCAACGATGGATGCTTCTACTACCCCGTCTTTGAAGAACCACCTGAGGCTATCGTGCTGCCAGGACCTTGCGATGGCAGGATTCAAGCCAAAGCCAACTTTAACGCTGATGCAGTAAGTAACACAATTATGAAGCCAATGCTGTAAAGTAATACCGAAGTGAATGATTTTAAAGCTATGAAAAAATGCTTTTCCAAAAACTAATTTGGTCTCTATAGTTTCAGGTTTAACATAGTTGAGAAATATAATAATGTTTTATTTTTCCAGTATTTAGGAAGATGGTTTGAAATAGCGAAGTACCCACAAAGAGACCAAGAAGGCGAGTGCTCAAGAGCACACTATAGCGAAGGTCAAGGAGACGCACCAGTTGATGTATTGAACACCATCGTCAACAATAGGATACTGGAGACCCAAGAAGGAACAGCTGTGATTGCTAGCACTGATGGCAGTGGTCTTTTACGGGTTACGTTTATCCTTGAAGGCGGTGGTAAGTGAAAACATCCCTCCGTTAGCTTTGTTTGTACATAACTATGTAACGTACCTACGTACGTAAACAACCCTTGCGAGTTGATTTTCATCCATTCCTATAGGTTTGATGTGAACTTTGGTTCATACGTTACATGCATGATGCAGGAAAAAAAGTGTATTGAAAAATAGAAATTTTACATTCACCATTTTAAAAGCATCCCCGAATTTATTATGCAGGTACGACGTACGTAGACAAAGTCACTTTCTACTACCAACATTGCTAGAAGTGACTCCGGCGCTATTAAGAAACTTTGTAACATTTCTGCGTTATAAATAAAATTTTGTTGTTTTCAGTTGTTGCAGAAACTAACTACTATGTCCTTGAAACTGACTACACCAGTTTTGCTCTGGTATACAGTTGCAGAGACTTGGACAACGGGGACAGTGAAGGTATGTTCATTACCATATCATTCTCTTTCTGATCATCACATCCGAATAAAACAAACTGGATTGAAATAAACTACATCCTTTTAATATTAAAAATGCAGTTTGTATGTGTCATTTACACTTTACGCTAAAACGGCTAGTTTCGATGAAATTTGGAAAGTAAATTGCTGGACGTTTGGAAATAACACATAGGCTATTTGTTATCCTGATGTTCCCTCGGGATCCAAACAAAATCCCTAAATCTCAACAACTAAGTCTAGACTCTAGAGAGTCTAGAGGAATGAATTTTCGCACGAATGTTCATCATACAACACAAATTAAAACAAGATGTAATATTTGTGAATTCCCATTTAGTATAATCCCGGAATTCGATTAAACTACTGTATCTAATGATTTACGCATGAAAAGCTGGGAGTAAACGACTCAACGACGGCTAGGATTTCTTGAACACTTAATTTTAGTTGTATCTTGTGTTGTCTTGTAATTTTCACTTTTTTCTTTTAGTCTACAGCTGGAAACTCAGCCGACAACCGACTCTCAGCAATGAGGCCAACAACATCATCAATGAAGTGATCAGCAACACGAGAGGTCTTCTGGAAGAGTACTACGAGCCGACCAGCCAGAGTGACGAAGACTGCTTCTACGTGCCAGCAGTCAATAACGATGCAGCAGTGCTATTCAGAGGGCAGTGCGAGGCATTGACTGGCATGGCAGGATTCGACATGACTCGGGTAATTACAAAAAATGGTTTAACTTGATAAAACTAATTTAGACCCATTTTATTGTTTGAAAAACTTGAAAATCCAATTTGCATTAAAGTCCAGTGGCTTGGCTTGGGCCGTAGTTCCCACGCGGGCCCGTGCAGATTGGGAACTTCACACGCACACCATTGAATTTATCCGCAGGTTTGTGCAGGTTTCCTTATCACATTTTCCTTGTTCGTTAAGCTCATGGTAAATTTCAAATGTAATTTTGCACATAGGTACATTCCAAAAAACTCTCTAACCCACGACTATAAGAGCACTCAAATTTTGGTCCGTTCAAAGAATTTTTGATTTGGTCTTCATGTTAATTCTTAATACCGTTATTCCAGTATGTGGGCTGGTGGCATGAAATCGAGCGTTACCCCACTGGCAACGACGAGGGCGAATGCATCAGCTCCCACTACACCTCAGTTGGCAATGGCTTCCAAGTCATCGACACCAACGTCTTCGATCTGACTGGACAGGTCACCACGAGCACCGTCGTAGCTTCCAGCAACGGAATGCTGACGAGAACTTTGAGCAATGGACAAATTGAAGGTATTATGCTTTATTTATAATCCATTTACTTAAATTAATTGTTAAGAGCACTTCCGTAAATAACATTGTAAGTAGGTAGATCTGTTTTTAAAAAACCGACTGCATTAAAATATTTGCTTACTTAACCCCAAAAGTGGTCCAATGCTTAAAATGCATTTATTTACTTTACCAATTTTATTTACGGTACCCTTTATTTGTAAAACTTTTTTTTTTCAGTTTCATGGGTGTTGGATACTGATTACGAAACATACTCCCTTCTTTACTCTTGCGTGAACACAGACAATGGGGAATACAGACGAGGTGAGGTCAATTGCTTTTCGACCTATTTCAAACTAATTTCCTGATCTGCCAACAATAGATTCGCTCTAAACCACTAAAATGTATAGTCGACCAAGTAAGTGCTGTACCATTTTCTATAACAGTTGCCGCATTAGAGGTAAAACCATTAGGCTGACAGGCACAATGACTTTGATGTTTGAACTTTAGAATGGTAAAGGAATTTCTTGGTCGACTTATTTCAAATTGATATTGATTTGCGTGTATTTTGCTTGAAAGCATATTTTGGATGCACATGTAAAGTATATTTTGATATAGTTACTTTACGAAACCTGAGGCGCGTTAGTTCGGCTGGCATTTGTCCAATTTTTTAATAAACTTTATCTCATCCTCAGTATGGAGCGCAAAGCATAGCAAGCAGCGTTCACTCACAAATGAAGCTCAAGATGCCATGGACCTGGTCATCGAAAACAACGAAGTGTTATATCAGGACTTCTACCTACCGGTCTTACAAACTGACGCTGCTTGCTTCCACTACCCTCCGCCTACCGGCGAGACTGTCATTCTGCCTGGACAGTGCGATGATAATATACCCACTGTGACAGAATTTAATCCAGCATCGGTAAGACCGGTTCTGAGTTCTATTAACGTATATTTTAACACAATTGACCAATACCCAAGACACAGCTTCAAAATCATCCCAGCGTATCTACATAGGTGCCTACTACTGCATAGCACATAGGTACCTCTTCTCAGTGCGGATTGGGAACTTCACACACACCAATGAATTTCTTCGCAGGTGTACCCTCGCCATATTTTACTTCACTGTTAAGCTTATGGTAAATTCAAATGTAATTGGGGATGTCTATTTTTTTGCAATGAATAGTAAATCGAAAACCATTTCGAGATAAATGCTTTTTATCTCGTTTTCTGTAGTTATTTAATTTTAATATTATGTAATGAATTTATTACGTAACAAATAAGCGATGACCTTCATTTGACATTGGTGTAAATTGCGTGACCGGTCTAAGTCGTACTTTATTCTGTGTGGTTAGAATGCTTTAAAATTTACGCATGGATTGTACTACGGAGTTTGATTTGGACCCGCTGCCTGACATTGTAGCACTTTGACAGTGCCAGTAAAGTGACACTAGTTACAGTGTACCACTACGCAAAAAATAATTAAAGGGGTTGCCTTATCGTACGCATTTAGATAGATTTAGAAATTTGACAGTGTGGGAGCCCTCAATTATAATCTGACGTCATCAACCAAAATAGTTTAAATAATTAATTTTGAAAAAGTAGTGAACTAAATGACAAAATATTGAAATTAGTTTCTTATAATTGACTTTTCTATACAAAAAAAATATAAAAACCACTGGTATTTTTTTTTAGACATTCCCAATTCCGTTTGCAATATCCAAAAAACTCAGAGATGTGAACCCGGGCTCGAAACCACGACCCTCTGCTTGGAAGATCATAAGTCTCTGTCTGTGGGTCTGGCTACCACGACTTATATGCACAATGTATGTAAATATTTGATTCTGTGTTACCATTCTTCACAGTACACGGGCACGTGGTACCAAATCGAGAGATACCCCTACCCTGATGTCTCAAACAGTGCCAACTGCATCGGCTCCAGATACGGATACAATCCTGAAACAGGAATAATGACCGTCCTCAACTGGGAGATGATTGATGGCACCCTCAACACCATCGAGGGAACTGCTGAAGTGGATGGTGGGAAGCTGATGGTGTCTTTGCCAATTGAAGGCTCTAATGGTGAGTACCTACAACCAACCACTACAACAATCTACAACTTAGCTCATCAAGGCTAGAATGAATAGGCTTTTACTGTATCAGTGAGAACTTTTGGCCTCATCGGCACTTTTTACAAGGTGAGGTAGAAGTCAATTACGGATTAGTTTTATGAAAAAATAACTGTTCTTAATTGTAATTCGTGTTTCTCGTGGTAAGAGTAAGACAGACTTCTACGATCCACGGCAGGTCTTGCGATTTCTGATGAATAGTTAGAAAAACCGACGTAGTACGTAGTTAGAAAGGACAGGGCAGGTGATCCTCGTTTAGGGTTATGGCTGGTTCAGCAGAGCTCCATAACTGTTCAGAAGCGAGCATAATAGGAAGTTTTGATCCAGGATCGTGCAGAGGGATTTGTAGAGAAAACACGTTTTACGATTGGTGGGCGGATTTAGTTTTTGGGGTAAAATTGAGATATATGTAAGGTGACGAAGCATGTTGCTATAAAAACATACAATATGGCAGGTTCATAACGTGCCAGCTGTGTTCATTTTATTACAACCCTTACGTTGGTTGAGGCGTGCAGTTAATTCCAGGGTTGCCAGCTGATAGCTGGCAGTTGACCTTATACTAAGAAATTCGTTGTTCGAACTTCATATCGTGCCATTCCGTTCATGCTAATAATATAAAACAAAAGAGTGAGGAGGACGGCATGATACAAACTTTGAATTTCATAGTAGCCCCCCCCCCCCCCCTGCACCTGCGGGCACCCGGCACCACCAGCCATCATCGAGCTGGAAAACGTATTTTTTTTACATCCGTGTTTACGAAGTTTTTTGTTTTTTACAGAAACTACGACAACAGAGTTGTATATTCTGCACTCCGACTACGTAACGTACTCTGTTGCGTACACTTGCACTAACATCAACCAATTCCAACGCGCCGGTAAGTATCAAGAAATATTTAGATAGCAAACTCTTACCCAAATAAATAAATAAATAAATATTAGGGGACAATCTTACACAAATCGACCTACTCCCAAACTAAGCAAAGCTTGTACTATGGGTACTAGACGACGATAAACATACTTCTATAGATAAATAAATACTTAAATACATAGAAAACATCCATAACTCAGAAACAAATATTCGTGCTCATCACACAAATAAATGCCCTTACCGGGATTCGAACCCAGGACCTTTTGCTTCGTAGGCAGGGTCACTACCAACTAGGCTAAAGCGGTCGTAAAACCTCGCACCTCGCACCTCGCACCGCGTACCTCGTCTTAAATAGAAAGTTATTCCATTTAAGACGAGGTAGGTACTCGATTTTTCGGTAGATTTTTTCATCATAATATTTACCTACTAGTATTCTAGCAAACTGGGACAGAAATTTTTTATACTTACTTAATTTTTTTTTCAGTGGTGGCGTTCAAACTCAGTAGGACCAGAGACCTGCCAGCCAACGGTGTCACTTCAATTAATAATTACATGAATACTAGGGAAGAATTAAACCAGATTTATTTCATCGAAGTGGAACACGAAAACTGTTTGGATCCCAGCTCGGCAACTTTACTCAGGAATAGTTTCATAGTCATGCTAGTCTGCATAGCTTTACGGCTGTTCTTATAAATTAGTTAATTATAAGACTATTTATTTCTAAGCGTTTTGTACATTATTTATTTATAAAATATTGGTGACGATTAATAATGCTTTGTTTTAATTCCTTAACCAATTTTTTTTTCTTTGTTTCGTTTTTTGACAGTTTAGCGCATTACTTTCATGTTTATTTAAACTAGTTAGGTAAAGTATTGATTGTGGGTTCGAATCCGGGTTCGTACAGTCCGTCAAAAATACGTCATGATACAACGAGGTCGATTTTCCTTTGCAATAATATAACATAACAGTGAATAATGACTTCACTCAGTTAGAAAAGTCAAGCTAAGCAATATTTAGATCTCCCAGAAACTTTTGTCAAAACTGGTAGACTACTTTCTTGGCCGACCGTACCTCTGATTTGTTTAGATGCAAAATTACATAATATTACTTAATTTGAAATTAATCACGAGCTTTCATATTTTGCAGCAAATTTTGCAATTGTTAGGTAACTGAGTTGTTTTAGTGAACTGGGAATAAATAGTGATCGGTACTATGCTTAACTGGATACGGCAAAAATAACTTAAATTACTTAAGTAACAACTATAGCCAAAATTTTTTTTTCAGTCTTAATTCATTAAGGCTGGATTTTACCAAACTTTTATTCCGAGAAAAACGCCTACTCTCAGATAGTATGTCAAACCGCCATAGTGATTTGACATTACTATCTGAGAGTAAGGGTTATTCTCGGAATAAAAGTTTGGTAAAATACAGCCTTAGTAACTTTGATCAATTATAACTGTAAATCCACAGTCGCGCGCCCGAAAATGTCCGAGCCAAATGAGCGCCACTTTGTTAAAAGTGGCCTTCTTTTTCTCAGTACGTTGCGTGAAATTGTCAAGTTTAGCTGTCAAGTGTCAACCGAAATTCGACTGTAATGAAGTAAAGGCTAGGTTCAAATTTCTGTGTAGGTGATGTTTTTAATTATTATGCAAACAAATAAAAAAGTTCGGACATTCTTTGAAGGGGATTTTGTTCGGCAATGTGTATCTTCAGTTATAATTGATCAAAGCTTAGTAATTTAGTTAATTCTCACTTCAATTCAAGCGCAAAAATAACAAAGTAAAGATTTTTCTAACTTTCAGATATATGGCTCCTATTGACATGGCGATAAGACTCAAATTTGCAGAAAAAAATACAATATCGTTGGCATTAAAATGTTGATTTCGACATTTTGGGACTTGCTGACTTTTCGCTCTACGGGGACGTTATGTAGGGAGGCGAACGAGTGCCTGGCTTTAAAGAAGAGCAAAGCTCCACCACCAGTCATATGTGTCTAAATGAAGGCAGGAGCCAGAACATTTTCATGTTATGTAACCAGCCAGCAGCCAGCTGACGTATTTACGACCGCGTTATCGTCAGCTGACTTTTTTTAATCGTCAAAATACTTAGTGGGTTAGCTATAATCTTAACAAAGTTTCAAGCAGATCACCGCAGTTGACGATCACGGGGCTTCATGTCAAGATACAACTTTCCGATACGAAGTTTCATCCGGGAGGAAATGACTGACGAAATTTAATTTTGTGCCTGGCTCAGGGACAAGTGATATTTCAAAAATCAATAAATGCAGTGTTTTTTGTTTTGAAAAATAAAGGCATGTCTCCTTTACACAGAATGTGCTATTTCCAATATTTAAGGTAGTCCTGCATTGGCTTTCATTTTTTCCACCCCTATATTATTGATTAATTAAATCAAATTTTTGGATTGCTAAAATGAAATTTATGCACGAATTACATACGGTCAGACAAAATAAATGTTGCGAAATAATAAGTTTAACAAAAAGATTTTTATTCAATGAATGCTGCGTATTTTTTTAGTCCTATGAACGCAGTCATAAAAGTGACAGCCCAGATTTGTTTTGGTGGCAACATTGTAAGCACTAGGGGTGAGGTGAAGTGAGCACAAGACTGAAGACTGCTGTTTTACATGTCGATGGATATTCATTCATTTTACCTTTTGGACAGAATGACATAAATATTACTACTGGAGTTATAGAAAAATGTTTCAAATGAAAGTAAATGTCTGAAGTTCTAGTTGACAGTGAAGTGCCTTTGGTATAAAATATTACTTTATGAGTCACGTGCAAAAGTTACGTAGTCAAACTAAGATATCGATATTTTGATATTTTTGTCTCCCTAACCAAACTATGGCATGGTACCACTCTTTCGTTCATTCATAAATAAAAAAATCATTCATTCCTAATAATCACTTTTTCTTGAAGTGCGGAAAGCATGTAAATGTATGTGAGAAAATCACATTTTTTATATGATTAAGCGCTAAGTCACTCTCAAAAGCTTTAATTTTATTCTTACGACGTAAAACAATGGCTAGTAACGCGGAAACCACCGGGCCCGTGTCCAAAGAAGATATCGAGGCGGCGGAAAAACTGAAAAACGAAGCAAACGAATACTTTAAAAGTGAGTATTAGCTTAATAATCATTCAAAATCACATCGTACATCTAAGCTTTAAATTTTATGACGTTCCAATATTGATCGTGACAAGAATAGAATAAAAATTGATCGTCATAACCTCAATTTCAGAGCAAAATTACAATTTGGCGATCGAGTTGTATAGTAAGGCGATAGAGAAAAATCCTAATCATGCGGTGTATTACGGTAACAGAAGTATATCTAATTTGCGGCTGGAGAACTTTGGTTATGCGTTGGGAGACGCTTCGAAAGCAATTGAGCTGGACCGCGGGTACACAAAGGCCTATTACAGAAGAGCCGCCGCTCACATGTCCCTCGGGAAGTACAAACTAGCACTTAAGGATTTTGAATATGTAAGTACAGTAGTCATTTTACCCTATTACACTTTCATGGGCCTGATACAGTACCTAAAATCTAAGTGCACCCATATAATGTTATTTAAATTTAAAATAAAAGTTAAATCTGGATTTATTCCACTGACATGCACAGACTTGTTTTTCCTCATTATGATAATCATATTATCCCACCCTTTATATGTCACTATATATACAGTAAGGTAATATAGAGAAGGAATCTTTAAATTGCATTTATCAACTATTTTCAATGCAAGAATCAAATCTTTTTTCAGGTTTTTTGTTTTATTTTAAATCGTAATAACAATTTCATTTTAATGTACCGTTGTGTAAGTTATACAAAATCTGTACAGTCAATGATTCTATATATTCACTTAACAAGACATATTACAGGCATGATTATGTCATTACATTGGCATAGCAACAATATTATGAGTCAAAATATTATCTCTAAAACAACAATCAGGAAAACCAGTTCCGTATTATACTACACAATATTATATTACCATCCATTTTTTACAACAACAACATTACTTTTGCAGGTGACCAAAGTGAGACCAAACGATCAAGACGCGAAAATGAAATTCACTGAATGCAACAAAATTGTGAAGAAGATAGCTTTTGAAAAGGCCATCTCTGTGGATAAGAAAGAAGTAAACATTGCTGACTCCATCAATCTGGACTCAATGAGTAAGTTATTAAAAACAATTGACACAATAAGGGTTTATCGCAAGGGCAATAAACAAATAACACCCCTTTGTGAGTGATGAAGGCTCTTGGGGGGAATTAATTAGAAAAAAAAATCTCAGAGGGGCAATGGGCAAAAAAGGTTAAGGGGGTACCGTGTTTTGGCGCATTTATTGCATTCATTTAAACTCGTGCTGTATCATTACTAGCAATGCTATAGTCCTGAAATTCATATGTATGATATTTGAGGATTCACTCTAGCAACCAGTCTTTTTCGAAACACAATTATAGCTTGTCTAATTTAAAATGACGCGCCCCACCACCGCATTTGACATACAGGTTTTCAAATCCTGTATGTCAAATGCGGTGGTGGGGCGCGTCATTCTTAATTAGACAAGCTCTACTTGTAGTTTGCTTGATAGAAAAAAATCCAAAGTCGTCTCTAAAATATAAATTAAACTCGTAGTACGACGCTAATACTGCATGGAAGGTCATGACTTTTTGAATGTTAATAAAACAAGATGTTTTCTATGGCGTAGTCTGGCTACATTTTTAAAATATGTATTTGTTTTAGTAAAGTGATGAAAATACCCAAAAACACGCGCAGTTCAATCAACCTATCTTGAGCCATCGTGCCTCCCCCAAGCGGCCCACGCCCGAAATCGCCCACCCAAAATCGATTAGCGCGAAAAACTCGGTACCCTCTTAAGAACTAAATCAGACGCAACAATCACAAACAAAACCTCAATGTCTTTGAAGACATAAAATGCCATAATTTAATCTTCATCTTTATGATTTTTTTAAATCATCACTAATGCTCAAATATACTAGTGATTACTTCTGTGTGAAGACTTCTTATTTCTTTGAATGTGCCAGTTAAAACCTCAGTCAGAATATACAATAGGCTGGGGATTCTTCAAGTGGCAATATAGGTAATGCCACCAGAGTTGAGGCCACGCACACAACCACATCTCATGTAATGACAGCGGGATTTTGACTTTGTGTTGACGTTTAACGACAACACAACAACAAAATCCCGCTGTCATTACATGAGATGTGGTTGTGTGCGTGGCCTCAACTCTGGTGGCGTTACCTTTACCAATGTGTTGGCCAGGTAGCATCCCAGCTCTTTCTCTACCTGTCATTGTGATATATATTTTTTTATATTTTTGTCTTCAGCTATTGAGGATGAATATGAGGGCCCTGGGCTAGAAGACGGTAAAGTGACCCTCAAATTTGTCACTGAACTGATGGAATTTTACAAGCAACAGAAGAAATTACACAAGAAATATGCTTACAAGGTAATATTTCAACGGCAGCAATTAACATTGTTGGAAGTAGAATATTTGACCGTTTTTATTTTATTGCATAAAATGTCTTTTAATAATACTGTTATAGTATATACAGGGCTCGAACTTTTAGTGTGGATAATAAAATAATAATAAAATAATATAATAAATATTAGGGGACACTCTTACACAAATCAACCTAGTCCCAAACTAAGCAAAGCTTGTACTATGGGTACTAGACGACGATAAACATACTTATATAGATAAATAAATACTTAAATACATAGAAAACATCCATAACTCAGGAACAAATATTTGTGCTCATCACACAAATAAATGCCCTTACCGGGATTTGTACCCAAGACCTCTTGCTTCGTAGGCAGGGTCACTACCAACTAGGCTAAAGCGGTTGTTAAATGATGATGATGATGTTGCACTGCACATAGGATGATTACAAAATAGTCTTTTTGTAAACAATTACCACTTTAACCTCTTTATTAAATGATATGGCCACTTGAAATGAGCAGTATAGGTAACGCCATCAGAGTTGAGGTCACGCACACAACCACATCTCATGTAATGACAGCGGGATTTTGACGTTTATTCGTACCAATAGCATGATCAACAGAATTACAAGATTGAATAAAAATTTCTTCAACCTATTTCTTTAAGAATTATTTAAGAAAATACATTTAGTTCAAACAAAACAGAAAATAAAATATTTTGATCTATTTTATATTCAATCAGATAAGCGTACTTTTCGCTTTTTATAAAATACCGATTTTTTTGTTGCGAATATTTCTTATCAGTTTCAAATTGTTTTATTTCAAAAATAGGTTATATGATAAAAGAAAAATTATAATAAGCATAGTAGCGTAGGTATTTCACCTTAAGATCATAATAATTCACATTTTCATTCACTCATTCATTTCATTCATTTGCTACTTTTTTTGCAATCAGTAGTTTATGTAGCTGTGTGTGTAATCATTCGCCTCAACTCTGATGGCGTTACCTATACCATAATGTCTTGACTGACATTGTCATTCAATATCAACAATAAACTGACGCTGTGATACAATACGTTTACTTTTAGTTTACCACTGACAGATGGCTTGCCTTCATTTCATTTAAAACTTTAACACCATACAAATAAAGTAGCTACTACAAAATCTGCAAACGTGGGTACCAGTATTCTAAAATTGGCTTTATTTGTAGGTTGTTAAAGTTGAATATGAAATGAAGGCAAACCATCTGTCAGTGGCAAACTTTATGTAATTTTACTGTAATATATTTCACAATATACCAAAGAGTAAAGTAACAATATACCTACTAATATTGTCAAATGTATTTTATTATCACAATTCTACTTTTATTTTATTATAGTTACAAAAACAGTGTATAAACTAAATACCAAATTTTGTAAAACTTATTTTATTTAGGTACCAAATCATTCTGTGTACAAAATGACGTCATTTTTATGTCATCCGCAGCAAAAGTTCAAGCCCTGATTATATAATTATGTCTCAGCAAAATTTTTACAAAAGTAAATTTTTTTCACATTCATTGCTGCAGTCAATTTGTGTGTATTGTTGAAAATTCTGATGATGATATTAGAGGTTTTGAATAATGTATTGTTTTCCTGTCTGATCAGTATAATTTATGTTTTTATAAGCTTTAATTCTACTGGTTATGCTTTGCATGTAATTGCACACACTTCAAAAGATCGGATTGATTCCAAATTTGGTATCAATTTGTAGTCAGAATATACAGTCAGCAAAAAAGGTTGTAATAAAAATTAAAACTATACAAAAACTTATTTGACATTTGTTTTGTATTGGGATCTAAAAAATCCTTAATTTTTTTTATTTGCTAAAGACAATTAAAAACTGGAACTATTCAAATTAAATTATGAATGGCCTTAAATTATTTAATTTTCTTCGTTCTAGATCCTGATTGATGTCAAAGCATACCTTCAAAAGCAACCCTCTCTGGTTGACATCAAAGTAGCAGACAACAAGAAGTTCACAGTTTGCGGAGACATCCACGGACAGTACTACGATTTGATGAACATATTTGCCCTCAACGGCTTGCCTTCAGAAACCAACCCTTACCTGTTCAATGGAGACTTTGTGGACAGAGGATCGTTCAGTGTGGAATGTATCTTCACCCTGTTTAGCTTCAAATTATTGTTCCCTGATCACTTTTTCATGTCGAGAGGTAAGTGTTTTTAACTACAATTTTTCCGAATGAGGTTTAACGTGTCCGCGGTGTAAGGCTGCGTTTCCACGAGAGATGTGCGAGGATGCGTTGCGAGGGATGTGTTTGTCATGAACCAATAGAAACACCTTTTAAATGAAGTGTTTCTATTGGTTCATGACAAACACATCCCTCGCAACGCATCCTCGCACAGCTCCGGTGGATACGCAGCCTACGGGCAGGGAGTAGATCAAGGCGTGATCCCGCAACACCCCCGCTTCCCTTAATGGAACATTGCAGGAAACGATTGAGTCTACTTGTGAGCATTTGAGCTTTGAGGAAGCTGTGGCCATACAAAATTAACGACAAAATAGCCCAGTGATTAGAGAACCTGACTAGGAAGCTTATGAATGATTATTCTCGAGTCTTGGGTGATTAATATGTATTTAAGTATACTTATCCGTTGCCTAGTACCCATAACACAACCCTTGCTTAGTTTGGGATTGGGTTAATCGGTATCAAGTGCCCTGTGATATTTATTATTTATTACTGTGATCCCATGGGAATATAGGAATAAAAAGTACCATGTGTATTTAGGTAATTTATGAATTATCCACCCAACTGTTAAGGCCCTACTGAGCTTTTGGCGCTAATCGATTTTAGGTATTCTTATTTTATGCACTCATGTATGAGAGCGGCTAGAATCAAAGCCGTGCCTAAGCGCAAGCGACACGAGTTCCTCATCCGATGGCCGAAGGAGAACTAACGCAATTAACTATCGGACAAGGGTAAGCACGATGGCTCAAGATAGGTTGGTTAGACTGCGCGTATATTTAGGTATTTTCATCGTATTACTAAAACAAATGCATATTTTAAAAATCTAGCAACACTAGGCTATGGAAAACATCTTATTTTATTAACATTCAAAAACTCATGACCTGCGTCGTACTTTGATTTATCTCTGTAATAAAAAATAAAAAAAAATAAAAAATACTAAGAAACGACTTTGGAATTTTTTTCTATCGAGTGAACTACAAGTAGTCGTGTTTCGATAAACATTGGTCATTAGAGTGAATCCTCAAATATGTTACACGTGAATTTCAGGACTAAAGCTTTGCTAATAATGATACAGCATGAGATTAAATTAATGCAATAAATGCGCCAAAAGCTCGGTATAGGGCCTTTAATGTGAAAGAGTAACAAACACTTATAAACTTTCATATTAATAATAATTAGAAGGACTGTAAAGAATTTCTATCTTACCTTCCAGGAAACCACGAAACCCTCGACATGAACCGCATGTACGGCTTCAGAGGAGAGGTTACCTCAAAATACACAGCTCAGATGGCAGACCTGTTCACCGAGGTGTACAACTGGCTTCCCCTCGCGCATTGTATCAACAGCCGAGTGCTGGTGATGCACGGGGGTTTGTTCTCGAAGGACGACGTCACGCTGGATGACATCAGAAAGGTGGATAGGAACAAGCAGCCACCAGAAGACGGTAAGAGTTGAAATTAGCTAGAATTAATGTTGTTGCCAGAGAGGTCGCCTCAAAATACACAGCTCAGATGGCAGACCTGTTCACTGAGTTGTACAACTGGTTTCACCTCGCGCATTGTATTAACAGCCGAGTACTGACTGGTGATGCATGGTGGATTTTTCTAAAAGGATGACGTCACTCTGAACGACATTACGAGGGTGGATAGGAACAAGCAGCCACCAGAATCAGTTAGAATTAATGTTGTTGTCAGTAAAGAGAAAAGACAGTTTATCTTAACTGAATAACTCCTAGTTAAGTGCGAACTTGGGGTCAAGTATTGTCAAAGTGTATGGAACTGTCGTCAATAACCCAGGGTTAGCTATTAAATTTTTAACCACAGACTGAGTATTTCGGTACCATTTACAAATGGGCTATTTTGAATTTACCTTGAAATTGTTTCTTCGCAAGGTCCATACTACTTTTGCATAACGTGTAAATTGAATAAATTGAATGAGCAAATAAAATTCATTTTACTATGCTAATTACATTTAAAAACACTCCATTGGCATGGCAAATTGAATAAACGTGACAAGTTTCAAATACAAAGAGTAGATGAAAAAATTTCTAGTATCACTGTGCAAGATTTACTTATTTCCCCCAGGTATAATGTGCGAGCTGCTCTGGTCCGACCCTCAGCCGATGATAGGCCGCGCGCCGTCCAAACGCGGCGTCGGCTGCCAGTTCGGCCCCGACGTGACGGCCAACTTCCTCCAACGGAACGGCCTGGACTACGTCATCCGGAGTCACGAAGTCAAGAACGACGGCTACGAGTTGGCGCACGACGGGAAGTGCATCACAGTGTTCTCCGCACCTAATTATTGGTTAGTACCCGCAGTGGCGAAGGGTACTTCGAAAGTTTACTCAACCCGATTCCCCCCGGGTTGACTAAACTTTTGACGTTACCAAACTAACAACAAGACAGCTTTAAACAGTTTCGTAGTTCATTATAGGTACGATAAATATAATTGGTTGACCGGTTACTTTCACGCTCCGCCACTGGTACTCAAATCCGTATTGCCTGTGAATCGCCAGATGTTACATTTTGACGTCAAGAGAAAAATGAAGGTGTAACACGCTTTTATTGAAAAAATTGGGACTGTGATAAAAACGCAAAGATTTAATGCATGGTCTATTTTTATCAGAATTAAATTATTTTCAACTTTATACATAGTTATTTTTATTAACATCTACTTAGTAAAAGCTTGTTTTTAAAAGTTTTTTTTTTATTTCAATGTGCCAGTAAGTAAAAGACAGTCTTAAAAACGTGTCGGCCGTTGTTCAGTAAAATAATTCTGTACATCCCTTTCTCATGTCTGTTATTATCCATCGACCAATGAATATCTATATCTATAACTCAGGAAACTGTTTCCAAATTTGACACTTTAATTATCATTTTTGTTTTTTCTTTGCAGTGATACAATGGGTAACCTGGGTGCTTTCATCACAATGAACGGCAAAGACCTTAAACCCAACTTCACCACCTACGAGGCTGTGGTAAGTAACATTATACACATGACACATTTTTTATTAAAAGCATTAAAAAATATTAATATTTGTTGGTTTAAGACAAGCTCTTTGACAAAATAAGTACCCTGAAGGCTTTGATTTCTTTGGCAACTGAGTAACTGGGTTGAGATTAAGTTGGCTTTACTCACGGCTTCGCTTGAGTAAGGCGTCAGGTCTGGCAGTAAAATTCAAATTCCGCGACTTCACTAAATCCGTTCAACATCCGCGCTGTATTTTAATTCACTTGACTTAGAGAGTTGAAATTTCGGGATTTCACACGCGTACTTGACCCCGTGGGAATAGCGCAATAAAAAGTCTCCTGTTTTGTTCCTGGGATCCAACTATCTATATACCAAATTCGATTGAATTCCATCCTGCCGTTTTAGCGTGAATTTTTCTTTTTGAGGTATGAAACTAAAAGTTTTGTGAATTAAGTTGAACTTTTGCTGTTACAAGTTTTTATTTAATATTGATATTCGTATGCATAGTCAACTAAGTAATTTCTTTACCCTAAGGTTCAATGTCATTTCTTTGGCTTAAAACATCAAAGGCTATATAATTATAATAAAGGCGATAAATGTCATGTCACTAATGAATACAATGCGACAATCAGCTTTATTGTTTTTATTCAGATGTAGGAACTGTCATTAAAAGTCAAAACCAGTTTGTTAGTAGACTTACGAAACCCTAAAAATGTTGTTAATTAAACTATCCTTGCTTTTACAATCTTTTATTTAATTTGCATTGTTGATAAATCATGTATGTGTGTAAGTTGTCTTCAAATGTTGCTAGTCAAATTCCACCCACTTCCAGTGATCGGATTGGCTTGAAATTTAATATACATGAAGTTAAGATGATACTGCAAGTATGATCAGCAAAAAAAGCTTGTGTTAACAATATAATTTATTTTATTTCAGCCTCATCCCGACGTGAAACCTATGGCCTACGCCAACTCGTTCCTGAGCATGCTCTGCCAATGATGAGAACCCGGCGGGCGCGCGCTCGGTTAGACTCCTCCATTACACTACCGTCACGAGGTGATAATGTCGTTAAATGCGGTTTTTCTAACCAGTGGATACACAAACCTAGAACCACATCGTCACAGTGTACTTACCTAACGCAATCGTTTCATTTTATATACGCCCCAATTGCAGAGCAAGGACAAATACTTAGACGGCCGGATAGCCTAGTTGTTAGAGAACCTGACTACGAAGTATAAGGTCCTGGGTTCGATTCCCGGTCGGGGCAGATATTTGTGTGATAAATACGAATGTTTGTGCTTGAGTCTTGGATGCTTAATATGTATTTATCTATATAAGAATGTTTATCCATTGTCTAGTACCCATAGTACAAGCTTTGCTTAGTTTGGGACTAGGTCAATTGGTGTGAATTGTCCCGTGATATTTATTTATTTATTTATTTTTATATAAATACTAGCTGATGCCAGTGGCTTCGCCCCCGCTGAAGTTTTTCTTTTTCATAAAAACCTTATCCTGACAATCACGAACGCAACAAGAAAATAATTATCCATTTGGCGATTCGTTTTTAATAATCAACATCAAGGTATTAAATAAATCTAAGCTTATAGACGACAATACTGTAATCCAAAAGTTAACCTACCACGGCCGCGTAAGAATCAATTTTGTTTGGAACAAAAACGATGTGTGGCGTTCAGACGGTTCTTGTAGCCATCAAGGAAAAAGGCGAGCCTGTAGAAGGCTTGTTTTTTTGAAGACTAGGTTTGTATGTGCGTCTCGTTTTCTCTTACGCAATAATTAAGATGCACTGAGCGACAAAAGAGAAAATGAAAAGCGTGCTAGCCACCTTGTTAGAAAAACATGTATTTACCGACAGATATTCTACCGTGCTGGTCAACACTTACATTGTTTATCATACTTTGTTACATTTGTACCAAAAAGATAAATACCCTTATCTTAATCTGTGTTCAAACTTATTAAGAGCCGAATAAGATTTTTAGCAACTAAAAAACGTAGATTTTTTTCCAATTACATTCTAAGTTTTAAATCCCGAATTGTTTCAACCACCATCTTAGTGCATTCAGTGCCAGCAACGCAATACGCGTTTTTTGACTTTCGCGTGCCGCTGTCATAATTTGGCAGGCAATTGAACGTACATATGCGTTTGCGGCATGACGAAGTCTCGAGTTTGACAGCCGGCGGCGAATGCGTTAAGTCAAGACTAATACAGTCTTGGACCAAACTATTTAGTATAGTCATAGCGTAATAATATCTAGTGAGGTAATTCAGGCGTCTAGACGGTAACGCAAACCGGGGCAGGGCCGCATACCCCCCCCCCCCCCCCCTTCTCAACGTTAATAGGGATGATTACACCATCAATTAACTGACGTAGATACTATTTATAGGCCGTTAAAACGCGATACTCCCATAAATTTCATATGGCAATTTCTTGTTATAACGTCACTTCTATGCTAGCTCAATCGTTCATTTATTTATTTTTTTAATAATAGATGGTTCTAATTCAAATTTATTTATTCGCATCAAGTGTGGATTACAATGGTGTTAGTTTAAGGGTTAATAATAGTACACACTTAGCCAGTTCTTAGCCAGCATGCAAATATTATTGTTGTTAAATTATTCTAAAATATTAATTACATGTCCTAAATATGTCTACAATATGTCCAATGTTCAATATATACTACAAAAGAATGGTTCCCGGTTGTCATAGCTCAAATAATTCTTAACGGAGTAAAAATTGATTGAAAAAAATATCTGAAATATTTTTTTATTATTATTATTTATTTTGTTTTTAAGTAGTTGAAAATCGAATTCTGCAGTTAATTGAAGATGTTTCCAGGGCTAATATGAAGTGTTTTTTACTTGCGTCTCGTCTTGGAATGAAATTATGGTGTCAATGTCATCCCTATTCCGTGCGCGCTGGGGCAAGAAAGTGTACTCACTATTAGAAATTATTACGCTATGGTATTATAGTATGCTTAAGCAGTTTCCCTTTTTCGGGGAATGCTTTTGCCGCGAAACACTGCTGTATATAAACACTTGTACAAATTCAATACAATAATATGCTTTAATAGGAACCGATTGCAATTCCGTGTTATATTGCACTGGTATAAACTCAATACTCCTTTTACTGTTATTTCCAATGTAGAATACCTAACTTGAATTCTTGGAGCATACAAGTACAGTTAGCAAAAGAAGCTTGTATTAAAAAAATAACGAAAACTTGTGGTTTAGAAACTAAAAAAAAGGTATAAAGCGCTTGGTGAACTGTATGCATTTCAGATAGTATTTCGCATTGGTTTCTTTTCACATGGCAAATAAGAAGGGTGAAAGGTGATAGAAACTAGATCAATTTACACGAGAACAATCAAATCAGACTATGACAATATATCTTTGGAGGGGGCGGAATAATACCGATGGAAAGGTATTTTTCTAAATAGGCGATTTTGTATGTTGCTTTCAATGGAACGGTACGAAACTTACATACGATCATGCTTTTTAAAAAGTACAAAGTTTCAAAGATTTTACGGTTTTCACCGTTTCCATTGACGGCTTGAAGATGTTTGAGGGAAACAGATTTGTTTTTAAGGATTAATATGTAAAAAAAAATGGTTTGTGATAAAATGACGATACCGAAATTTTAGAATGGGTCCATTTGTTTGTATCAGTTTAGCGTGTCGTATCTCGTTGCACAGACGTAGTTGTAAGCTTGGAAGCGAAAAGGTACGTGTCATTTAAAAGATGCTTATATTATAATATCAGAGGCCGTATTTTCGAATGCGCAGGCGGTCGCGATTGCATTCTCCATCTCTCTCTATCCTCATCTTATACCGTGTGAGAGAAAGAATTCCACAACAGACCGCAGCGCATGACGTGCGCGCCACGCCGAAGGAGCGGGCTCAGCGCGTTGTAAAATGTCACCGTATATATTATTTAGTGTTATACAACGCGATGGGCCCGCTCCATCGGCGCCCCGCGATTCGGTTTGTGGTGGCCTTGAAGTAGTGAAAACGATCGTTGTTCCGATAGCGTTTAGGCAATAAGATCGATCTCGATGCTCTAAAATGATGTAAAGGTAGGCCCACTTATAAATTCTATCGCACACATCCTTGGTGGGATGTTAAAAAGTCTACGATAAATCTTTTCCCTCAAACACGTACTCGTAATAATTAAAATAAAAAGCAATAGTTTAGATAATACGTAAATATGTAGGTGGGGCTCTGAGCGCTTCAACTGCCTTATTATCTGTTACAATCGACAAAAAATATCTCTGTACAACAAAAAATTCTAATGACCACTATCACTCAGCACGATCGCTTAGTCTGCGACTCGGAGTTCTCTATTAACCCTAGTGCAGGCACACGTGTTACATAGCCTTTTTGTAAGAAATTGTATTTATTGTTAACTTTTACTACAAATTATTGAATAAATTAAGTATCTTTTCACGCGTGGTGTGTGGTCACTGAATTGTAATTGATTTTAGGACGTTTATTCGAGCGTTGCAACCGCTCACATCTCATCATTATCTCATCATTTTTTAAGAACTGGATGTAGATTTTGATGGGGCTTTCGGTTATATATTAGAGGTCCTGTATGTCTACCATAAAACTGGAAACTGTGTCGGAATCTTCTGCCACTTCTTAAAAAATGTTACTTAAATGAGGCGATTGCGACGCCCGAATAAACGCCCTTTAATTCATGGACATAATTCTTATATTTTCGTAACACACGGGATGATGGCGGTCGAAACGCTTCGGAGCCCCACCCAATATAATTCTTAATTAATATTTATAATTCTTATTTTATGAATGCAATGTATACTTGCTCGAAAATAATAGTTATCACTTGCCATCTCTGGTTAATGGTGCGATTGCAAATATTAAATGCCTTGATTTTCTACCGTTATTTTTTTTTCTGAAAAATCTTATGCTGAAACTTATGTTTTTGTACAAGTAGGTACTTTTTTAGACAAGATAATTGGAAATAAATAACATTGTAAAGTTCGACAATGTGTACACTTCGGTTTTTTTAGCATTAGAAAGAAGGTAAGCGATCTTGACGTGTCTTTTTGTTGAAAAACTTTTTTGGAAAATAAGTCTCGGCAAATATGTAACAATTAACAAGGAAATATTTTTTATTTATGTTAGATAGGCCAGACAAACGAACTAGTGGGTCACCTGATGTTAAATGAACACCACTGTCCATAGACACCCGCAGCGCTTTACACGATGCCAGTGCGTTGTCGGCCCTAAAGGAGAGGGAATAGGGGAAGGGGGAGAGGGAAGGGGTGAGGTATTGGGCCCCCGGCACTCTCACTGACCGTACGAAACGCAAGCAGGATTACTGCTGCTTCACGCCGGTGTTATGGTCATTTTTATTCCTTTGGTTTCATAAGTAATAGTTACTGTTTTTTTAAAAGAGTTTTTCAATAAAAATACATATCAAGATTGTTTACCTTATTTCTAATGCTAAAAAAACGAAGTATAGACACTGAAATTTGACACACGAAAATGTTGCCATGCAGAAGCGTTTTGTTAAAAATGTGACAGTTGCGAAAAAAATGGGGTCCTCGGTTAATTTCTACTCTGTCGTTCTACGTGCATTTTTTAAAACATTGTTGCATTTATTTAAACCGTCATGTTATCTTTCTTACGTATTTGGGTGAATCAACTTTTTCTTACCACCGTTTCTATGAATTTTGTCTCATGCTCAACCTATGCATTTTTTCTATGAAACAGTATGATGATGTCACTTGAACAACTGGGGACTGAGTAAAGAACATGAAAAAGTTGATTCATCCATTTCTATTCTAAAGACATGACTATGAGCCACTAAATAAAAACTTTCGTTATGTTCAAGTAAATTATCTATTAATTTAAAGTTCTTGCATTTCTAAATGTGCATTTCTTTCATACATTCTTACATTACACAAAACGAACAAATAGCGTAACTCATGAAATAAGTGTTAAGCTTTATAAATGATGGCTCTTCACACCTAAGGGTGCGCTTTCATTGTTGCCTAGCGGAGCGGAGACGTGCTGCGTTTTGATCTATTTATTCCACGCCTTTGCTTCGCACCGTTTCAATGGACGCGTACTTTAACGTTATTATTAGGCCGCGATCAAACTAGAATTGGAACTAGCAGTTATTCCATGTACGTATAATGTAATGTAAAATATTTCAGTCCTATTCACATCGCGGTCTAATAATATAGGCGCGGATCTGACCACCATTACGATAAATGTCATTTGACATTAGGTATTTACCGTAACATAAGCAAGCTTGTGAATCGACACTGCCTTTCATTAGTTTTAAACTACTTAGATCACAAACGTGGATTATTTTGTAGATAATGTCTACTTTTATATGACATACATACAATCCGCTTTACGGACCTATATTTAAGTGGAGACCGCCAGACGACATGAGCACATCCATAATTTGGATTTTTTGTCAAGGTTGAGTTGACCTAAAGTCTTGTATGTTGCCATAGATTGCGTATGTTTAACAGAAGTGTACACAGTGAATTATACATTTGCCGTAGTCTGCCGACAAAATGTACGTATTTTTGACTGATATGTGTCCACTTATGGAAAAATTGACACGTTCGGCTGTCGTACATTTCACCGAGCTTGTGTCGTACGTTTGTCCACAGTAAATGCAAGTTTTATTTCTCGACCTGTTCATTATCTAATTTGTCATGTCAGAGTAGACATACTTATAGTTTAGTAGAACTTTATACGGTGATATAGTATAGGTGAAAAACTTAAGGAAATGCCCTTCTTGCATGCCGTCACCTCGTCTATTCCGTGAGTAGTAACGAGGACGGACACTAATAGAAATAACAACATAAATAAGTTCAAGTGAGGTCTACTTCTCCGGTAGTTCTGTAGCTATGTATGTATCCAGTCGTGTCGAATCTAAATGCTTTTGCATAGAGTTCATTTTACAATGCAATATTTTAGAGACATCTTTCGGGTGATGGTAAATTTTTTTCATAAACAGGCCAGGGTGTTATAGTACAGGCCAATTCATAAAAGCTGGCACGAATGGATCGAATGAGCGAATGAAAATATCTATGTGTTTCCTATTTGAATACTCTTCACATGAACATGAAAATGGCATGCATCAGTCGTTTCCCTACAAAAATGTCAAAGTGACATTACTTTCGTTCAATCCATTCCTGCCAGCTCTTGTGAATCGACCTGTACTTCCATGCACAACAACCCTTTCTCATGTTTTTTACCTATATCAAACTTTCAGTATAAGCCAGGATATGATAAATAATCGTTCTTTATACATTTTTAATGTATTTCTTATTGGTACTCGTAGTGGTAATTTGTTTTTGTCATGCATTATGAATTTTATTAAACACATTTTGTTTTGGTGATTATTTAATGATAACTTTATTTAATTTCTTAACTAGTCGTTTTAAACCGAACCGTTTCGGCATCCGCGACATTCCTTTCGCACTTTTGTCTGTGGCTGGACCACAATTAAGCCTTCCACAGACTACAGCGCAGAACGTGCGCGCGACGGCGACGAAGCGTGCCTAGCGCGTTGCATAACACTGAACTGTATACGCTATGCCGCGCTGCCGGTGTTTGTCACCGTATATATGATTCAGTGTTATAGACTGCGCTGGGCACACTACGTCGGCGTCGCACGAACACCCCGTGCTGGGGTTTATGGTGGCCAATGCTCAACACCATTTAATTGTGCAGTCTGTGGCGTCAGTGTTGCCACATCTCGAACAAATCACATCGGGCTAAAGCAATATTTTTCGTTTAGCCAATTTTTTAACTCAAATATAGGTATCACCAAAACAAAAGATACAATTTGTATTCAATCGTCTTAAATAATGAAATAATGTTAATTCTCTCTATAAACGCATAATAATGTCTGCGACCAAATAGCGATATGGAGGGATGTTCTTTTTGTCTTGAATTCTGTTGCCGAGCATATCAGACGATGTAGATAGGGTTTGGTGTTGATTTTAATTAATAAAATTGTTAAATTTGTAATCATGTTATTTTATTTGTCGAAGAGTCCAAGTTCATTAGTTATTGGAACTTGGTTACTTAATCCCACGTACAAGGATATGACCATCAATTTTAATAAGAACAGGGAACAGTTTAAAATGGGGATATCGTCTTGCCTCGTCCCAGTCGTTATCCGTTTAATTAACCCTTATAAGGCCCCATTCTTGGGAGCATACTACCACGGAATCAAAAGCAGCTAGCAAATAGGGTTATTCGCCAATAACTGGTCACCCTTCAATAACTGGCCCCCTCTTACTGAAAATGAACTCTGTTCCCCCACAAACAGAATTCAGTTCAGTATAGCGTGGCCAGTTATTGAAGGGTGGCCAGTAATTAACACCTTGTACTAAAAATTAACTCTATTATGGGTGAATAGAGTTTATTTTTAGTATGAGGTGGCCAGTTATTGGTGATTTACCCTATATACCTGACAGGATATTTTTAAAGCTACTAGTATTTTCAATAATTACAATGGATATTGTAACTTATTACTAAAACAATAAGGTTGAATTTCCAAGTCAATGCATGTGGCCGCTAAATCACCTCTACCTTATTAAGGGTCAATTATTTATTTGTCCCATTCTGCTTTCGTCATCCATTCTTCATTCGTCACTTTCGTTGCTAGTCTTTGTCCAGAGCAGGGCCTGATGAAAATAATTAAACTCATTATATGACGAGATTGGGCTGAGTTTATCATGTTGGTCGGAGTCCTTACTCGGTATGGGTACTGGCAGAATATCAGCGCTGCGGCTTGCTGCAGCATTATGCTGAGCCAGCGCCTATTCTTCAGTGCATCACATGGCTTCTCATCTAATATGTGTCTGATATGTTTAATTGTTATTTTATGTTTCTCTTTGCTATTGTTAGTTTTATTATTCTTTAGTTACTAAGCCATGTCTTTGTTTTGGAGAATAAAGATTCTATCTATCTATATATGAACAATGTTGGGGCCCCTTTCAGCCAAATACTTTTTGGCTTATGCACTTTTTAAGAAGTCAAATGAAATCCACTGGTAGCATGCATCGAAAAATAGCAAGAATACTTATTGTCATCGAGGATACAAATTTTCCAATTAAATTTTCACTTCGAAACCTTTTTAACTTCTTTGTTGCGCGCGCGGGGCTCTTTGGCGATACGGGGCCTCTAGGATGTTGTCTACTCTGCCCAATAGTTAATCAGCCCTGGTCCAGAGATAAAAGCAAGCTAGATCGATTATTCGCCCCCGAAAATCCCCACATAGCAAATTACAACGAAGTCGTTAGATCCGATTCCGAAATCCCCGAAATAAATATACAAGTAATGCTCGTTTAAAGATGCTGATAACGTTTTTTTATGTGTACGTAATTGGAAAATTGCAACGAAACAAGAATCCGGCGAAAAAAGAAACCGACGAATCAGGAAGTAATTAATCGTTGAAATGAAACAGCAACAAACAGGTAATATCATTTATTCTACAACAAAGTCTACGAGGGTACCAGCTGCGTTAATATCTTCACTACTGTTTTCTTGTCGAGCTTGCACTTAGGGTACAGTTGCTGGCAGTCCGTGTCCAGAGAGCGGCCAGCAGTTGCAGCTTCGTAGAGTTTCGTACCGTCCAACACTCGACGAACCAGAGCGTTGCTGTAAATAATACGTTGTGTTTAAGAGGTTACGATTTTTATCTCAATTGTGTCATGGATAGAGTCATCTGGGGTAACTGTACGCAGTGGGTAAGTCAAAGTCGAAAAAGTCAAAATTCTTTATTCAATTTAGGCATCGATTGATGCTCCTATGAACGTCGAAGAATCAACCACCGGTTCGGAAAAAACCCTGTTGAGAAGAAACCGGCAAGAAACTCAACAAGGTATATTTTTTTCAATCAGATCTACATTGTTATTAAATTACATACATCTACATAAAATTAAATTTTTGAACACAGTAGATACGCTATTTTGAGACTAGGGATCGCCAATGCGGATCGGAATTATTTCCAAACATCCCTGTCCATGATATAGTCATTAATGTTATAGTACGCCTTAGATATTAATGTCTTCTTCACAATGGATTTGAATTTTGTATCAGTTTGTTCGGTTATTGTTTTCGGAATTTTATTATAAAAACGTATGCATCTTCCCAGAAACAACTTTTTAGTTTTAGCCAGTCTGTAAGATGGAACTTTAAGCTTCCCTGTGTTTCTAGTAGCCTTTGGCTTATCGACGTTAGTGGGAAAATCACATATGTTTTTTCTTACATACATGATTATTTCAAATATATACAACGACGCAAC
The DNA here is from genome assembly GCA_947563465.1 of Archips xylosteana. NCBI lineage: Eukaryota > Metazoa > Arthropoda > Insecta > Lepidoptera > Tortricidae > Archips > Archips xylosteana. The sequence goes on from OX387362.1 coordinate 4,578,651, forward strand.
GAGTGTACGCAATCCCATTCATTTCGGACTGAAATGCATGGGTTTGCGTACATATGTATCGAATTACCTAGACAAGTTGGCCAATATGGCGTCGAACTCCGTAGCGTTGCCTGTCAGCATGTTTTCATTGGCTAGTTGCACGTACGAGCACGCGAGCCGCTGGCTGCATGCACCCGAGTCGATATTGTACCGCGCCAGGGTTTCGTCCATGCGGGAGAGCATGTCAGTCACTTGGTGCATGTCTGAATCCACACCTGGATTTAATGAAAAAAAGTAACTTAATAGCTAAGTATTTAGTTTTAGAATAACGCAGAGGCTACTTCTAATCCCGATAATCCCGCAGGACCCGATCCAGATACGATGCATGCATGTAAAATCCCGTTATCTCAACCGCCAAGTCAAGAGTCATTATATTTTGCAGAGGTATTCCTCATTCAACTTAAATATAAATACGAGATAGTTTCTGGAAATTTTAAATCTAAAGCCTTGTATATAAATATATGAATTGACTGGGCCGCAAAATGCATCCCGCGTGAGAAGTCCCTAAGTCGCAGTCCAGGTAATAATTAATAGAAACTAATGTTTTATATCTTTAACTTACTTCGTCCGTAACCTCCGTAACCGTAAGAGAAGGCGTGGATGATCTTAGGGAGTATGATGACGGCTCCGAAGCCCAGGATGGACCCGATCAGCACGCCGCCCAGGTCTATCTTCATCGGTCCATATAAACCCGGGGCTGAGCCGCCGTATGGACCCTGGGAATAATTTATTAATTACCTTAAGTACCTGGGTGAATCAACTTTTTTGCGTTGTTTACTCTGTCCCCGGTTGCCCAAGTGACACTTCATACTGTTTCATAGAAAAATGCTTAGGTTGTCCAGGAGACATAATTTGTGTAACCATAGCAACGGGAGACACTAAAAAGTTGATTCACCTATGTAGACGACGCAATGTTCAATATATATATGTTTGTTACCTTTATAATTTTACTAGATTAAGTTTGTTTTTAAAAGTATATTGTAGAACGATACATAATTTTGTTGCCTGTAACGCCATCTAGCGTACTTTTTTATTAATAAAGATAATAAAATCTTTGGCGGGTGTGACCAGGACTTGCGCATAAAAACGACACAATGTCGGTAGTTGTATCTTGACGATTTCGCGAACGCTATAGCTGCTCACACGCATCAACGTTTTTCCCATTTTTTTGTGTAATTTTGGTTTTATTCGGCCCATCATCTACAATAAAGTGGTCTTCGAACCGAATCGCTAATCAGTGAGATGTTTAACACACCGCCAAATAAAATTTTAACGCGTAAACAGCACCGGGAATGGGAGCTAGAACAAAGAGCGTGTACCTCAGCACAGCTACCCGCCGCGGAACCTATAGTCCAGAATCCGAACCTTGGCACCTATAGTTGCCCACCGCCAAAGGATTTGGAACGATTGAAGGTGGAAACGGCTCCAAAATCTACGCCGTTTATGTCCGTTGAAGGTGGCTCTGTTACGTCAACGAAATCGAAGCGATCTACCGCCTCAGCGATAGCCAGACGTAAGCAACTGGAGCTGGAAGCCGCTGAAGCGAAGGCAAAGATTCACCTGGAGCTTATTAATAAGAAGCTAGAAGTTGACTTAGCGAAGGTCGATATCGAAGATTGCCCCAGTGAAGAGGCTAGCAAAGCCGGAAGTGAAGTAGCCGATCGTGAAGCAACCATAAATGTGCAGAACTGGTTGGATCAAGGGTGCGAAGAATCTTATCGCGTTGTTCACCAACCAACAACATTGGCTATTAATGATCGGCCGGTCGAATCTCGCCCGCGGACTGACGTCCCTAGTGACGGTATTCAACAGCTAGCACTTACCCTAAGAGAAATGATGATGACCTCACGGGACGTACCCCATCACGACGATCGCCTGATCAGCCGTCTTGCTACCCCACGTGAATTGCCATATTTTTCCGGTGATAGTATTGAATGGCTACATTTCAAGAGTGCTTATGATGAGTCGACTCGCGTATGTATGTTCAGTGACTCAGAAAACCTGTGGAGACTTCGCAAATCACTACGCGGCGACGCTAAGGAAGCAGTGACCGACCTGCTTATCGGTAACACCCCGCCTGCAGCTGTGATGGAAGCCCTTGAATTAAGGTTTGGTCGACCCGAAGTCATAATTTTCAACCTGACAACGCAGCTTAAGAAGTTACCTGCGTTACCTACTACATATCAGTACGATCTAATTAACTTTTCTATCAAGGTAAATAACTGCATAGCAACAATACGTGCCCTAAATCAGCAAGATTACCTACGCAGTCCAGAGCTCGCATCAGCTGTTTTATCGAAGCTTCCTAGCACATTAATTGGAAAATGGACCGACTTTGCCTACCAGAAATTAGCAGAAGGCAAACCTAGGCTAGAAATACTAGCTACATTCCTAAAGCACGAAGCAGAGATGTTATCTTTAGTTGGAATGACACAGTTACGCGATTTTAATAAAAAAACTACAGATCAAGCGCCTACGACGGTACCGGCGAAACGAATCGACGAAAATAAGTTTCGTTCTAATCGCCCTATATTTGCAACAACTGCTATAGAAGACACAAAAATGTGCAAATTTTGTTCTAAATCCGAGCATTTGTTAACCGAGTGCCGTGTATTTAAACGCGCCATGCGACGTGATAAGTGGAGATTTGTAAAGAAAACCGGTCTGTGTTATTGTTGTCTGACGTCACGGCACGATAGAAATACATGTCCCGCACCTGTGTGTGATATAGATAAATGTGGACTCGCACACCACCGCCTGTTGCACTGGCAGAAGCCTACGTCATCGCAATCAGCTGACGCGGCCGGCGAGCCGCCGCACGAGCAGCCGGAGGCGCCCGCGCAGCCGCCGCCGCCCGCGGGGCCCTCCACGGTGGCCCACGTCGCCGCTGGCAGCGAAAGGCCCTCGTCGACGGATCACGTTATGTTAAAAGTGGTTTCAGTACAAATTAGTGGACCTAACGGCATTGTGCAGACCTACGCCCTGCTGGACGATGCGGCGTCGGTTTCTATAATTGACTCAGACCTAGCTACCGAGTTAGGTCTCAAAAGTGAACACTCGAGTGCTATAAAGTTCATCGACGCGTTCGGACTCGAGGTGTATCAATCCGATGCACCGACGGTGAGTGCTCAAATCAGCGGACAATATGCTCACAATAATTATGACATTAAGTTACGTAAAGTGTCTAAATTAAATTTACCTATTCAAGATTTATCTGTAATTAATTCCCTCAATTGCAAGCATTTAAGTGAAGTAAAGAATTATGTTTGTAAAAGCCGTGTAGTTCCGCGTTTGTTGATTGGGGAAGATAATTATTATTTAATCGCACCTCTCGAAATAATTCATGGTAATAAAAATGAACCCTATGCTTCTAGATGTAATTTAGGCTGGTCCATTCATGGTTATTGCGGTCGCACTCACTCCAACGCTGCCAATGTGTTCCACCTCGCTCACTCAACTGAAGGTATGAAGGGTAATATTAGTGAATTAAACGAGTTAGTAAAAAAATATTTTTCTTTAGATGCCATCGGAGTTTCAACCTTACGTCGTGACAATAGCGATCACGTAAGAGCATTACAGATTTTAGATGATACTGCGCGTCTAATCGGGAACCAGTGGGAAGTAGGCCTACCATTCCGAGAGGACGTATTTAACATGCCTGATTCATTCGAAAATGCATCTTCGCGACTACGTTCTTTAATGCGAAAATTCCTTAAAGACGACGCGTACGCAGACAGGTATAGAAACGAGGTAAACAAATTGTTTGCTGATGGTTATGCTCGAGAACTAAAGGAAAATGAACTCTCGGCTCACCGCGTATGGTATCTTCCACATTTTGGGGTTCAGAATCCGAATAAACCGGGAAAATTGCGCCTTGTGTTCGACGCGGCTGCTAAGGTGGACGGAACATGTCTGAATGATTACTTGCTCACGGGTCCTGATTTGTATAACTCATTAATGGGTATAATGTTTCGATTTCGCGAGAACAAAGTAGTTATTATCGGCGACATAAAAGACATGTTTTTGAGAGTTAAAATTCGCCCGAGCGACCAACATGTTTTTAGGTTTTTGTGGCAAGAATCGCAGCGCGCTCCCGTTAAAACTTGTGTAATGCAAAGTTTAATTTTTGGCGGTTGTTGTTCGCCATTTATCGCCCAGTATGTAAGAAACAAAAACGCATTAAAATATGAGGACTTGTACCCTGAAGCTGTGCGAGCTATAGTAAATAGTCATTATATGGATGACTGTTTATACTCGACTAGTGATGCGACTAACGCTATTAAATTAGTGAAGGAAATTACTCACATTCATAAATGCGGAGGATTTGAGATAAGGGGATGGTCGAGTAACGATAAACAGGTTTTAAAAAACATACCGACCACGGCGCTCGCGCAATCTGCTGTTCAATTTAAGGACGGAGCTATGAATACGACTGAGCGCACTTTAGGTTTGATGTGGTATCCATCCGAGGACGCATTTGGGTTTCAAGTGTCGTTTAATAGGATACCTGAGGAGATTTTAAATGGAAGTGAACCTCCTACTAAAGCAAAGATGCTTAGCCTTATTATGTCTGTATACGACATTCATGGTTTTTTGTCGCCTTTTATTATTAAAAGTAAAATAATATTTCAGAATGTCCATCGCAGTGGTATAGATTGGAATTGCCGCATCCAATCCGATGAGCACACGAAATGGGTAAAGTGGCTCAAAGAGTTAAAACTCTTAACTACGCTGCGCATTCCTCGCTACTATGCTGACTCAGGTCCATGGACAGGCTGCTACACAGACATGGTGGATTTGGTAAGTGAGCCCACTATCTTGCGTACCGAGTTGCATACATTTAGTGACTCGTCAATTCAAGCTTACGCTGCCGTAACTTATTGGCGTTTTATACGTACGGATGGAAGCGTCAAGGTTTGTTTTGTTGCCAGTAAAAGCCGCGTGACGCCTTTACGTCCAGTCTCTGTACCTAGACTTGAACTACAGGCAGGGTTACTTGGCGCACGGTTAGCTAGCATGATACAGCGCGAACATAAAGATGTGAAGGCAGGCAAACGGTACTTCTGGACCGATTCTAGCACTGTGCTGCAGTGGATACGCAGCGACCCCAGAAGCTACAAGCCGTACGTCGCGCACCGACTCGGCGAGATTGACGAGCTGACCGTCGCGAGCGAGTGGCGCCACCTGCCGTCTCGCCTGAACGCCGCGGATATCGCCACCAGAGAGGATGCGCCTCCACTGAACTTTCAGGATATGTGGTTTCAGGGACCTGATTTTTTAAGGGAACCAGAATGCAAGTGGCCCAAGGACATTAAAACATCTAAGCAAACAGATGAAGCCATTTGTGAGCAGAAATGTGTTAACGTCCTAAGCGCGCAGCAAACCACCGAACTTCCGGTACCTAATGAAAACAATAGTTCATCGTGGATTCGATTACTAATGACAACTGTAAGGGTTTTATTTTTTATTCATAAATGTCAACGAAAAATTAATCGAATCAACAATGAATTATTAACACAGGCAGAGGAATTGCTGATAAAGAAAAGTCAGCACGACTGCTTTGCCACCGAAATAGAGTGCCTTAAGCATAATAAGCCTTTATTAAAAAATAGTAGGTTACTAAATTTAACGCCTTACCTTGACAGTAACGGTTTACTGAGAGTTGGCGGCCGTGTGGATAAAACTGATGGTGTCCCAGAGAGAGCTAAGCGCCCTGTTATTCTGGACGGTCACCATAGGACGACCAGGCTGCTCGTGGAGTACCAGCACAGACGCGCCCTTCATGGAGCTCATGAACTCGTGGTGAATGAGTTGAGGCAGGCCTACTGGATCTTAAGACTCCGACCCACTGTTCGTGCCGTGGTAGCGCAATGCTTGTTCTGCAAGTACCGGCGCGCGGCCCCGCAGCCCCAGCGCATGGCCGACCTTCCGCCCGCCCGGCTGCAGCACAATCGACGGCCGTTCACCTTTACTGGACTCGACTTCTTTGGACCCATGGAGGTCACAGTCGGTCGTGGAAGGCAGAAACGCTACGGAATGTTATTCACATGTTTAACGGTTCGTGCCGTTCACGTAGAAATAACGGAGAGCCTAACCACGGACGCTACTATTATGGCCTTGAGGAGAATGATAGCTCGTAGAGGAACACCTACCACGATCTACTCAGATAATGGAACGAACCTACGAGGAGCCGATTCTGAGTTAAGACGCAGCATCGAAGATTTAAATAAGGATGCACTATGCAGTGATGGACTTGTCAGGGGAATTGAATGGCGATTCATACCTCCAGGTGCCCCAGAAATGGGAGGAGCCTGGGAGAGAATGGTTCGTACTATTAAGACGGCCTTGAAGACCGTACTTAAGGAACGTGCGCCCCGTCCAGAAACACTTTCAACACTGATGGCTGAAGTAGAAGCCCTTGTTAACAGTCGTCCCATAACCCATGTTTCGACGGACCCTTACTACCCCGAGGCTTTGACACCTAATCATTTTTTGATAGGTACGTCATCTAATGGCCCCTCCTTTGGTAAGTATGAAGACGTGGATTTCACACTTAGGAAGCAGTGGCGGATCGCTCAACGATTAACGGACATGTTTTGGTCGCGGTGGCTAAAAGAGTATTTGCCCACGTTATTACCGCGACAAAAGTGGACCAGTGAGTATAGGGCCTTGCGTGTAGGAGACTATGTCTTGATAGTGGAACCAAACTTGGAGCGTGGCTCATGGCGGCACGGTGTAGTGAGTGCGACACTCCCCGGGAATGACGGGCGCATTCGCGTGGTGGACGTGCGCACTCGCACGGGAACGTTGCGACGGCCGGTGACTCGCGTCGCCCTGCTCGCCCCAGTGATGGATTCTAGTGATGATTAGTCATCACTAAGGGGGTGGAATTGTAGACGACGCAATGTTCAATATATATATGTTTGTTACCTTTATAATTTTACTAGATTAAGTTTGTTTTTAAAAGTATATTGTAGAACGATACATAATTTTGTTGCCTGTAACGCCATCTAGCGTACTTTTTTATTAATAAAGATAATAAAATCTTTGGCGGGTGTGACCAGGACTTGCGCATAAAAACGACACAATGTCGGTAGTTGTATCTTGACGATTTCGCGAACGCTATAGCTGCTCACACGCATCAACGTTTTTCCCATTTTTTTGTGTAATTTTGGTTTTATTCGGCCCATCATCTACAACCTACCTGTTCCTTTAACACAAATATCCTCACAAACGAAGTTAGCCTCATACTACGAGTTTCGAATTTCGTCTCGTGCCATCCCGCTCACGCTAATAGTATAGTGAGAAAGACAGTACGATACGAACCGACTTCGATTCCGGAGTAACCTCCAGGTGGCCATGCGTTGACCAGGCCTTGTACTGCGAAGTTTAAAATTCGAATTTCATATCGTGCCGTCCCGCTCGCGCTAATAGTATTTAACAAAGAATGAGACACTAATTTCGAATTTCAGAGTATCCCCCTTCCGAAGGTACAACGCCTATGATAAACGGGTCAAGTCATGATTGTCTGTTGGGCACAGGGCCATACACAGTGTAAGAAATAATAGTTATCTCTCTGTGAACATAAAATTAGCGACTCCGAGTCGGCAAACTTAAAGCCCAGTTTAGACTAGCAAGAAAAATCGCGCAAGCTGCTTTACATTGCAGCGTTCGATTGCCCACTTCAAACTAGTTTGCTTTGCGGCCGCGCAATGTAATTCAACTTGCACGATTTTTCTTGCAGGTCTAAACTTGGCTTAAGATTTATTTAAAGGGGTCGAAGATTGACTAGGCGTGCCACACGCCGATGGGATTATGCGCGGCAGTTCCTTCGGCTGTTTCTTCAAAGGAACTATTGCGTTTTTTTCGCACTAGTACTTCACAAAAGGTGAAGGGCAAAACTGCGTTTATTTTTTCGCCTTTTTTCCTGTGCTAGAAGAATTTGCTACTGCGACAAGGAACAAATGCGAAAAAAGACGCGTTCTATTTCATCTCTTGTGAAGAAACACGTGCGAAAAAAAACGCAATAGTTCCTTCGAAGGAGCAGCCAAAGGAACTACTTACTTACCGTGAATAATCCAGCCGATGTAGACTTGACTAATAAGTATTGGTTATTGTATGACCCCACAGCGACTTCGCGAACGAGGTTCGTTTATAAAATCGCCCCAGCTCTGATGTTGTGGCCGTACCTGTGTCCCCGTGGTTCCATACGTGGAGATCCCGAACCGCTGTGTCCTGTCATTCTGCTCCCGCTCTTCACGGTTCTTCTCTGCCCTGGCCGATGGCTCCGCGAGCTGATCCTCCGTGCGGAAGCTAGAGCTCGGCATGAAACCTCTGAAATTCAGACTAGGGCCGCTGGTGAAAGGGGTCGAATGGTTTTGGGAGGAAAAGGGAACACACACATACCGACCGACACAGATGTAAGAGGAATAGAATGTTACCGTGTGTAGGTATTACCTTTTAGACTACCAACCAAAAGACTGACTCTTTCGCCTCGTTTGCTAGGTATTATTAATACGTAAAACCACATAATTATAGTCCAGCCTGCAACAATAGTCCAATTTTAGTCCTTATATTATCCTTAAAATATTATAGCTTACTGCTATTATTTCTGGGTATATAATTATGTTGTTAGGCCTAAAATAATTTGCTTTAGTCTAGCCATGTACTTAGCTATCATATTTTAAGGATAATGTAAGGATGAAAATTGGACTATTATTGCAGGCTAGGACCATAGTTATGTGGTTTTACGGTACCTACGCATTTTTTTTGTGGTTTCATATTTGTTTTATAAATTACGGTGTCTATTCGTCAGTGATTTTTTTCGATTAATTAACTTCATTACAGACTGAGCAGGGAAAATACATAAAGAACTTTTTAAGCTTAAAACTGTTATTTTCTACACCTTATTATTTTTAGTTCTGTGGATGAAGATTTTTAACACGTAAGAGTACACAAATTAAAGCAAGTGCTTAATCTCGAAATTTCCTTATTTTGTACCCCAGCTCACTTGTCATTACTAATTAATCTATCAATTAAAACACAATAAAGGATTAACACCCAATAAAAGATTTGGTCATAATAGATCCTACGTTCTGCGACCTGCGATCCGGTCAATCGAACGCAGCCCGCACCATTTACACAAAATATATACATGGGTAGTTCCACTAGCGTTTCAACCCTAAGCTACCTATAGGTACTTATTTGGGAAATGAGGTAAACAAGTACAGTAAGAGTCAAATCTCAACGGATTGAAATTGTACCGTAAACACACTTTATATTTAATCTATTTATAGAATAGAATCCTTATGCTCAGTGGGGTTCATTTCTTTAATACATATTGCGATAGGATACTGATAGCTGTCGAAACGCTAGTAGAACTAGGTACCCCCCTATAGGACCGAAAAGGATACACAGAGTGCGGTCTGTGTCCGATTTTACCGGATCCCCAGGACGCATTACGATTACGAAACGCTACTACGAAATTCAAAGTTCGTATCGTGGCGTCCCTTTCGCTCTTTTGTCTAAGACTATTAGCACGAAACGACAGGATACGAAATTCAAATTCGTAGTATAGTATAAATCTTCCCAGGTGAATTTTTCGCTTCGAGCCCTTATCTTTCAAAACAAACGGTATCGTCATAGTATTAAGGTTAAAATTTAATGTAATGGCTCGAAGCGAAAAATTCACCTGGGAAGATTTATACTATAGGTATAAGGCCAGTGTGACAAGTCCTTGAGCCCCTAATACAACCACAAAGCAACTTACCCATCATTATACTCCCCCCTGACTCCACACGCAACCAGAACCAAACACAAAACGTCAACTTTCCTCATCTCGACTCTGTCAACTGCCGTCTTCCCCGTCCGCATACACTATTATACGACGCGTTCCGTCGCTTACCCCAAAACAATGTTGTGGGGAAATACTATTGTGATGTGAACAGTTCTATGATCTTTAGTTGCACAATGGCTTTTACATGACGTCGTCACGCGGCGGTGGACAGATGGTATCGAAGCGGGAAGAATGAGGTTAGTGGTGACAACGCAACAGGTGGAAGTGAAGATGTGGCGGAATCGATGTCTGTCCCCTTAAGGCCGGCGCAGACACGACGCGTGTGCGTGTCACGCACCAGTTGTAATGAATTAAATCGCAGGAAAGATGGCACACCATGTGCACGCGTCTGATCTGTGCCGGCCTCAAAGCTAGATTTAGACGAGCCCAGTGCGTGTACAGCGATGGCTTGTTATTGGGCTTGTATAAATAGTTTTTTAAGACAAGCTGACGCTGGCTGCCAGCACTGGTGAGAACAGAGTGCCTGCCTACTGAATGAAATTCAATGAATCCAGTTCGCCTAGCTAAACAACATGGACCAAGCTGGTACGGTCAGCATCAAAAGTAGCTGGTCACTTTTTGTACTTTGATGTAATAACACAATTGTCAATCAAGTTTTGCACCTAACTGTAGAGCGACAAGGCACAAAAGTGACCAGCTACTTTTGATGCTGACTGTACTAGCGTTACTTGCGTCTAAACCTTGTTTTAAGGCACTGGCAGGACTACACGCGACTGGCGGCGCAGCGAGCGTCGACTCTGTTCATAGCATATACATATGTGCTACTAACCAATGAGCAGAGAAAACGGACGCACTGGCGTGTTATGTTATGACCAATAGCCACTAGACTCTGGGGGTCGATTTTCGAAATCATATCAGTGAAATTATCAATCCATCCTTCCAAAGGGGTAATGCCGCCAGCATTGTGGGGGCCCTACTGCAATCAGTACTTTTAGACGAGGTTTTCTCTTAAATTTCCAAAAAATAACTAATTGACAAGATTTCATATTTCTAAGGCTATAATTTGATTCGTTCTCTGTATTCTGCTTGGAAAGGAAAGACGCTGATAATTTTAAATTTTCACTAGGATTAACAATTAATTAATTTATAACATTTAAGATTTGCTTATTCTAAATGGGCATAACTCTAAAACTACCACACAATAGATCCATTACTTTTGTCTAGTCTCTATTAAAAAGAAACTTCAAACTGGTACCTAGATTAAGGTCAAACAAAAAAGGTATTATTTTTTGCTTTTCAGTTTTTTCGGCGGTTTAATTTTTTTGTTAAAAAGTTTTTATTTTATACTTTTTTCCCATCCTTGGGGTAAATTTTTTTTTCCAAATTTATATAATACCAACTTCAAGGTATCCAATAAAAAAGAATTATGAAAATCAGACTACTCTGTAAAAAGTTAGTCAATCATCTGTTTTCCTACACTTAGGGTAGGAATATTATTTCCAAATTTAAATGGGACCACCCTTGGGGTATACGCTTTTCAATAAAAAAAGAATCATCAAAATCCGACTGCTCTGTAATAAGTTATGCGTGGTCATATAGTACAATCAGTGACTGAACAATCAATCATCCCCTGTTTTCCTACCCCTAGGGTAGGAATATTATTTCCAAATTTAAATGGAACTACCCTCGGGGTATACGCTTTCCAATAAAAAAAGAATCATCAAAATCGGACTACTCTGTAAAAAGTTATGCGTGATCATACATAAAAAAAAAAAAAAAACAAAAAAAAAAAATTATACACGTCGACTTAAGAACCTCCTCCTTTTGTTTTCGTCGGTTGAAAAGTGATGACGTAATATGTTATCAAATTCAAATTCAAATATTACAGTTCTTTTTTCTGGTGAAAAGGGCAAAGGGAACATATTATATTCTGTGGTAGGTAGTATTGATAAATTCAGATATATATTTTTTAATTTCTTGTATTTTTTTAAATATGGAGAAATAAATTAAGTATAATAAATATTTTTCCGTGTTTAGGAGGCAATTTTCAAGTGTCAAATAAATGAAATCTCGTCAATTGTGATTCTAATATACCTACTTTTCGATATACCTACCGGCAGCGTCAGGTCGAAATTCACTTTAGCATCCGTTAAGATGAAAGTATTCGGAGCATAAAAACCTTCCATTGTTTACCCGCATGTGTCACATCGCCAAATAAGCGTCTCAAAATGGCGGTGAATATTGCAGGTCTTACAACACAGAGGCATTCATCATCATCATCATTTCAGCGGAAAGACGTCCACTGCTGAACATAGGCCTTCCCCAAGGCTCGCCAAACAGATCCGGCCCTGCGCCATCCGCATCCAATGCGTTCCCGTTACCTTCACCAGGTCGTCGCTCTATCTCGTTGGAGGCCTACCTACACTGCATCTTCCGGTCCGCGGACGCCTTCGAGAACCTTTCACCCCATCGGCCGTCAGTTCTAAGGGCGATGTGCCCTGCCTAGATTCTCGGTACTAGATTTCCATACATAGTATACGATACCGGAACCGGGAATTCCCGGTTCTCGCCGTACAAACTCAGTACACCTACCGGGAGCATGCCCAAGCCCTGCCCACTGCCACTTAAGTCTAACGATTCTTCGAGCTATGTCCGTGACTTTAGTTCTTGCGCGGATCTCAATGAGATCATCTCATCATTCTCTCTCCATCGCCTTCTAAGTGACTTTGAGCTTTCTTATAAGGCCCATCGTTAGAGGCCACGTCTCAGTGCCATAAGTCATCACTGGCAACACACACTGGTCAAAGACTTTTGACTTGAGACACTGCGGTATACATATTGGATGACAAGATATTGCGGAGCTTCCCGAACGCTGCCCAGCCGAGTCTAATTCGTCGATTGACCTCTTTCTCGAAGTTGAACCTACCCAATTGGATTGTATGTCCCAGGTAGATATAGTCGTCAACAACTTCGAGCAAAGTCTCTCCGATTACGACGGGAGTTGGAACAACATGGGCGTTCGACATGACCTTCGTCTTGTCCATGTTCAATTTAAGACCAACTCTCTCGGAAACAGACGAGTACAGAGGCATTGCCCAAGTAAAATGCTTTGAACATCCATTATAATTGGATATTAGAGAAATCTAGGGAACTATTCAAATATTGTAGACACGCCTATGACTGTACCTATATGATCCGACCCATTTCGGTCATGGCTACCACTTCGACTCCTAATTAGGTATATATTACACACCTAGAGTGATGCAGTGACTTCAAAGTTTCAGTTGGAAGCAGACACAGAAACATATTTTGATTTATTTCTGTGATAGCGCATTATTATTTTTGTGGTTTTATGGAGTCGGTTAAATTTTTTTTTCATACTAGGTATGACAGGCTTAAATGTATTTAAGTACAACAATCTAATGTTAAGTTGGCTATACCAAATATGACACTACTCGAATTATTTAATGCACTAGTATTTAAATTCTTAATTGTTCTGGTTTAAAACATAGATAAGTAAAAATGCTTCATGGACTTTTTGAACATTTCTTAAGTATATCTTTATTTAAATTCTAAGACTCTAAGTGTCTAGATAGTAACAACATAATAGAGATAATATTTGCTATACATTGTATTGTACGTATACATAATAATAAGCAGTACGTATATAATACTGCGCTCCACTATTTTAATAAATGAACACATTTTCGAAGCCAAGATCCGTGAAAATGTTACAAATTGACCGTAATCTTGTCTTAGATAGAGTCAAAAAGATGTAGAACTGACAAGTAATGCGAAGAGACGATAGGTAAAATGCATTATTAGACAATTTTTCTTTTCTTATTTGTTTTAGTTCTCTAGTTACGGTGTAAGAAGAGATTACATATTATTGGCATTTACTTATCACCCTTGTTATCAAAAGATTAAAAAAGGTTTCTGTGAGAGACTAGTTATCAATAAAATTCAATTATTTTTGTGGGATAAGTAAATAGCCCCATCGAACAATGCGATGATTCTGCCAATGTCGAGATTGGATAAGATACTGCCGGAAACTTTTGTCAAGGAGTACGGTAGAGCTGCCCGTATTCGGTAGAATACTAACCCAGTGTAGTTAACGCTGGTATGGTGAAGTCCGTTTGACAACTTTGACATTCATTAGTGTGACGTTTGGGATTGGTTTATAATATAAAATATTACTAAATGAGCCAATCGAAAGAAAGATTTTTACGTCAAACGCACCTCACTATACTAGCACCATCTATCGATATTCCTCCAGTCAAAAAACCCTCATTTCGTAATGATTTATCGTAAAAAATCATTTAGAAAATTCCTTAATACAACAGGATGATTAGCAATCGCCATAGCACAGATCGGCCGCGGAAAAATAGTTCGATTATTAAATCTAGATGGCGCTGACATATAGCCCGAGGGTTTGAAAGCAAAACAATTAGACTACAGATATTTCATATATATTACTGCAACTGTATTATTATGCAATATTTTTGAAAAATAATACAATTGTAGTAATATGAAACATCTGTAGTCTTATTGTTTTGCTTTCAAAGCCTCGGGCTATATTTCAGCGCCATATAGATTTAATAATCGAACTATTTTTCAGCGGACGATCTGTACTATGGCGATTGCTAATCCAGTCTATATCATCCTTGATACAACAACTTATTTGTAACAAGTTGGTATAAGGTCAACGTATGTTAATAAGCAAGATAGGGAAAACAACATCAACTACTAATGGTTCTTTAAAAAATAAATATAAAAACTCATTGTATGTACTTATGTAGAAGCTCTATTCGCTTCATAACTCTAAGCTGTTACATCTTAGGTTTTCTCCAACAATAGGTCCACGGAAACACATTGTCACATAATTTTAATTTCCTTGACTATTTGTGTAAAAACTCTTGCGAATACGCGCCAAACGCTCGACCGTTTTGACGCAAGGACCACATGCCTTTACCTTGCGTTTATTAACTGCGATTAAAAAAACAAACATTTTTTCGCTGGAATTAATTATGTGGCAAAGGAGTTACGTTCCGATCTTTTTTGTGGGTATGTTGGTGTCGTGTGAAAGTGATTTGAAAAGTGAGTCTAGAAAAGGAAGATTGTTCACTTTTAATACGGTGAATGAAGACATTAGGGTAAGTTTTTAAAAATGCTATCAAGATATTACTTAATCTCTCTTATGCCTTGACGTGGTGACCAGCGGCGGATTTACACATTTGCCGCCAATAGGCTATTCATTTTTTGCGCCTCTACTAACCTCTGCAATTCGATATTCTAAATTTAAATTGTACCTAATATTGAAATTCTTATGAAATATTTTAAAAATTCTTGTTCACAAAAGTACCTAGGGGTATACAGGATAGGGATATACAAAGCGCTTTGTAATTTTTCACTGACATTGGAGTATTCGGTATACTAATAAAATATTAATTTTTTTGTAAATTTTTTTTTGTTTTGTAATAAGTATGTAAATTGAGTCAAATCTCTTGCGTTAGGGGTGACACTGCCATACCTTTGACATTACATGACCCTAAGTTTACTCTTTATTGCCATATTCTATACCTACTTACCCAAAATCTGAGGTCTCTGTACCATTCACCATTCATCTTTCTGTTACTTGTACCTCTAGCTCTGTTTAACACAAAAGCGTCATCTTTAAGTATTTGGTTTCTTGATTGAGTTCATATATGGCGCTATGGTGTTATGTATGGGTCAAACCCTTTGTCCTCGTTGTACCACCAACCGTACCACCCGTGGTATGAGAATGAATTTTAATTTCTTCTTCGTACTACTGATCGAAATGTCATTTCCGGACACTCACTGAATATACTCTACAATCTACATATGTAACTATCTCTAATACCTTTCTTCTGATATCAACATTATACACGATGATTTTTAATCGGTGATCAGGAACTAGTTTTTCTAGATCAGTATTCGGTGGCGATTAAGCTTAAGTCGCAATAACGTGAAACAAAATGTCTGCTTTTTTAAATAATGGTTATTTGGAAAATATTTTTCTTATTAAAATCATTGTCACCCTTACACATGGTTTAGTCTATGTATGAGCCTAAAACCTCTTTGACAAGTCAGTTTCTTAAACAAACTTTGGCGTGAGACCTGTCAAATTTACCGCCAAAGCGATGACATTTGTCTTGACGAAACTACCTAACTTCAACAGATGTAGGATGCCCATGCATTAGGTAGATAGAGGAAGTTTTAACATTTACGTTTTTATTTTAATTATACGGAAACTTGATTGCTTGAGACCTCATCTATTAAATTCCATTTTGGCCAAGGATTAATATTTTTTAACTCCCGATCACCGATTAAAAATCACAGTGTGTGATATGTTATGGACCAAGTGATAAATCGGGCATTTTTCATAATGCCCCCGGGCATTATGAAAAATGCCCAATATGAGAGGGCAATTTGATAATAATTGTTCAAATAATCAAATTGACCGGGCTTTATACATAATGCCCATTACCCTTTGGGCAGAAGATTTTCCGGGTGGTCATAAAAAACTAACTAACACCAAAGGCTAATGCGGGAGCTTCGCTGAGCTACGCTCCCGCATTAGCCTTTGAACCTAACCATACCGAGTCGCTTCCGCTCCGATAGGTCTTGCTCGCTCGCTTCGCTCGCTCGCTGGCTTTGGTTTAGGTAGTAATTAATCACTTTGCCCAAAAGAGCTAGACATTATTAATAATGCCCGGGCATTAGCAACGGCAACTTAGCTTTATTATCAAATTGCCCATTTGTCACGTAGCAGTATATAATGACCGGGCAATGTGATAAATAATGAAGTTTAGATAGTAATTAATCACTCTGCCCGATAGAGCTAGACATTATTCATAATGCCCGCATTAATCACTTGATCCATGACATATACCTACATAAATAAGTAATTATTTTTCGATTTTCCTCTGACTAATCTCCGACCGCGATCTAATTACTTAAAATGTATTAGAAATAAAATTTTACCTTTAAGGGGCTGTTTCAACACCCATTGATTAATTTTAACTGACGGATAAATGTGATGCCGTCTCCGTCTATTCGAACAAAACAAACAGAGACGGCATCACATTTATTCGTCAAATAAATTTGATCAATCGATGGTGAAACAGGGGGTTAAGACTTTTATGTTATCAGTAGGCAAGTAGAGCAAATATCATGTCGTACCATTAAGGTGGAACGGCACGCTCTAGGCGCGAAATTCAAAATTTTTACAGGTTTTAATTTATTGTGGGTAAACGGTGTAACTGTTTAACTTCATATGGTACTTGCGGTTGTAAAACAGTGTTCTTTATATTATTGTGTAAAGCTTTTTAAGAATAAAACTGTTAGCAAGCTATCAAGATATAAAAGTTGTCAAACATAGAAATTCGGACTTTCAACGTTTCGACAACTTTTATTTATTTCATGCTAATAGTTTTATTCTTAAAAAACTTCACACAATAATATAAAGAACACTGTTTTACAAGCGCAAATACCATATGAAGTTAAACAGTTACACCGTTTTCCCACAATAAATTAAAAACTGTAAAAATTTTGAATTTCGCGCCTAGAGCGTGCGCTTCCACCTTAATAGAATTTCAATCAGAGGTGTGAAAAGGAAGTTAAAATTCCTTTTCTTACCACTGGTGG
Organism: Archips xylosteana; assembly: GCA_947563465.1. Taxonomy (NCBI): domain Eukaryota; kingdom Metazoa; phylum Arthropoda; class Insecta; order Lepidoptera; family Tortricidae; genus Archips; species Archips xylosteana. The sequence goes on from OX387362.1 coordinate 4,596,154, forward strand.
TACGTGTTAGTGCTATGACGAGGACAAAGGGAACAGCTCTCACTCACACGCCATGACGTCGGAATGTTAAACGCGAAGTTGAACCCTACAGAAATGCATGTAGGTAGATATCGCTCTGCACGCCGTGACTGATATATCAGTCGTTGGCGTAGAACCTGCGGTGCTGATATATGTGTCGTTGGCGTCGAAAAGGTTCAGGAACGCGACCCTGTGTAGATTTTGACAGTCCTCTTCATATAATAGTCCTAGTGCACACACTAACGATCATGATATGATGCAAAATGTGGACGCATGCTTTTAACCTCTTCACCGCCACAAACAAACGAAGTGACGTGCTCTGTACGCCACGCCACGGTACATGACAAACCGTTTTTCTACTTAACCCATAAATCGTTAGCGGTAATATATTATTACTATGACATCGGGGCTTTCAAGAAAAGGGTTTATAGTTCCTTTAACCCCTCGTATGCTTAACCTTTTCAACGCCACGCCTCGACAAAACGTAAACCTGTTTTGAATCTTATGTCATTGTGTCAAGATCACTTTGACATTGTACTTTGTGACACCTATATGTGTCGTTGGCGTTGAAAGGATTAAGACTTGCATCCGTGCCCAATTTAAAGCATTCTTTTTGTATTTTTTTTAATCTGTGTCATTGGATTTATATGAAACAGTTGAGACTAGAATGCATGATTTTTTTCACTTCGCGCATACGAGGGGTTAAAGGCCAGCAACAGATTGGTGACTCTCTTTGAGTTGTTGATATTTATGGGCGATGGTGATTATTTTCCATCAGATGACCCGCTTGCTCGTTTGCCTCCCTCTCATAATATAAAAAAATATTTGCCGTCAGACAGAACTCAAAGCCGATTCAAATTAGCAACATTTACGGTCCAAAATCAACTGTCTTAACAGGGTTGTCAAATGGTTTAACCCCTCGTTTGCCTAAGACACGGATCCGTGCCCAACTTAAGGCATTTTTTTTATCTGTATCACTGCTTTTGTATGAATCAGTTGAGACTAGAATGCACGATTTTTTCGCTTCCCGCATAGGAGGGGTTAATGATTAAAATCCGTTGTAGAAGGGTTTATTTCGAGTTGAAATATTGGTCATGTATAGATGACGTTGGCGTGTGAGGCATTCCGTTGGCTGTCACGACTAGATGACTGGGGCGGTGAAGGGTTAAAAATCTAAGGCGACCCAAAATTAAAATCGCTTGAATGAAGACGTCGGCTTTGAGCGCTTTCGTTTCATTGCTTTTGGTTTATTTTACAGGTAGACTTGGATTTTTCGATTCCGTTCATCTCGATACCGGTGAAGCAAACCATGGAAACTGCATTTGGCTTAGTAAGTAGGAAAAAACCGTAATTTTTTTGTTTCTTCCCATCCGATGCTTAGGTCGTCGGAAAAAAAAGTAGCCCAACCTGTATAACAAGACAAGCATGGATCTTAAAAAACATTTTTCCAACAGGTTCAATGCCTGAAATCGGAAGCACTTGTCACATTCTTCATTTACAACTAAAATAAATCAAAAAAAAGCCCCGTGGCATGGTGCCCAACAGGCTGGCAGCTATCCCTCGTTGAGTTTGCACTTCTTCATTAACCCATTCATTGCCGTTGACGCCGATCGGCGTCATTATTCTATTGACCATTCCAGGGATTATTCTGAACAAAACTTCCTATTTTGAAAGTAAGCTTTTATTTGGTCTTTAGAGCATCCAGGTGTAGTCAACTTTTAAAAAATACACATTTGGTTTTTGTTGAAATTCCCTCTCGGATGCCCCTGACGCCCATCAGCGTCAAATTCAACTATAGTCGGATGCCGCAGACGCCTATCGGCGTCATGCTTAGGGAAGCGGCGGGGCATCGCGACGATGTGCGTGTCAAATGTCTCTGCAATGAATGGGTTAGGTTTGTGTGCGCCAGGACCAAAACCTACAGCGACGAAAATTATATGCTGAACCAAGACCTTGGTGTAATTTATTTTCTTGTTATTCCACAATGATGCTATTGCGATTTTAGTAACTACGTATCGGTAAAACGTACAGTCGCCATCATAAACATCGGAGCGTTTAAAATGGTCAAAAATATCTGAATACGGCCGTATTGTCAATCGCATACGTGCGTGTTCAGATATTTTTGAACATCGGTTTACGATGGCGAATGTACTACGTCGACAATATTGAATTATTTAAATCTCTTTTGAATTAGTTAATTTACCTGCCTGCAGACTCGTATTTCAAGATAAACTAGCACTAAATTGAAGCTAAATATTTTTCGATCACTACACTGCAGTTAGGTATACCTACTTGTAGGTACGTTTAAAAAATAAAATACTTTGGCTTTGCTGTATTTTCAGGGAATACCATCAGTGAATGTCAATATTCCTGCACTGATACTGGGTGGCGCTGTAGTGGTGGGTTCCACCATTCTTCTACCACTGCTGCTCAAGAGTTTCGCAGCCAGCCCGCCCTATCACCGATACGCAAAGAGTAAGGACTCTCAGTAATATAAAAAAATATACAGATTTATTTTCTAGAACTTTAGATTATCTGTCCTAGAATTCAGCAGCTTGGGGGAAACCAACTTTTCGTTTCCCACGTTCAAAATTCTGTATAAGTACCTACCTGGCGTAATTTAATCGTTTGAATTTTAACCTACCATGCATAAATGGTTAACAACAGTCAAGGTAAAAAAAATCAGATTCGTTTTTGGTCTGATACGATTTTCGTCAGATTCTTTAACCGTCAGATCATGTATTTAACCTTTTCGACGCCAAGCCGAATGACAAAACACTCATTCATACGCCAAACCGTTTTCTTGCAAGAAACCAAGTAAAAGGTTAGGGATGTCACAAGTAACAACTATCGATACTTTAAACATTGTAAAGAATTTGGTCTAAAATAACAGGCCTACGCACGCTGATACCGTAGGGTAGAATAGGATAGGTACAGTAGGGTACAGTAGGGTAAAATAGGGCACAGTAGGATCCAGTAGGGTACTGTAGTTACAGTAGGGTAGAAAAGGGTACACTAGGGTAAAATAGGGTAGAATAGGGTACATTCGGGTACAGTAGGGTACAGTACGGTACAGTAGGGTACCATAGGGTAGAATAGGGTACAGTCGGGTACAGTAGGGTACAGTCGGGTACAGTAGGGTAAATAGGGTACAGCTGGGTAAATAGGGTACAGTAGGGTACAGTCGGGTACAGTAGGGTAAAGTAGGGTACAGTCGGGTACAGTAGGGTAAAATAGGGCACAGTAGGGTACAGTAGGATCCAGTAGGGTACTGTAGTTACAGTTGGGTAGAAAACGGTACACTAGGGTAAAATAGGGTACAGTCGGGTACAGTAGGATAAATAGGGTACAGCAGGGTAAATAGGGTACAGTCGGGTACAGTAGGGTAAAATAGGGTACAGTAGGGTACAGTCGGGTACAGTAGGGTAAAATAGGGTACAGTCGGGTACAGTAGGGTAAAATAGGGTATAGTAGAGTACATTCGGGTACAATACATTGGTGTGACTCAGCCTAAAATAGTCATCGTAATCGGTAATGTGACTATTCATCGGTAATGTGACTATTTTAGGCTGAGTCACACCAATGTAACAGAGTCGACGAGCTCTGCTTTGCGGAGCTCCTATTCCTGCGTGCTTTTGGCCCTTCGGGCCGATGCAAAACTAGCCTAACCTAAACCTAATGAGCAGTTGTGCCGTTCGAGTTGGTTCCCAAACTTCACACTAATGTGTCAGGTTTCCCATCCTTACTACTAGTGTGAAGGTTGGTAATATAATTTACCTTCTTTCATACTAGTGTTAAGGCTGGGAAAGTAATATCCCTGGTAATAACACTGGTGTGAAGGCTCAGTGTGAAGGTGGGTCGGACGGGGAACTTATCCCTTTTAGTGATCTCTATCAGTCAACCCTTGAAGATGAACATTTAGTAGGGACTGACAAAGATAAGCTTGAATGAGTTGAAGAGACCAAGACCAAGCAGATTTTCCTACACGAGACAAAAAATAAAATAACGAATTAACCAAACGTTATTACAATATTTAATTCACTTTCAACAAACTTAACAAATCAAAACGATCCAGTTACCAATATATTAAAACGCAATCATGATATCCGATCTTATTTCACACTGCTTGCAGTATTTTATCAGTTCATCATGATTTCAACGCTAGCATTTAGAACTGGAGCGCTAGATGGATTTTCCACAGTGACAAGCGCGAAGACAAAATCACGAAACATGTTTAAGTTAACGACAGCGACTGCAACATTTTCTTCTACAACTCTTTTTCCCCTTCTCTTTATCTTTCGCTTTTTCTTTTAGCGCAGTCTCCTCTTTACCCTTTTTTGGTTTCGGAGGTTGCACAATCCCTGCATCAGCCGGGATGTACTGTGTTTCCACGTGAACGCAAACCTGCTTTTTCCGAGGAGACAGATCGAAGCAGCCAAAGGGTGGAGTATATTCGATGTCCCAAGTAGCGTTACTAGACAAGGAGCTTAAAGATTCTTCTTGGCAAAGACAATCAGGCTCTTTAAACGCTGGACACCTGTCTATAACGTTATCAATCGCCGTTAGATCGTTGCAATACACATCCATGTATGCACAACGGCAGATGTCTTCCGCAGCTTCAGCGAGAGACCTCCTGATTTCAGCGTCTCTTTCTTTCTTTAGTTTGACCATTTTTCGGGCCTCCACCTTGGCTTGCTCTTCCGGACTGCGCTTTTTCATAATTTTAAAGACCATTGGATCACAATCGACGTACGGATCCTCATTTTTGTCTAGTTCTGTCAAGTCTTTAAGAGGATTTACCTGCAAATAAAAAAAATGATTCATCAGCTGACACAGGACGAAACTCGTTTTTCTTTGCGTTTTTTTAAAATCTGAAATAGGATTTTCAACTTATGCCGATTAAATAACCAATGGTACTTAACTAACAATCTACTTTCCAATTATTTATTGTTGACAAGATGAAGCCATGACCTGGTTAAGGTTGCGGGAACACGTTGGATGCGGATGGCGTAGGACTGATTTGTTTAGCTAGCCTTGGGGGAGGCCTATGTTCAGCAGTGGACGTTTTTCGGCTGAAATGATGATGATGATGAGATAAACTGTTTGTATGGAAACAGTAATCACCTAGTATGTATTGTGTAAGTAGTTTTCCGACTGTCTAATTTGGTTTTACGGATATTCTATTTAGCTGCCGCGAGATTACAATATTTCCTCGCAGGCAGATGCATGCATTATAATCACGGGTAAATGAGACTTGACTGTTAGGTACACATATAATAACAGAAAAATATGCCACCCCAATGCGTAAAAGTGAAATAAAATTTAGGTCACTCCGAAGGAAATTTAGGAAAAGGTGTACAGGTTGTAATCGTTAAGTTTGTCCAGGCGATTATTCCGTAACTATTACAGATATCAAAAAACTGAACTGATATCGAAAGTACGTTACCAATGAGTAAAATGATATCATTAACTTTTTTTAGATAAAAAGTAAAATAAGTAGCTATCCATAATTTTGACATGAAACACTCGCATACATAGAGCCCGTCATTGTGTCGCACAACAAGGACTTCACTTCGAAAATTTTGTACTTACTAAGAAATAAATATTATTCAAATAAAAGATAGTTTTATTACTTTGTTGGGTAAACACAGTTTCTTTCGATATCAAAACTAAACTTATAAATTATAAAATAACCTTAGTTAAACTAAATCTTACGTTAGGAAACTAAATCTTTTCTACTACTCTCGTATTAAATGTATTTGATGTCAAAATTATGGATATTTTTCTTTTTATTTCAAAAAGTTAATAATGTTATAGGTAATTCTTTTGATATCAGTTCACAGTTTTTCGATATCTGTAATAAATACGGAATAATCACCTGGACACACTTAACGATTACACCCTGTATAATAGACAATTCTTTACAATACGTTTACTTTTAGTTTACCACTGACAGATGGCTTGCCTTCATTTCATTTCCAACTTTAACACCATACAAATAAAGTAGCTATTACAAAATCTGCAAACGTGGGTAACAGTATTCTAAAATTGGCTTTATTTGTAGGTCGCTAAAGTTGAATATGAAATGAAGGCAAACCATCTGTCAGTGGTAAACTTTATGTCATTTTACTGTAACTTACTTGAATAATAAAAACGTCGCCCTTCCTCTGCACCTTCAGAGCCGGCTTCGGATCCAGCGGCTCTTCAGGTTCAGAATCACCACCTCCGGTCTGGCCGGCCTGCCCTGGTTTCCGCTTCTTCTTCTTTCTGTCTTTATCATGCCCTGTTCGAGGACATTTGTACGTCATTAGCTTGGCAACACTTTTGCCAATTACTCCCGGTACCCATCCCTTTCTTTGCTGTAATATTAAAATGATAGATTAGAAAGACAAAAGCCAAAACGCTGCTATATTGTAGTTTCAACCTTCAAAATGCGCATGTGTTAGAGTGTTGAGTTTCTTGCCGGATTCTTTTTCGAACCTGTGGTTAGATTCTTTAGCATTCATATGTGCTTGTTATAGCGTAAATTGAATAAATATATTTCGACTTTGATTTTCGACTTTCAATAGATGTAAATAAATAAGGGCTTCTCTACGTTTTCGCAACTGTTTCATTTGTAAAAATGTTTCATTTCTCTTTTTTTTTCTAAAACTATAAACTATTTAGGAATTTTATAAAACTTACCTATAGAGTACTACAGGATATTTAGTCCTGAAATACATCCATACTATACTAATATTATAAATACGAAAGTGTGTCTGTCTGTCTGTTACTTCTTCACGCTTAACCCTTTATAAGGCCCCATTTATTGGAGCATACTACCACAGAATCAAAAGCAGCTATCGAATGCATACCTGACAAAGGATATTTTTAAAGCTAGTCGTATTTTCAATAATTACAATGGAAATTGTGACGTATAGTGTAATCAATAAAGTTGAAATTCCAACTCAATGCACATGGTCGCTAAATCGTCTCTGCCTTATAAAGGGTTAAACCGCTGAACCGGTTACGGTGAAATTTGGTATAGAGATAGTTTGAGACCCGGAAAAGGACATAGGATAGTTTTTATCCCGGAAAATTGCACAGTTCCCGCGGGATAGCGATAAACGAATTCTTCGTAGACGGAGTCGCGGGCAAAAGCTAGTTTGAATAGTTTACAGTTTGAGAAAACAGAATTGGTTGGTAAACAATTTTCGCCGAAAAGACAGTATTCGAAATTATGTGTTTTTTGAGCGTGTTGCAAGACTAATAGAAACCTGACATTCATAGGAAATCGTATGAGCTGAATGAACAAACATTTTGTGAAATGTGAAAGGACTTTGCATGAGGTTTACCTTTATGCCTGGAACGTCTGGCGCGTTCCAGAGCCAACCCATTCTCGCGGGCACTGGATACCCTGGTTTCAGAAACCGCGCGCATTGCTTGTGGCCAATTACCACACCTGAAATCAAAACATGAGATAAAACGAGATAGACGTGTATTTAAAGTCCAAAAAATTTCTATAAAATGGATCAATGAGCTTAGAAATAACGGGATTTCAATTTGGAAATTGTGCGTTTGGGCGCAGAATTACGCAGACAGTTATATACAAGTAGACCAAAATAAAGGCTTCAATTTCGCACAATGAGTCACCAGACAAGAAAACGCAAAAAGGATCAAGTTAAGAGAAGTTTCTGTATCATCTTTTACCTGGATAATGGTCGCCAAACGAATAACTGTATTTAGATTGATTCTTCTTTTTTTTCTTCTTATCGCCATCGTCATCGTCCATGATGTTTATTGAGTTTTACGCTCTAAGAACAAAATCAAAAGGGATATTCAAAAATTTTGGCACCAAATCCGTATTATTGGCATGTCACAAGAATTTTTGAGTCATAGAATTTAATTAAACGAGTAAGGTATTCTTATCGAATAAAACGCTATTAACCAACATTTTTTAAGCATACAGAAAACCGTATGAAGAATCTGACAATATTTAAATTGAACAAGCTCAATGTAGGAAATGTAAGATGAATGTGAATCTGAGTATTATGACTTTATACTAAATTCAACATTAACTGACTAGAAAAAGGAATTAGACTAAAAAATAAACTTAATTTTTCAAGCGTGTGGTTGTAAACCTAGTTAACGAATTCAACTGGTGTTCAAGAATAGCTTCTTGACGGAGCGACAAAGGAACCACCAAAATAATACACTAGTGAAAGATGATGGAATTTAAGGAGATTGTGAATTTATATTTGTGCTTTCGCACTAAACATGATATAACTATAATATTACTAAAAAATATTGAAGAAAAGATTGAATTTCAAAGTATTTTGTAATACACTATAAATAAACTGTAACAACAAATGCCAAACGGCTAAATTCATGCAACGACTCGTATCATCGGCCCCCACAGCAGACGACCCTTTTAGAGGAAGGTTTCCTACTCTTCGCCTTTACAGATGGGCAAGACCTCTTTTTCTTCGTATCTATCCCTGCATCTGCCGGGATATACTGAGTCTCCACGTGGATAAAATTTTTCGCTTTCCTCGGAGCCAAATCGAAGCATCCAAATGGAGGAGTGTATTCTATGTCCCAGGTAGCGTTACTTGAGAGAGAACTCAAAGATTCTTCTTGACAAACGCAACCGGGTTCCTTGAATGCAGGACAACTGTCTATAACACGATCGATCGCAGATAGATCATTGCAAAAGACATCCATATAAGCGCATTTGCATATATCTTCAACAGCGTCCGCGAGAGCTTTCCTGATTTCCGTGTCTCTTTCTTTTTTCAGTTTTACCATTTTGCGAGCCTCTACTTTAGCATGTTCTTCTGGGCTGCGTTTCTTGATGATTTTGAATACCAAAGGGTCGCAGTCCACATATGGGTCTTCGTTGTGTGATATTTCCGTTAAATCTTTCAGAGGATTCACCTGGAAAATAAATAAATCGTGTTTAAATATATAATATTTTTACACTGCATAATGCATTATGCATGCAGTCATTTATATTATTAACCATTTGATTGTCACTGTCACATCGTTACTACTTTGAAAAAAGTTCATTATCTAGCTAAAATCAACGTGTAAACTAAAGTGAACACTAAAGTTTGCCTGTGTAAAGTTCACTCATTAAACTATAAATTTTGAGACTTGTCATCTGTAACACGTTGTCATAATACCAAAACGTTAAACTTAATGCCTCGCGTAACCACTGGTGGGAAACACCTGTAAGTATCTGGACTTTTGTATCGATACAAAGTTAGGTATCGGTATCTGCGGTACCTGTAATTTTCCATTAGTACCGCTGCGATATCGATACCAGATAGCTAAACACACAAATGCCAGTGACAGAGCAGATCGTCCGCGTGGGAAACCTGTTATTGGATATAACCAATGATTGAAGCCGGTTCTAAAACAGTACCCGACAAGTGCAAGCTTTAGTTGTGGTGAGGAGCATATAAGCACCCCACTCCGTGCCAACATTTCTACCTCCTACTGCGGACGTGTGCTGAATGTAAACGAGATATTATGCACACACATATTATATATACACTTATATCTCTAGGTTACGTTGTTATACGGATGACTGCTATGTACATTATGTATGTCTTAACAGCCTTGCGACGCTAATTACTTGACCTTAAAGCTCCAAACGTAAAGACTGAGGAGGCGTGGCGGTGAGGTGGCGATGACGGTTGTAATATTCTAACTTGTATGAACGAGTTCGCGGTACGGTACCGCACAACCGTTCATACAAGTTAGAATATTACAACCGTCCCGCTGCAGCACCATCACGCCTCCGCTGTCTGTGCGTTTGGAGCTTAAAAAATTAGCGAACTAACTTGTATAGTAAACGTGTCTCCTTTCCTCTGCACTTTCAGAGCTGCCTTCGGCTCCAAGGGTTCCTCCGGCTCAGAATCGCCGCCTCCCACGGCCTGGCCGGGCTTCCTTTTTCTCTTCTTCTTGTCTTTGTCGGGCCCTCCTCTAGCGCATTTGAAAGTCATAAGCTTGGCCACATTTTTGTTTATCATTCCTGGTTGCCAACCTTTTCTAGGCTATTGTAGAATTAAGAGAAAAATTAAAATTTTGGTCAAGGGAGTTTAGATAACATGGCAGTAATATTTAGTTACTTGCCTTCATTCCTGGCACATCTTTGGAAGTCCATAGCCATCCCATTTCAGCGGGCACAGGGTACCCAGGTACGAGAAACTTCTCGCATGTTTTATGTCCAATCACAACCCCTGCAATAAGAAAATATAATGTAATGTTTAAGTAAAACTTAGAACTGTAATGTCAACTTTACTTTGTTTTTATCTTACCTGGATAAGTGTCACCGAACGTATAGTTGTATTTAGACGCATTTTTCTTCTTTTTCTTGTTATTATCGTTCTCCTCCCCCATATTTGAAATTTAAGCCGCTCTAAGAACAAAATTATATTTGTTTTTTTTAATCACTCATTGCATTTATCAGGCTAAAGGTTAATATGCACTAAAATAATTTTATCTTTGAACAAGCGTCAACAACCAGTAAATGAAAAGCAAACAAAATTGCAGTTGTATAAAGTTTATAATTTGATGTTAATTACTTAACAGGGTTACAAAATAAAACAGTCAATGATGAAATGCTTTTACTACTTTTCTTTCTTGAACTTTTCTTGTATAGCTAATTTGTGAGTCCCGCAGCAACTCTTGCCCATCAACGACAACAAAACCTGTTCTTTGTCACAGCATCGTTTTTCAGTGTCCACGTTGAACTTGTTTACGCATCGTAAGTCATTTTCTTTCTCGTTCTTCAAGTATTCTTTTATGGCTGTTTTTATTCTCTCGTATTCTTTGGAGCAGCAGACTTTGCCGGCGTCACTGTAACTTGGAGGTTGCGCTGGCTGTGCCGCGGTCTTATACATCCTAGCGAAACCATCCGGCACAGAGCAAGGACGACCTATCACAGGACACGGGCCAAGTTTGATGGGTGGCAAGCCATACGGCAAAGGCTCTGCCGCATCCTCGTCATCCTCAACCTTCTTATTTTCTTCGTCTTCTAACATCATCGTGACAGGACATGTAGTTTTATGTTTGTATAAAGGACAGTAAGGCTTATGTTTCTTTCGGGCAGCTACGTTCATAGTCTCAGTTAAACAGTCACAGTCAAAAGTTTTGCATGGTGGAGATGGTTTCGGTGGGCTACACTTACATTCTTTATCATCAGGAATTTCCGTGCAGTTGTAAACTGCTACTTTCCGACCAGACGTAGTCATGCCAACATTGTACACTAGCTGATTGTTAGACCCTACGCTGCGTGTGGACGCTTTGGTCCCTAGTGATTGACCTAGCATAGGCGTGCTACGGGAATTTAGTACTTCGGTATCAACAGAAGGAGCTAAAGGACCGTTCGATCTCCGACAACAGCATCCTCCTCCAGTCTTCCCGCTTGAAGCGCCCGAACTAATGTTAGGATTGTTATTCGCGTTCAAATTCTGATACGTGAACTCCTTTCCGAACATAGCCTCATTAAAGCCAGGGACCTGGTGTACACTAAAAACATAAGCGACTCTGGTACCGCTGTGTTTTGGTGAGGTACCCCTACTATCTGAACCGGGTCCGTTGAGCTTATCCTCCAGGTCTTTGCACGTATGCCCAGGTTCAGTCACACCTCCGCAGCCCATGCAAACAGCCTTCTTAGCAGCCTGCTCGCTTGCGTCAGGACATGATTCCCGATGATAACGGTCATCTTTGCAATCACAAGCCCCGCAAATCTTTCCTGTTGTATTTTTAGTACCTGATATTCCTGTAGCTTTCTTTTTATAACTTTCTAGATTCCGTATATAACATCTTACTTTATGCGCTAATGGGCAATTAGTGTTACCGCATGGACCCGTAATGTCTCCCATGCGAATCTTGTCAATGGCATATTGCTTTTTACTAACTTTCTTTTCACCATCCTGGTTAGACTGACATGCGGTGTCAGCACTTTTTCCAATGCCACAACTTTGTAACTCTGTGCAAACCTCTATCTGATTATTAGCAGCATTAACTACCTCTGGATCTTCTAGTGTTGTTGTTTCGTAAAGGCTGCCGACCATGCAGAAGTTAGGGTCATCTCCCTCTATACGTTTGCACGAGAACATGCTGGGAGCTTTGTCTGTTCTAAAAACAAATGTTTCTGGATCTTTCAACAGTTGCTGGAATTCTGTGATGATAGCCTCACCCAAAGCACTGACTCTGAGAATAAAGGTAATTTCACCTACTTGCCCGCAACAGCACTCTGCCATCAGTGGAGTGCGCTGTTTGATGGTCAAAGGGTCGTGGAGTTTACAAGCTTCAGCGCTTTCCTTTAGCATATGGAAGAATTGGGTTTCCCATTGCATAGTACCAATACCAACAAATATCTCCACTTCGTTCTCATCATCGTTCCAGACTTCAATCTCCAAGGGAAACTTGCTCAGGGTCATGAGCACAGTGTCGGGGTAGGAGGGGAACAAATAAGATTTACCAACTCGGATGGTCCTAGACCACTTTCTCCGTCCGTTTTCGTCACATTCTACAATGTCGTCTGGAACGCTCTCGTTCTTTGCCATTTGTCCCTCCTTGATGATAAATTGGACTTTCGGTCCGAACTTTATTTTGATAATTAGGCTCTTGTTTGCCCCGCTGTCCTCATTGTCGGAGGCGAATATCGTCACTTTGTCAATGAATATCTCTATTAAGTACATTTGCTCCATGGTGACCTGCCGAGTTCAACAGTTTTGCGTCAGAATATACTTCACCATGACCCTTTTGTGTTTAAATATAGCCTTCTTAGGAACTTCCACGGTTTATTGATAAATAATGCACATTATTTCTGAACAACCGAATTGTCTTGGGTAAGTAAAATTTGTTGTAAGAAAATTTGGTGTTAATAAGTAAAATATTAAAAATAGTAATAAAATACTTACGGTTTTATTGTTACTTTTCCTGTGCTAATTAATTCATTACTATGGACACTGAAAATTTTATTTTGTAACCCGAAAGTTTTTCACAAGCCTTATACAACTGACATCTTTGTGATTAGTATCACCATTCAAAATGAGAATGCCATAGCCAACAAGTTTTTTTTAATCTCCTTTGCAAAAATACGTAGGTTCCTGCCAGAACTACGAGAACAGTAAAAAAGGTTCGATTTGATTTTTATGTTAAGTACCTACTTGATTTTTTCCTTTTTTTTATGTATGTAAGACTCTTTATTGTACACAAAAACATGAAATTAAGAGTTAACAAGAGAAACAGATGTACAAAGGCAACTTATCCCTTGAAGGGATCTCTTTCAGTTAACCTTATGACGTTTTACCTTTTCACGGGCATTTTTAAGCCCCGACCACGCGGCGGACACGACGTACAAATACGCGTTCTTGAATCTACATAAGCACGACGACGTCTGTACACACGTACGCCTACATACATCGCGCGCGCACTCTTCTGGTTTCTGGCGGTTTCCGGCTATCTGCGCCTTGAGGGGTGGGGTAATTCGAATCGGTGCGGGGCGGACCGTTTCCATTCTGTACGTCAGTACTATTATATATTCTGTGCCCCGACGCAAAAAGGAGTGTTATAAGTTTGACCGCTATGTGTGTAGGTGTTTGTGTGCGTGCGTGCGTGCGTGTGTGCGTGCGTGCGTACGTGCGTGTGTGTGTGCGTGCGTGTGTGTGTGTGTGTGTGTGTGTGAGACTGTGTGTGTGTGTGTATGTCTGTCGGTCTGTGGCATCATTCATAACATAACTCATAAACGGGTGAACCGATTTGAATGAGACTTTTTTTATTTGAAAGGAGGTTTCTTGGCGATAGTTCTTAGACACGTTTCACAAAATTAGTTCAGCCGTTCCAAGGTTATCAGCTCTTTTGTTTCGGAAGGGTTTTAGACGCATACTGGGCATTACTTTATTTTCAACCATAATTGTGTGACCTAATTGCGTTGGGGAGTGATTATTTTTTTTGAATTATTTACAGTTATTTTTACTTTAGTGAAAATTAAGCAATAGAAGCATTTTTGAATTGTCATTGTCATCCTTAACTTTGAACACTACGAGTTATAAAGAGGTGCCATGAATATAAACGCTAGTCTCACAATAACTATTAACATATTGTTCTATTAAATATTGACTGTCTAAATGCTAATCACGACATCTATTCACAGTTCTAGAACACACTCAATTCGGGGCTGACGAAGTACTTGACATCGCCAGTAAGATGCTGAACAATGGTGGTGACGTACACGGTTGCACACTACGAATAGCCTGCTGGACTGCCCAGAGTGGACAGGAGGATGCCCTGAAGACCTGGGGTAGAGTTATGAGGTAAACTGCACCATGAGCGACTTTAGTAATGCTTGCCATATCCCTAATGCAGACAAAGCAAAAGCCAGCGGAGCGACAAAATTTTACAATAACAATATCTTGTAAATATTTGAACCATTTTATATTATAGCCTTTTAAATTGAAATACTTGCTCAAATGAGAAGGCGCCAAAACTTTTTTCCGCCCGAGCGGCTGACACCCGCACTACGCCACTGGTTCCAGTTTTGTGTCTACCTATCCAAGATGCTGAATTAAATACCGCGTTTGAGCGTACTGACTATTCAACTCCCGTCGAATTGTGATCATGTATCCTCATATTTCACAATATATTTCTACCAGCCATCCCAGCCTATATACGTCCCACGGCAGGGCACATGCCTCCTCCCAGAATGAGAGGGCTTGGGGCGTAGTTCCCACGCGGGCTTAGTGCGGATTGGGAACATCACACACACCACATCACGATGTTTTCCTTCACCGTAAAGCTCATGTTAAATTTCAAATGTAATTTCGCATATAAATTCCGAAGAACTCAGAGGTGCGAGCCGGGATTTGAACCCACGACCCTGTGCTTGGGAGACCATAGGTCAAACCACTAGGCTACCGCGGCTTTTACTTTTGTGACTACAATTATGTTACGACGATATATTGTAGTCACAAATCGTGCTCTCTAGCTAAAATATTATTTAGATTGTGTGAAGCGTCGTGCCACTACAATCAAGCCTGTTTAATTAATATTAAAAAGACTCTTTATTTTCAGCAACCAGCTGGTATCAGCGTTTGTCAACGCTACAGCAGTAGAAGAAGCTATTACTTCAGGACGTCAGGGTCGTGACTGCACTTTCTATACGCCGTGCCCTATAAGAACTGACCATTACTCTACCATGATGAAAAATCTGGCGGTATTGACAAAGGCGAATAGATAAATCTTGTATGTTATTTTTATTTTGTATTTAGGAGTTGCATCTTGTAATATTATCATTGTTAATAAAGACTGATGAGACTTTAAACTATTTTAAAATTGAGTTATGTTTGATGCCATCCTGTGAGCAGAGTCCTTGATCTCAATTGATACACTCAGAAACAATTTCCATACTTAACTATTGCGAAATTTACTAGATGTCTGGGTAGTATTTACATTACTAGTGGTAGAGCCATGTTGTAGCTAGCCGCTGCATCACAAATGGGCCGGCTCGTCCGGGGCAGTACCACCCTCTCACAGAAAACCGGCGTGAAGCAGCAGTAATCCTGCTTGCGTTTCGTACGGTCAGTGAGAGTGCCGGGGGCCCAATACCTCACCCCTTCCCTCTCCCCCTTCCCCTATTCCCTCTCCTTAAGGGCCGACAACGCACTGGCATCGCGTAAAGCGCTGCAGGTGTCTATGGACAGTGGTGATCATTTAACATCAGGTGACCCACTAGTTCGTTTGTCTGGCCTTTCTAACATAAAAAAAAAAAAAAAAAACTTGGCACTTGTCCAACTGTATTTGAGAAAGCTAATCGCTAGCTAATGCGCATGCCACACAGAAGAGACGTGGGACGGGGGCGCGTGTCGCAGTCGTGGCGCTCCTTGATTCAGTTTTCATACTAAATGTATAGAAGCGTCGCTATCCAAAGCGAAGATAGAAACGGGGCGGAGACGCGACCAGCGGAACAAACGACGCGGACTGCCCCCGTCCCACATCTCTTCTGTGTGGCTTGCGCCTAATAGACTATTTTTTCACTTAGGTAACGAATAACAGATCCCATGTCAGTAAAAGAAATAAAAAATGTAATAGGTGATCACTAGGTATTCACACAGCCGGCGAGAACACTCTCCACCAGTTTGTCATTAGAAGAGAGCTATTAAAGATATAACTCGCTCAACGATGCTCACTTGGCTGGCGGTCAGAACTAACGCCGAAAGAACAAACAGCGGTTAATTTAATCGAGTAATCGCCTGTTGCACTCGTACACACGCTTATAGCCCAGCAACAAAACTATCCGAACTACACACTCGCTTCTCGCTACACGCCAACTCGTACCTATCTAGTTTATGGCTGCGTATCCACCGGAGCTGTGCGAGGATGCGTTGCGAGGGATGTGTTTGTCATGAACCAATAGAAACACTTCATTTAAAAGGTCCTAAGTGAATGAAGTGTTTCTATTGGTTCATGACAAACACATCCCTCGCAACGCATCCTCGCACATCTCAGGTGGAAACGCAGCCTAAAGCTCTACTCGCTTTAGTTCATCATCTGAATAAATCAAAGAATTGGAAAAGTAGAACAAAAAGTGTAACAGGTAGGTGTACTTTGGGACGCTTGTAAAATCCGGGAACCATCAAAATTAAACTCATTTCATTTCAATTAGGTTTATTTATCATATCAGCGATTTCCCTCCGGTCCAGTTTGAGTGCGTAGTCTAGAGGTGTGCACGAGATCACATCCGGCAAGTTGGGGTCTGCTCCGTTCTCTATCAGATACTTCACCACTGATGGGAAGTTGCAGAGAACCGCCTGAGGGCAAGAGAAGAAGCATAAATTTATTTAGAAGCATAAATAAAATATATGGACAGCTGCTGATCTCTATTTCGCGGGAAATTCCAAAAATCCTATATTTTGCTCCTCTATGATCAAAAGGGTCAATGGAATCAAATAAGTAAAACCATATTTTCTCTTAATCCTAAAATAAGTTTAATGCTTTACTTGTATAATCATAATCATCTACTTGCATGCCAAATTTGAAATCTCTAATAATTATAGTTACGGAGATAAAGCCATTTTGAAGCGAAAATATAACTCCCATTTATTCCCTATCCTGCGGGCATTTTGAAAAATGCCTTCTCAGTGTACTTCTATCTTCTATGATACCCAAAGTATACGTGTGCCAAAATTCAAGTATTTAGTTTCAACGGTTTGGGCTGTGCGTTGATATAATCAGTCAGTCAGGACTTCGAATTGATTGTAGAATACGTCTGCCAATAGTTGGATAAGTGTGAATAAACATTCCTGTAAAGATTTCCTGCAGTGTGCAGCAACTTAGAACGACATTCGGTAAAGGAAAAAAAGTTCAAGAATAGTTAAAGACGTTTTACCTTATGCAAAGCCGTCTGCCTTAAATCATCAGCCATATTCAAATCTGCACCAGCCATCCGTAGCGACTCCAGCTTCTTAACTGCTCCACTCCTGGCTGCGAGGGATATCAGTTCGCTGACTGACTTCTGGTCAATGTTTGAGAGATGGGCGCCGCATTGGAGCAGGAGGTCTATGAGGGCCAAGTCATCTCCATGGATCGCTGTAACGAGGGGGGATTCTCCGCATCTGAGGAAAGACCGCAAGTAATAAATAAAATAATTTGTATCAGATAACATGGCCCATACAATACAGTCAAACATAAACAATTAAATATATTAGGTAAAACTATTTAGGGGCCAAAACAGCGTGACCCCGTTGCGCCACCATTTTTGTCATATTATATTCCGGAAGACGCGAAGTCTGAAGGCCTTGGGGCAACAAAGGAGCGCAAGTCCCTAAAGCGAAGAAAGTCTTCGAATTTTTTTCTATTTTTTTAAACCTCGGTTGTAGGGTGCCCTCTCCTATGGAGGCCCCTGGGATGAGCCCTGGCTGTTCTGTCCTAAAATCCAGCTCTGATTTACCTGGCTTTTAGATTGTCCGAATCGATACATTTTATACCCTTACTTATGCCTATGTCATAATATCTACGTTCAACAATAATATCGGTTCGAATAATGCAAAAGGGTCTTACGACTTTTTATCGAGCTTAGCGTTCACCATGCCGTATGCAGCACTACGTTGCAATGTCTTCCGTTGGACGTTTATAATTGCAATTATCTTCGTATTAAAATATAACCAGACTTAGCCATTAGTAGAAACACACCTGGCAAAAGTATTTTCTAACTTACCTTGTCTTCAAATGTACGCTAGCACCGTTCCTCAGCAAATTCTCTACTAATGGTTTCTTGCCTCTTATGATAGCTTCATGTAGAGGTGTTCTACCTTCAGAATTCTGAGCATTGACGTCGGCGCCCATGTCTGAAAGAAAAACATAAAATATTTTTGTTTAATTTAGCAACGAGTGTTTAGCAACGAGTGGCACCTTTTTAAAAGCTTTTTATTAACTTGAAATGTGTGTATATGTTATGGACCAAGTGATAAATCGGGCATTTTTCATAATGCCCGGGCATTATGAAAAATGCTCAATATGAGGGGGCAATTTGATAATAATAATTGTTCAAATAATCAAATTGACCGGGCATTATACATAATGCCCATCACCTTTTGGGCAGAGTAATACAAATTAGATTTTCCGGGTGGTCACAAAAAAAATAACTAACACCAAAGGCTAATGCGGGAGCTTCGCTGCGCTACGCTCCCGCATTAGCCTTTGAACCTAACCATACCGAGTCGCTTCCGCTCCGATAGGTCTTGCTCGCTCGCTTCGCTCGCTCGCTGGCTTTGGTTTAGATAGTAATTAATCACTTTGCCCAATAGAGCTTGTCATTATTAATAATGCCTGGGCATTAGCAACGGCAACTTAGCTTTATTATCAAATTGCCCATTTGTCACGTAGCAGTATAATAATGACCGGGCAATGTGATAAATAATGAAGTTTAAATAGTAATTAATCAATCTGCCCGGTAGAGCTAGACATTATTCATAATGTAAGTTGAAGTAATGTTGATTAAAGTAATGTCTCCAGCAAAATCGACTACCTATTTAAAGCTTGATTTCATAATAAGGAATAGAAATGGAGCGAAAACTGATCCTTGTGAGAAGCCAAATTTCGACCATAGACAACAATGATATTGCTCCCATTTAATTAAATTACAAGCGATCGCCAAAAACTAGAAAACAATAGAAGACTATCGACAAAAAGCTTTTGGTAAACCAAGCACTATTTTAGATGCCGGGCAGTAACACTTACCCAGCATTTTCTGCATGGCCCGTTCGTCATCGTGCTCTATAGCATACAGCAGTAGTGCGTTGAACACCTTCTCCGTTACTTCTATCAGCTTCTTTGGAGATTGGATGTTGAGACTTCCTGCTAGAGCGTCTATAAGTGTGTTGTCCTGTGGGTGGTACAAGCATATTCTGTATCTGTATAAACTTGAAAATCTTAAAGTAAAACTCGTTTACTAAAAGAATCGTCCAAATCAATACTATGCCTACTCCTAGAATGCGCTGGGTCAGTTTTATTGTGCACTTTGCACCAATATTTTCAAGTCTAAATTTGGTTTTGCCAACCATCTTCGCATTCAAAGCTATATTCTGTTTTTTTTTAATTCGTTCGGCTTTCAAAGTCATAGTCAAAATTCTTTATTCAATTTAGGCATCAATTTTATTGATGCTCCTATGAACGTCGAAGAATCTACCTACCACCGGTTCGGAAAAACACTGTTGAGAAGAATCCAGCAAGAAACTCAACTAGGTATATTTTTTTCAATCCGATCTACATTGTTATCAAATTACATACATCTGAAGTATTTAATACAACTAAATTATTTAACACAGCTAAATTTTTTAACACATTAGATACGCTATTTGAGACTAGGGATCGCCGCTTTCTTACTGTAAACGATAAAAGATGTCGACTGAAATGCATATTGACGGTAAGTTCAAGGTTTAGCTTTACAAATAATAACTTTATTAATACAAGGTTATCATTATGAGCCAACAGTAGGGGAATTTCCTCATTATTTTTATTAAAGTATGAAATTATCTCTTTAAGAATATATCAGTAACATTGCCCTGATGCGTAAAATGATGCTGCAGAGGTTATCACGTTAGATAGTTGTAAAAATAACTTGTTTTTTTACATAATATAGCACGATAAAAGATCATATTAATAACATTGTGATATATGAGTGTAGGTTCGAAGTTATGACACCTATTTGGCATGGTTACCACATAAATACCTAAATACTAGAAAGAAAGAAAGAAATATAGATCGATGAAAAACTGTCTTAGTTTTTCGTAGCGTAATATCAAAAACGCTGTAGATAGATACTTAAAAGTTATAGTCTTAGGAGACTTTCAAAATCTGTTATGAAGAAGGTAGGTATCCATAAAGGGACCAAAATTTTCATTGAAAAGTTAAAAACGATGAACATTCCATATATACGAGTGGAATCTATAGGTAGATATAGCCTCAGAAACCTATCCTAGCCCCAATAATTTGATGTGCTAATTTTAACGTATTAATACTAACAACATATTATTATATCAAGTGTAACGCAGGCTGAAATATTCGTAGGAGCGAAAGAGATGCTAGAGCATCGTTTATCGTTTATCGTGTAAGCAACGGAGATGAAACCGAAACCAAATACGAAAAGCATTTTTAACAGACTCCTGTGTTTTTTACCACAAAAATCTAGAAACTCTTAAACACGTTTTAGGGCATTTTCAATTTACAATATGAAAAAGTAAGTAAAGTAAAGTAAAGTAAAGTAAAGTAAATTTTTATTAACCATAATATGAAACATATACAAAAAGAAATACCAATGACTCCACACTAGGCTAGGCCTGTATCGTGGCAGCCAAAAGACCATAATTATAATTACACATAGTGATGCGGTCTGAATCTTAATTACAAAATATTGACAAAAAAAAAAAGGAGAAATTCAAACATTAAACAAACTAAAAATATTTTTTTTAAAGATAAACAGAAAGCTACAGGTGTGAGTACCTATATACTTACTTTTAAGTACCTATACTTACTTTTTTTCAGAATTATATAGCTTTGGGAATATTCTTACTCAGAATCAAAAGCGCAATTGATTTTGATGATTAAAAAAGGTCTCTATTTTCCATACACTTTTTTGTGTCAGTTTTCTGACGAGCTATACTGTACTGTATGAAACAAAGTCACAAAACTAACTCAAAAAATTAGGAAACTTTTTTTCTACATAAAAATGAAAAGCACTCGTTATTTTTGAATAAGAATTAAATAAATGTAAAAAATAAATGTTACACTTTAAATGGGCAATGCCCTTCAACACATGTATGTTAGTTCATAAAAAAAAATTGTTATTCTAAAAGTATTAGGTAAGGAGGGTATAAGTTTTTAGTGATAAATCTAGTATTTTTCTGGTGTATTAAGTACGTATTATTTTTAGTTTTCCACGTGAAGAAAATCACAACTAATAATTTAATCTTACAGGATGTTTGTTTCGTAAACACACACACGTGAATGAAGACTAATGACTATACCCTTGACTATGAGACAATATTTACTACACTGCAGGCTATTATTAGAAAGCACTGTGACATATTTTATGTCGTTTAGCAGGAGTATTAAATTAATTAAAAAACCGGCCAAGTGCGAGTCGGACTCGCGCACCGAGGGTTCCGTACAAATTTATATGTATCTATGAACATCCAGTCTTAGCAGACCCCTGCTCCAAAGCAAAATGTGCGCAGTGTGGGATCATTGTGGATTGGTTACTGATATAAACAGACAGACAAACTAGATCTCGTTCAAACCAATTTTCGGTGGAAGTTTACATGGTAATGTAGATCATATATTTTTTTTAGTTTTATCATTCCCTTAGTTTAGAAGTTACAGGGGGACACACATTTTACCACTTTGGAAGTGTCTCTCGCGCAAACTATTCAGTTTAGAAAAAAAATGATATTAGTAACCTCAATATCATTTTTAAAGACCTGTCCATAGATACCCCACACGTATGGGTTTGATGAAAAAAAAATTTCGAGTTTCAGTTCTAAGTATGGGGAACCCCTAAATTTATTATTTTTTTTCTATTTTTGTGTAAAAATCTTAATGCGGTTCACAGAATACATCTACTTACCAAGTTTCAACAGCATAGCTCTTATAGTTTCGGAAAAAAGTGGCTGTGACATACGGACGGACAGACAGACAGAAAGACAGACAGACAGACATACATGACGAATCTATAAGGGTTCTGTTTTTTGTCATTTGGCTACGGAACCCTAAAAAGGCGAAAAAATCACGTTTGTTGTATGGGAGCCCCCTTAAACATTTGTTTTATTTTAATTTAATTATTCACTTTTAAAATGAATATATTTATAACTAAATATTCTGCGAATGTTTCAAGCGTCTACCTGTTGCCGTTATCAATATCGAGCAAAAACGAGCAAAAAAAATCACGTTTGTTGTATAGGAGTCCCCTTAAACATTTATTTTATTCTGTTTTTTAGTATTTGTTGTTATAAATAGCGACAACCAAAATACATCATCTGTATAAATTTCAACTGTCTAGCTATCACGGTTCCTGAGATACAGCCTGGTGACAGACGGACAGACAGCGAAGTCTCAGTAATAGGGACCCTTTGGGTACGGAAACCTAAAAATGACCTAAACTACTTCTATTATAAAAAGGGGGGCCAGCCTGGGGCATAGTTCCAAGGACGCCCGCCACGATTTCTCTCTGCACTGCGAGACTCAGCCTTTGGGCGAAGTAAGACCCTCCTCTGGATTAGCCAGAGACTAATACAAAATTTAATTTAAAGTTGCTCAACGTGCTATGGAAAGGGCTATGCTCGGAGTTTCTCTAAAATATCGAATTCGTAACGAAGTGATCCGACAGAGAACCAAAGTTATCGACATGGCCCACCGCAATAGCACGCTGAAGTGGCAATGGGCAGGCCATATAACCCGAAGAACCGATAACCGTTGGGGTAGACGAGTTCTTGAGTGGAGACCACGGATCGGCAAACGTAGCGTGGGACGTCCTCAGACTCGGTGGAGCGATGATCTTCGCAAGGCGGCTGGATGAGAGTGGCCGAGGATCGTGCTCAGTGGCGTGCCATGGGTGAGGCAGTGAACGAACATAGGCTGATGATGATGATGATGATGATAAAAAAATTTAAATCCATTGTGAAGAATAGTACATTAATATCTAAGGCGTACTATAAAATTAATGACTATATCGTGGACAGAGATGTTTGGAAATAATTCCGATCCGCATTGGCGATCCCTAGTCTCAAATAGCGTATGTATACGTGTTAAAAAATTTAATTGTATTAAATAATTTAGATGTATGTAATTTAATAACAATGTAGATCTGTTTGAAAAGAACATAAGTACCTTGTTGAGTTTCTTGCCGGTTTCTTCTCAACAGGGTTTTTCCGAACCGGTGGTAGATTCTTCGACGTTCATAAGAGCATCAATTTTATGCCTAAATTGAATAAAGAATTTTGACTTTGACTTTGATTTTGAGACGCCGATAAGTTCGTTTGAAACTTCTTTAATGAATTGTTTTGTGTTAATTTTTGCAATTGAACTTGACTCTCGGAAAGTTCAAAGTCATGTTACTTACACGAATGGTTTTACTATTCCATTTTCCTCAAATATGTTCCTTATAGCAGTGTGTACCGAGTTGATATTGTGTCGTTACAACTCGACACAAATGACCTTTAGATATATCAATTATATATAATTACCTCGATAGCAATTGAGCAAGTATTGGTCAATTCGCCGCGTATATTGGACGCCATGAGCTGTAATGAAAATACATAAAACAGTTTATCCATGTGTATAAGTAACTTGATGAGTCCAGTCGGATATTGAATGTAGGATTATACACAGCAATCGAATAATAGATTTCAGGAGCTTTGCCACCGACCATCTGAGGCGAGAATTTAAATTTGTATGGCAAATTGTCTCTCATACTCACAGAACTACCTATATTTCATACCAAATATAAACTGAAACATGGATGCACAGAAAAACCCAGAAAAAAGACCAGCGCTGGAAATCGAACCCAGGTCGTCAGCATTCCGTGCTGCGTGCTATACCCCTAACACCACCACTGGTCCGGAGTTTAGACACAAATTTTTCCTATGCATCGCACAACTCAGCTTTAAAACTGGTTTGTATTTGGTATGAAATATATGAATTTCACGGGATGACCGTAAAAGTAAAAAATTTGGAGTTAAAAATAAAAAAATACAAAAAGACTCCAAAAAAAAAAACAATCTTAATAATTGTAATGTAATCTAAAATATCAAGGTCTATATGGCTAAAAAATCATTTATTAATTTCCCTAGTTCAGTTTGTAACGTATACGTAGAGACGTTCGGGTTAGTTACTCAATAAAAAATGAGTAGGTAATTGCAGAGAGCATCATTCCAGCTTATATTGCACACCTAGGTAAAGCGTAAATTATCTCAAAATAATTAGCCATTTTTATTTAGACCTTCCTGAAAGTGCAAAAAAGTCTAGATATTATTTTTAACCGACTTCAAAAAAGGAGGAGGTTCAATTCGGTTGTATGTTCTTTTTTTTTTTAATGTGTGTTACCTCAGAACTCCGTCATTTATTAACCGATTTGGAAAATTCTTTCGTTGTTTAAAAGCATATGCTTCAAGATTGGTCCCGTTGTTACCAGAATCCAGTTCTGACGATGGGATCCATGAGGAATTGAAGGAACTCTTCAAAATTCCAAGGGAAATGTAAAGTGATATTAGTATTTTCGGTGACAAATTGAGCGTTTGCTTTCAGAAAGTGTCATTTGGTAAACTGGATCTGATGAAGAAAACCGCAAATGGCCAACGAAACTCCTCAACGGGTAAAATCTTGCAAGTTGAATTTGACTCACTTCCCGGTTTCTGATTGAGTTCAAATTTGACATGCATGTGTAAAGCAGGTGACAATGCAATATTATTGTGACATGGAGCTGATCTGATGATGGAGTTGGAAGGTGCCCACAGGAACTCTGTAATAAAACTTTCACAACCCCGTCGAGTTTGGGCTCATTTGTATCGTCTTGACGAGTAATTTGATTCCAGATGATAAACAGGGTCTGATGATGGAGCTGGAAGGTGGCTAAAGGTACTCCATAATGTAACGGCACTACCCCATCGAGTACGGACTCATTTGACTCGCCTCAACGAGTACTTTGGTCCTAGATGGTAACCAGGGTCTGACAATGAAGTAGGATAACCCCACCAAGTTTGGTCTCGTTTGATTCGTCTTGATGATTACTTTGGTAACCAGAGGCAAAAAGTACAGTCAGTAAAGGGTGCCAGTCCAGGCCATTAGAAACAACTAAAAAGCAAAAAGTAAAAAAATTTAAATAAAAAATAAAACCGCCTTCAAAAAACACCCAAAAAATCTTGGAAATAAAAATTTAACCGACCACAATAAGCATGAAAATATTTTTCTACTAATCTGTTTGAAGTCGGTGCCTCAGCACGAGCCAGCAGGAGTGGTAGAAGCCTTATAGATAGTACCAACTATGTAGGTAAGTTAAATTACTAGGTTCACTCCTGCTGGCTCGAGCTGAGGCACCGACTTCAAACAGATTAGTAGAAAAATATTTTCATGCTTATTGTGGTTGTTTCAATTTTTATTTCCAAGTTTTTTGGGTGTTTTTTGAAGGCGGTTTTATTTTTTATTTAAAATTTTGAGTTGATGTACTCTTGATCTAGAAGTACGTATAAGACAGACAAGATAGACAATAAAGGCACTAGTGCCGCTGGTGAAAACATCTTTAAAATATTAATACTACCAAATAGCTCATCATCATCAACAGTGGATAAAAGTGTTCGTGTACCTACGCGTATATGTCAGGTGAGATACAAAGACAAGATCTTTTTCCTTACACGCTATGGGCTAATTTTTAAATACGGCTTCTTGTACAGTCACGGAATGAAAAGGTTCGTCACTTTACGACTCTATGTCAACGAGTTAAGATCGAGAAGTAACGAACCTTTTAATTTCGCGACTATGCTAGGCTAACAGAAAGCCAACAGAAATTTAGATAGCACGCATAATTCCAACTAAACGTCACCAATTTGGGCGTGACATTTCAGTTTCAAACAAGTTTACATTTTAAAT
The DNA here is from genome assembly GCA_947563465.1 of Archips xylosteana. Classification (NCBI taxonomy): domain Eukaryota; kingdom Metazoa; phylum Arthropoda; class Insecta; order Lepidoptera; family Tortricidae; genus Archips; species Archips xylosteana. Next base: position 4,622,302 of record OX387362.1, read on the forward strand.
AAAAAGCTATTGCACAGGAGTACTAAATTTCATGTCTATTCATAGTCTTTATCAAAACAATGGAGGTACGTAATTAGAAAACATTGTTAAAATCAAGAGCAGAACTATATTCCATTGTATAGGTACACAAACAATATCAACAGATTGCAAATAACGACCGCCTTGGCCTTCGTGATAAAAAAACAATAACACATAATAAGAGTGTTAATATTGACATTAAAAACTTAGTGATTTAATTATCAGAAGAATGTTTTTGACTTTAACATAATGTATTTCCACTTTTGATACCTACGTTTTAGTACTTATTTGTTAATGTACTACCTGCCTATATTCTATTACTTATTACAGATGAGCTGGAGTCAGATGTATCGACGTAATTTTAAGTCAATCTCAAAGACAACACACAATCAGCGTCGAGACATCTGACTCAATATAACAACTACGAGTGAAGGGATCAAGGGTTGCTTTCGATCACAGCCCTGATTTTTTTTGGGTGATTTTCCTTCAGATCAGAGATCAGAGACGTAATCAGAACTTACTTTTTCGAATTCGGTAATTGATAACCATTACGATCAATAGTCAAAAAAGTTTTTAGTTGATTTACCCCATAACTACCTATTTTAGCGATGCAATGTCGTAATCGCATCATTCAGTTGATAAAGGGAGCAATGGTGAGGCACATGAGATACGTTTATCTTAGCATCTCTTTAATGATAAATTAAGTCGTATAATTTAGTCGTAATTACTTATTTATAATTATTATAGTTTTTAAGAAATTATGTATTGTATCCACTAATTTTAATTTAATGTAATAGTCTGGTTGGAAGGAGCGGTCCTTCCCAACTCAAGTATTGTTATACTTACCGGGAGGGGCTGGACGTAATTGTTGTATCAATTTGTGTGGAAACGAATAAATATTTTTGTATTTTTTTTTGTATCACTTTTGATTATGTCTCTGATATCACCCTGTAGAATACACACTAGACTCCCTATTTTAAGTGTGGTGTGATAGGCAGTGGTCACTTCATACAATAGAGAACTTCCCTTATTCCCTATGGCTTTCAGTGCCAGGAAGCGATTCTATCCTCTTTGGCAGTTGTCGCTCGAAAATGTACTCTGTGACTGCTACTAACACCATTGGCAATAACCTGTCTGGTAAGTGAATATAGCGCCTGTCAAACGTGAGTTTCGAATCTGTTACTGTGTTAATCTGGAGCAATGGCTATAGTATTCATAAAGATACCAACCTCTATTTTCTGCATGTAAGTCAATTCAGTCTTGGACAGCACATAGGACAATTTGGTGAGAGCGGCTTCAGGAGTCATGTCGTAACCGGAGACGACGCCGCAAGCAGCCACGAGCTGAATGAGAACACTATATTATTATAAATTACTACGAGTGCATAATCTTCATCGCAGGCCTCCTCTGATGCAGATGGCTTGGGCCGTAGTTCCCACAGGGCCCGTACGGTTTGGGAATTTGACACAGACCATTGAATTTATTCGCAGATGTGTGCAGATTTCCACACGATATTTGGCTTCAAATTTAATTTCGCACATACATTTCTAAAAACTGAGAAGTACAATCCCGGGCTCGAATTCGCGACCCTGTTGTTGGAAGTTCTTATAGCATTCAATAGAATGTTAGCTACATATAAATTAACTGCAGGTGTTAGTGTCCCGACACCCTCTGGAGTCAGACCAAGATAAGTCTGCATCGATTTTGATAGCACACGCAGTGCATGTGTTATTTATACGTCATAATTTCATAGAAGTTTGACGTTTAATATAACACTTACACTGCGGGTGCTATCAAAATCGTTGCAGACTTATCTTGGTCTGACTGTAGCCCGGTTTTAGCCCCTTACCCTTCCAGTTTCGTAGAGCGGTGACGCCACAGCGCCCGTAGCGCATTGCGTAATGTTGACTATGATGACGCCCCTCTTGACAGCTGCGGCTATCTCCTCAAATAGGTCTTGTCTGTTCGAGGGTATATTGCCTGCACCATAACTCTCTAAGACAACACCTGCAAAATATAACAGAAAATGCTTGTAATTAAGTACACACAAAATACTTAGACGGAAAGATTGAAATATATCTTGGCTCTACATCATTTTGTATACCTCAAACCTTTTGCTCGGTCTGAACAACATGAAACGGAAGCCTAATTATGTTTCTCACCCACTAGCATACCATATTTTCGTTATCTTCTTCGGAGCAAAATGCACATAACGCAGAATGTACACTACGCGCAAAATGTAACCAAAAGCAAAATCTCCAACACGCAAAATGTACAAAACGCATTTTGTGAAACACGCGGAACGTACAAAAAGTAAAAAGTACATTCGCAAAATGTACAAATCGGAAAATGAATAAATAAATAAATTTTACGATTTGTACATTTTGCGATTGTACTTTTTGTACGTTCCGCGTGTTTCACAATATGCGTTGTGTACATTTTGCGGGTCGTTCTCTAACCAAGGCAGTTTTGCGTGACCTTCGGTGGCACGATTTTTTTTTATGATTATCCGACTTTTTATAATTACATCGAAAACTAGTGTTTATTTGAAATGATTTGCAGAAGGAGGCACCATTTTAGTCCTCACAGTTATTGAGATAATTAATTTCAAATTTTCATATGCCACCGAAATCACAAAACTGCGAATAATGAAAATAAATTACTTTTATTGTTTAACATCACAATGTGTAATAACTACAAACTTACAATGAGGGACTTAAACTATAATTAAACAATTATCACCATATTTTTTGGAACGTTTCACTAGTTAAATAAGTATCTAAGCCGTGTAAGGTAATTACATAACTTTGCTTTCGTTCATAAGCTATTATGTTTTAAATAGTAGTTATTAGTATAATTATTTAACGTAGTTAAAGGACACATTCATAAAAACAAATAATCTCTTAAAAACAATAATCATTCCCTACTTATTATTTATTTCAACAGTATTTATGATATCAAAAATCGGCTAAACCCAAACTAAAATTTTTTTGCGAAACAAATAAATAATGAAACAAAAAATATATAATTTTCAGAAATATTTAACCTATATTAATCCACCATCAATACATAATTAAAATTAAAAGCGGAAAACACGTTCAAAAATCAAAGTTTTTTTCGTAAAATCATTAATATTTACCAATATTATCAACTGACTCGGATTATTTTACATAAATATGTACAGGAAATAAACTTAACAGTTTCAAAAATCCATGACTAACTGTAATACCACCGGATTCATTCAAATCAAATCATGTTTCTAATAACACTGCTTAATATGCCAAATTAATTTGAGTTCAATATATCAACAAATCAAGCGAGAAAAAATTGCCACTGATATCTCTTTCAGGGGTACCAAAAATTTCATACGTGATTCTTAATTCGGCAGTGACGCAAAAAACCATAAGTCCGCCCTGTTCAGCCGACACAGCGTGGATGGTTCTTTCTGTGTAGCCATCGTCAAATGTTCTTGAAGTGTGCGTAAGAACAGTATGACGAGTTTTATGAACGAAATTGGATAAGACGCTTTTCTCGGGACATTTATGTAATATGGTTGAAAAAAAAGATAAGGTAAAAAGGAATATTTAGGTATTTTTAATCTAATTCATAAAGTAGTTGGCTTACTGTGAACAGTAACATTTATTGGTTTTCTTGCTTGGTTATTGAAATAAACGGTAACACATAGTGAAAATTGGAGGTGGGACAAGGCCAAAATGGGGATTCCAGCGACTTTAGATTTTTTTTTCTCCCATTATATATAGCTTATATAAAACTGTTAGAAGTATTTTTTAAGCAGAACAAAGTGTTAACTATATGAGGTATTTTAATTATAAGGATATCTGTTAAAATTAAATTTTTACAACTACTTGAAGTTGAGAACACGAAAAAACGTGAGACCAGAGAATGACCCTTGCGTATTGTAGATTTTGCTATTGGTTACATTTTTCGTATAGTTTTTGCGTTTAGTGCATTTTTCTCCGAAGCGTTTTCGTTGCATACTCGTATTTAATATACGATTGAGATATTTGAAGTTCTCCGTCAATCAATGATGAGAAATTTCGACACTTTGCGCTGAAAAAAGATCCATGTAAAGTCGAGGAAACGGAATTGCGTACCAGATGATAGGGTGGACTAGCGGCTATAGCATTTAAATAAAACGTAAAATACTTAAAACATTGTGTTTACTTGTATAGGAGAAAATATATAATGACACCGTACATCAAAAGTAAAAGAACATAATACAAATTCAAATTAAATGCATCATAGACAAGTATACGTGGACAGCATCACGACCTTCCAACACCTTCTCCTGATGTCCACTCATGTTGCCGAGACACGTTTCTATACATGCATTAATCTTGCACAGTGTCTTTCAAACTTTACTTTTGACAATGGTTTTGTCATTACGTCAGCTAACTGAATTTCTGTGGGACAGTAGCTGATATTTATTAAACCATGCACGAAGTGTTCATGTATAAAATGGTACCGCACGTCTATGTGCTTCGACCTTTTATTGAAGGATCCAGACTTCACAAGTTGAATCGAACTTTGATTATCAACATGCAAATTTATTTTTATGTCCAAACCGGTTATTTCTTGTAATAGAGATTTGAGATGCAATGCCTCTTTGCAACAGTCTGCTGCGGCTATGTACTCGGCTTCAGTCGACGATAGCGCTACTATAGGCTGCCTCTTGGATGCCCATGATATTGGTCCATCAGCTATCATTAGCACGGAGCCAGAAGTGCTTCTTCGCGTCAATGGGTCTCCAGCATAATCCGAGTCGCTGTAAGCATCGATGTTCTCTATCGGTTTGTTCCGTTTGAACAAAATGCCTTTCTCTTTGGTTCCCACTAAATATTTGAATATTTTCTTGACTTTTGTGACGTCTTCTCTAGTGGGGTTTTCGACCTTCCTGCTAACTTGATTGACCGCTTGTGCGATATCTGGTCTGGTTCTGGTAGACAGGTACAGTAAACTTCCCACTGCTTCCCTATAGGGATATTCCTTCTCCTGGGCAGTTTCCTGTATCGACTTTGAATCGCTACTTGCGGGCGTGTCACAAGGTTTGGCATTTTTCATGTTGTATTTTTCCAGTACGTCATTTATGTAGGATCTCTGAGTAAGAATTATTCCTTCTTTTGAGTTTTTTATTTCCATACCCAGATAAGTACTTGGATTTTCATTCTTTTTAATTTCAAATTTGGTTTCAAGTTTCTTCAAAATAACTTCGATCTTTTTCTTGTCTTTTCCTATGACAAGTCCGTCATCAACGAATAGTCCGATTATTATTGACTTATCTTCGTTTATGAAAACGCATCGATCGGTTTTGATTGTCTTGAAGCCCAAATCAAACATCGCTTGGGTAAAAGTTTTGTTCCATGTAAATGGAGCTTGTTTTAAACCGTACAACGATTTTTTTTAATCGGCAAACTACGTCAGTAGTATTGCAGTTAGTCTCATAGCCAACAGGTAATTTCATATAAACTTCATCTGTTAACTCTCCGTATAAGAAAGCTGTCTTGACGTCAAATGTCATGAAGTAGTAAGATTTAGATGCGGCAATGGCTAATAAAGTTTTTAATGCAGATTGACTTACTACTGGGCTATAAATGTCTTCGAAATCTAGGTTTCCTTTCTGCTCGCATCCACGTACGACTAATCTGGCCTTGTACGTACCGTCATCTTTAATTCGAAATACCCATTTGTTCGACAGTATTTTGTGTCCTTTGGCTTCTGACTTGTCAACTAATACCCAGGTGTTATTTTTCTGTAGTGATTCCATTTCAGACTGTATTGCCTTCTCCCAATTTCGTCTGTCGGTGCCAGTCACAGCTTCTTTATATGTCAGTAAAGAGCAGTCATAGTCGTCATTGTTTTCTGACGTAAACATGGTCACGCAGCGACTTAACTCGTAATCTTTGGTCCATGCTGGTGGTCTCACGTCTCTTTGTGGTCTTCCACTTGAGGGAGATGGTTCATCATCAACAGGATTTTGACTAGAGCTGGAAGGAAGAGGGTTAAGCTCCTGAAAAGGTAAGTTATTATTAATTTTGTTTCTTATTTCTGGTATTTCAATTTCAATTTGTTCTGTTTCAGGTTCTGGATTGACATCTTCGCGTTTCTCAGCAGGAGTACCGCCATAATGCATCTTTTCGATTACTTTTACATCTCTGCTGATAACAACATCATTCCTTTCGGGTATATAGATTCTAAAACCTTTTGTATATTCCGCATATCCCAAGAATACTCCTTCTGTGGCTTTGGCTGTGAATTTTCGTCTTCGGTTTTTGTTCATCACAAACGCTCTATTTCCGAACACGTGTAGGTGATTTCCTGAAGGTGTTCGACGTACCCATTTCTCATATGGGGAATTACCTTTGAGAGCTCTTGCTGGGCTTCTATTTATCAAGTAGTTTGCAGTATTTACTGCTTCTGCCCAAAATTTTGCAGGGATATTGGAATCTAGCATCAGACATCTTGCTTTATCCATCAGCGATCGATTTTTTCGTTCACTCATGCCATTTTGCTGAGGCGTGTAAGGTGCAGATAGTCTTCGGCTTATACCGTTATCTTTGAGGAATTTGTCAAACGCTTTAGACCTGTATTCGCCTCCATTATCAGATTGAAGATTTTGAATTTTCTTCTTATGAAACAGTTCAACATAGTTTTTATATTCCTTGAATTTGTCGATTACTTCGCTCTTTTCTTTTAAGAAATATACACAGCAATATCTTGTATAATCGTCAATAAATGTTACGAAATACTTTGATCCGGCCATTGATTCATTCTCAAATGGGCCACATACGTCACTGTGAATTATCTGGAGCACTTCGGTAGAGATTATTTGTCCATGGCTTTGGAATGGTAGAGTGGAAAATTTTCCTTTGATACAAGTCTCACAGGTACCCAAAGTCTTTTCTTTAAAGTCGAGTCCTTGCATCATTTTATTTTTAACCATTTCTTTTAGGTCTCTTTCATTGACATGACCTAATTTCTTGTGCCATTTCATAATTTCGCTTTCGTCACTAGGCGTGAAGTTTGCTGTCTCTTCCGGTTTATCAAATTCAAGATAGTATAATCCATTGCTTCTGTTAGCTTTTAATACAGTTTTTCCGTCTTTTGTGACACTGGCTTGTTCCTTTTCAAATAGAACTTTATAGCCATGATCCGTAATTTTGCTTGCAGATATTAGATTATTCGACAAATCAGGTACATATAATGTGTCAGAAAGACTAATTTTATAGAGTCGATCCTTTGTATACAGTTCGGCTTTTCCTTTCCCTTTAACTTCGGTCGTATGCTTTTCTGAAGCTAGCCTTAGAGTGTCAGTCGCGGGGATTAAGTTATGGAGTATACTTTTATCACCCGTCATATGTGACGTACAGCCACTATCAAGACACCATAAATTGCCATTTGATTTCGACGTTCCTGTTGTTAAACAGATGTTACATGTCTTTTCTTGACCTTTAGTTTTATTGGGGTTATTGGGTCTCTTCTTAAACCAACAAGCTTCTGTGGAATGCCCTTTCTTATTACAATTCTTGCAAAATTGTACCTTTTTCTTCGTCTTTGCGTAGAATGCTTCTGAAGTCTGAGGTTCACTCGCTTCGGTTTGCCTTCTTGCTTCGTATTCTTCTACGATTTTTATTTTTAAATTGTCAGGACTTGGCAGGACATCTCTCGACTCAATAGCCGTTCGGAAGCTATCGAAATTTGTAGGTAAACTGTATAACATCATTATGCTTAATAACTCTGGATGAATTTTGACATCCATGTCTTCTAATTTACCTACTACGTCCATAAAATTACTGAGATGGTCTCTCACATCTTCTTGTGGAGTCATTTTCTTCAATACTAGTTGCTTTAATAGCGTAGCCTTTCTTGCCGGTCCTGAACTTTGATGTACAGACTTTAGTTTGTCCCATACCTCCTTGGATGTATTACACCCTTTTATTTGTTTAAGTTCTGGCGGAGATATAAGTAAAAGTAGCTCTGACCTTGCCTTTAAGTCTTCCTTTAGGAATGCACTCTTTTCATCGGCAGTCGCGGTTGCCGCTAACGTTTTTTCACCACTAGCGTATTCCCACAAATCGTATCTTATGAGAATCGCCTGTGCTTGTAAGCACCAGGTATCGTAATTCGATTTTGTCAACGGTTCTATGCTTCTAATACTCGAGCTCATTTTAAAATTTTTATTTTCTCATTTACTTACGATTTTAACTATGCTTTTTCCATTTGCCACTAGATATTCATCGAACCACGCTCTGCTACCACTGATAGGGTGGACTAGCGGCTATAGCATTTAAATAAAACGTAAAATACTTAAAACATTGTGTTTACTTGTATAGGAGAAAATATATAATGACACCGTACATCAAAAGTAAAAGAACATAATACAAATTCAAATTAAATGCATCATAGACAAGTATACGTGGACAGCATCACGACCTTCCAACACCAGAGTGGAACCTTTTCGCTACAGATGTCATATTGACATTTTATACATCTGGCCCAAGATCTGGCCAAGAAATTATCGTAAAATTAATTATGAAGAGGTTCCACCTCGATACTTACGCATTTCAGTTTCCTTGGCTGTACAGTACACTTCCACAGATGCGGAGCAATGACTAGCAGCAACTAAATTAGTTAAAATTCACAACACTTTAAAACAACGATATAAATAACGCTCAGTTTCCATGAAAGCCGAATCTGAACACAAAGTCAACATTATTACATATTAGAAACCTACCTTCAATAGGCGGCTGACAGAAAGCTTTAATGACGTCTACACTGATACTAGGGAATATCCGTAGCAGCCCCACGTTCTTGGACATCTTGGCGTGCAACTGACACTTCTCTATGACCGTTGGTTTGAAAACGGCCTTCTTGTTGAACTCAATATCCAGGCCCACTTCGACTAGTGGTGGGCAATTCGGGGAGTCAAAGGCGAAGAGGTTATGGGCTGAGATCTTACGAACTCTGGAAAGTGAAGTTTGTTTTAATTCAATTTATTTATATATACGATTGTAATGAGGGGTGTGTGGTAAAACCTTAGATGGTTGGTTTGATGGTGGAAAAATAATTGTGTGTTAAAAAAGATCACTAGGTATGTAAAACGTCTAAATTCATAATTTCTACAAAACATTAGATAATTTGACCACACAATCCTCGATATGTCTGAAACTTCTCACTGCTATCGGCAAGGTGAGGAAAATATAGAAAAGATCTACCATTGATTTCTCAAAAATCAGTTATATAAGACAGTGGTCTTATGACCGAGTAAGTAAAATCAGTTTCGATCAGAACAAAGGGGTGATCCCAATTCTCCTACAGAACAAATCAAACGGAATACCTGTTGCCTCTAAAGAGTTTGCTTCCAAAAAACACAGTGACCTCAGGGATGTTGAGTCCTCCAGCGATCAGCAGTGACGAGACGAAGTTGTCGGAACCGTCACTGCGTGGCTCGAAAATTGGTATCTGTAGAAGATTCCACTTGATGATACAAGGATAGGAAAATCCAACTGAAAGTCGTTATAGGAAGCAAATTTGCAGATTAGGTAATGTAATGATTGAGATATAACTAACTAAAACTAACCTGAGATCCAGTGATGACGACACACTTGCCAATGTTCTCGAACATGAACGACAAAGCTGACGCTGTGTATGACATGGTATCTGTACCATGTAGTACAACGAAAGCATCGTATTCTTCATAATGTTTCTGGAACAGGGGAGTAAAATGAAGAAAATTTTAGAACTTCCACATAAAAAGGGAAAGTAATAATAAATAATAAAACTGAAGTAAATTGTGATCATGAAAAAAGGCACTAGCCAGTTCCAAGACGGTCTGCATTCCGACCAAACCAACAAACTACAACTGCCGAAAGGCCAAAAAATTTCCATATGAGTTCCATTGCAGTCGACAAAACCGCACCCAAACTGCAATTGAAACGTATGGGCAGTTGACGGTAGAGCAGGCAGGCCCTAACTACGAAATTCGATTTTCGGACTTCGTATCATGCCGTTCCGTTAGCACTAATAGTATTAAATAGAAGAGTGAAGGACGGCACAATACGAATTTCGTAGATGTCTGTTCACTTTGACCTTAAAGATGTCCAGATTATAGCGTTCCGGAAAAACTGACTTCGGCAGAGAGTTCCACTCCTTAACCGTCCGCATAATGAAAGAAGAGGCAAACCGCTTCGTGCGTAATGGAGGAATGTCTACAACATAAGGGTGAAACTGCTCGCCGCTCCTAGTCGTTCGGTGACGGAAAGGGGAAGGGGGTATCAGGTTATGTAAAAACTTGTTTACAGTCTTGGAAAAAAGATATCAGGGCCATGTCCGCGCTGTGCGTTGTCGGGCGCTGCAATGTCATGAAATGACCTACACATAAGTAGTATTATTATGTACATTAAGTTCATTTAAAATCTCAATGTAAGCGAAGTTTTTATATCTTCTTTCTGAGAATAATAAGTATTCTTAAACCTGGAATAACGGTAGTTGTACTAACCATAATCGTTTCGGCTATTTGTATCCACTGCACTTCAGTCATGTTAGAAGAGTCCAAAAGCGTATCGTACTCCAATATTTTGTAGAATATCCTCAGGTCCATGTCTTTGGCTTCTATTGTTAACAAAAGAAAAATACAGTTTAACTAAACGTCTACAAATAAAAAGCAATACCTAATGTCTTGATCAAACGGATTTAAACTGAACTACGAAGTGTTGGCATGCCTCCCTCAAAGTAGACATGTTATGGTAAGCAAAGATTGAGTAGGTATTAGGTCTAAGATGGATAACATAAAGCATTAACATCAAAATAGCAACACCTTGAAGTCCACGGCGTGCTTCCAAATTTTAATTGGTAGCTCTACTCTGTTGGCAAAATAATCCATAATTTAACCAGTAAGTTGAATGGTATACCTGGTAAGACGAGGCAAGTCGTGTCGAACCCAGGTTCCGAAAGCCGATGCCTCCAGAAGGCATGGTCGTGTAACTGCGGATACCCACGGATCAAGTTCTCAAACGCTCCCTTTTGCGGTATCAGAACTGTTAACAAAAACTCATCACAATTTAGTAAACATAGACTTTTTAAAAGCTTTTTATTCACTTGCAATGTATGTAAGTACCTACCTATATGTAAATACGTACGGTTCAAATCTTGAAAGTTGAATTTGACCCGTTTCCAGTGGTCAGAGAATGAATTAACATAGGTACTTACGTAGATAAATACATATTAACTATCTAAGACTCAAGCAGAGACATTCGCATTTCTCATTATCTGCCCCGACCGGGGATCGAACCCGTAACCTCAGGCTTCGTAGTCAGGTTCTCTAACCACTAGGCTACCCGTACCACTACCATGAGTTTACAGTGACGGTACTCGATAGCGACTGCGTAAATGATTTGTATGGAGTCTCCATACAAATCATTTACGCAGTCGCTATCGAGTACCGTCACTGTAAACTCATGGTAGTGGTACCGGTCGTCAACAACAAAAAGTTATTTACAAACTTTGCTACATTCTGAAGTAGTTCAACATCTAAAATGTGTCCTAGTAGGGTAAGGCCGCGGAGCGTCTCGACCGCCAGTACTTTTATGTAACAAATTACTGGTAAATAAAGTGAAAAATGCCACTGAGTTTTACAATTTAGTTAGATGGAATGCATCTTTCCGTATTTTCTTTCGTACTTTATGAATCTTTTTACTTACAATGGACAACAATCGTTACATTAAGTGCAGCGGTTGAAACGCTCCGCGGCCTTACCAGTAACCAACTCAACAAAACCAGTTCAATTTTTAATGATGCAAATTATGCATACTTAATTAGGTAAGTATAGTATAAATCTTCCCAGGTGAATTTTTCGCTTCGAGCCCTTATCTTTCAAAACAAACGGTATCGTCATTAAGGTTCAAATTTGAACAATTTAATGTAATGGCTCGAAGCGAAAAATTCACCTGGGAAGATTTATACTATACTAATGTAATGAGCATTTTCTTATTAATCTATACTAATATTATAAAGAGGAAAGATTTGATTGTTTGTTTGTTTGTTTGCATTGAATAGGCTCCGAAACTACTGGACCGATTTCAAAAATTCTTTTACCGTTAGAAAGCAACATTATCACTGAGTGACATAGGCTACTTTTTACCGCGGGAAAATACCTCTTCCCACGGGAAAATTGATTCATCGCTGGCGAAGCTGCGTACGGAAGGCTAGTTATCAATATTATCATACCTAAACCCGGTAATAGCTGGTTATTGTTTCAAAGTTCAAGATAGTTTAAGACGACAGCTGAACGTGTTGATCTTTCTCTATCAATACATAATAATAATCACAAATAAACGTCGTAGAATTGTTTGTTTATTATAGTTTAAATGTGTATGTGTGTATGAAAGGGTATATTTATATTATAATAGTAGCCGATTCTTAGCTCATTCCATTAAAAAACAGTATGTGTAGTACCTAAATCCGATGACAATACAAAATACTGTCAGTAAAAAAGGTTTTAACAGATATTTTTTCCATAAAATTTATTACAACTGTAGTACTTATCACAAACGAACACAACACTAGTCTTGCCGAGCGAAATAATCTCAAGGACTTTTCAATAAAAGTCAATTATTTTTGCTTTAGCAACATTGCACAAACAACTGACACAAAATATTATTATTAAATAATTTAGGTAAATAATTCAAGTCAATTTGAAGGTCAACTGCGTCCAAAATAAGATGAAAACCGGCTCGGCTATTGATCTATAAGACACGTGTTTAATTATCGAATACAGTTTTTTGACAAAATTAGTTAATTAGGTAGGCTAGGTCCCCAAATAGTGATAGCAGGACCCCACAAACTTACAACACTTTACAACAACAGCAACAATTATCCTGCCTGATGCAATTTTCTCTTGGTTTGCTACTTGGTTTACTCTTAAAAACTTTTCGCGTCTCATGTTTTGGACTTAAAACATTACCTATTCGTATTTTTGAAGTTTTATTGACCTTTGTTGTACTTATCCCTAACATTTTTGCGTTAAAAAATATTAAACTTACCGCCTTGTCTATTTTTCACCATTCCGATAGTGCCACCAGTGTAGACCACCAAGACCTTTCTATCGTTCCTTCTTAGACTATTAACAGTATTTCTATCCAGGGTTAGCTCCAAAAAACTTCTTGCCTTCTTCACTTTAGCAACCACTTTCGCATTCACTTTTTTCGTATTTTCTGACGCGCCACCATTATGAATTACACTTTCCCGCGCTCTTTCACTACCGTTGCTCTCCGGAATCCCATTGGTTGGCTGCATTTCTTTTTATTTTTTTCTACGACTTCTGATTTAAAAGTTGCCAGTTATTATTTGTTTTTTTTTTATTTATTAATTTATACACACAAAAGCACGGGTGTGTTTCATGCGGCTCTGAAACGTGGACTGAAGCGATCGTGCCGGCATCGACGTAGTTATGCAAGGCGTCTGACCTATTAAGATGTTGTATTTATAATTCTGCTAAAGTTTCGCATACACTGATCAGCAATCAACACAAGTGAAGTGTAGCGTTAATACATTAACTGCAATGTATTTTGTTCAGTAGAAAATAAGCGTGAAACTATTTTCGTGTAGAGATGAGAACTTTTTGCGCTAATTTTTATCAGGGTTCCTTAGTCAACTAGGAACCCTTATAGTTTCGCCATGTCTGTCCGTCTGTCTGTCTGTCTGTCCGCGGCTAAGCTCAGAGACTGTTAGTACTAGAAAACTGTAATTTGGCATAACTATATACTTATATTAGTCACGCCGACAAAATGGTTAAATAAAAATTACTAAAAAAAATTTTTTTAGGGTACCTCCCATAAACGTAAAGTGGAGTGATTTTTTTTTTCTCGACTAACCCTATAGTGTGGGGTATCGTTGGATAGGTCTTTTGAAACCATTGCAAGGTTGCTTACAGGATTTTTGTATTCAGTGATTTGCTTGTGAAATATTCAACTTTAAAGTGAAAATTTTCATTAAAATCGACCGCCCCCCCCCCTCTAAAATCTAAACTGTTGGGTGGAAAAATTTAAAAAAATTCAAAATGGTAGTAAATATATTAAATTTACAAAGAAAATTATAGCGGCTAAGATTGCTTGGGAATTATTTGTAGTTTAAGAGTAAATAGTAGCCTAAGGTATTAAACATACCGTCACTACTTTGAAAAACTCGTATCTCAAATCAGCATGTAAACAAAACTAAATCTTGATACGCGCGTAATAAAGTTCACTTTGCCAGATTAACGATTTTGAGATACGAGCTTTTTTCAAAGTATTGACGATACTAACTTGGAAGATTCCGTACACATACGAAATCCTTAGAAAAATATTACTTGATTTTTTCGTAATGGCTACGGAACCCTATCTTGGGCGTGTCCGACACGCTCTTGGCCGGTTTTTTTATTATTATGTTTCAGTTGTAAGTAGACTATTTTCACTAGCTTAATAAACTACGATTTAAAAAGTCGTGGTGGCATAGTGGTTTGACTTATGGTCTCTCAAGCAGAGGGTCGTGGGTTCGAGTCCGGGCTCGCACCTCAGAATTTTCGGAATTTATGTGCGAAATTACATTTGTAATCAATTTACCATGAGCTTTACGGTGAAGGAAAACATCGTGAGGAAACCTGCATACACCTGAGAATGGTGTATGTGAAGTTCCCAACCCGCACTGGGCCCGCGTGGGAACTACGGCCCAAGCCCTCTCATTCTAAGAGGAGGTCTGTGCCCTGCACTGGGACGTATGATAAAATACAATTAGGTACCAGAAAAAAAATTAAAGAAGTAATTATTTTTTTTACTTAACTCTAAAAAATCAAATAGGTACATACTTAGCTTAATAATGATAAAAATAGTAAGTAATTCTATGTACATTTTAACGTGCTTACTACAACAAACCATTTGATGAATTGAATAACAATTTTCTATACTTACAATTTTTACAATTTTTTTTTTCGTTAACATAATACCTCTATTACGACATTAAAATCAGTTCAGAAACTTTTTTTTTTGGTAGATTGTTTGGTAGCAAATTATCCTACTTTTACTTTCTTGTGTGAATACCGTTAAGTTAGTGGAATTATTGAATTGACAACATCTCTAATATATTTTTAAGCTAGAGTTTAAAAATAACAAAACATGTGTCATTGATTAACAATAGCGAAGCAAATATTAGTACTATTTAAAAATTACCCTGTAGTAATATTTAAAAGAAAAGAACTAAACTACAATTAAAGTCTTGAAGACCCGTTATATAACTTTTTCTCTGGCTAACACACTTTTTCATTAAAGCGCCAAAACCACTCTGTTGACAATTCACTCATTTTTTTTAAAAGCTGCCACCGCTGTGACTTCTGTCACACGTTCAGAAATAGAATCAAATTAACTCAAATCAGTATTTTGCGAACAAGAACTTACTTCTCAAATAATATATTAACAATATCTAACATATTGGTTCATAAAAACTTGCGTGTTTGGTATATATCGTACAGTGTGTGTTGAATTGCAATTATCCAAAAAGCATCTTCGTTCCAACTTGGGAAAAATATCTGTCCGGCGGATGTCCAGCTGTCCTCCCCAACAGGTCGCATTTTCAACTGTATGCTTAGTATAAGTTTTCCTTCACTTCAATACTTCTCGATCGCGTTTACGTAAAAAAATCAATTACTATGGAAACGTGGACAGCGTCTCCGCGCGCGCGCGCCCATGTTTCCATAGAATTGAAATTTTTACGTAAACGCGATCGAAAAGTATTTTGGTGAAGTAAAACTTATACTAAGCACTCAGATTCTCATAAATTTATGTGAGCAGGTTCGATAGTTCGATAGTTATTATATTTTTTTTGTCAATTAAGTTTTTGCAAAATTTCCAAAATGGTGAAGCCATTGGGGTTGAAGACATAAATAATGACATATTCAGCAAGTTTGAAAAAATCACGACGTCTACCAGTTCACAGAGTCACTGGTGACTTCATCATCCCTATACACGATGGTTTTATTCGGTTATCGATCAGATACCAATTTTTCTACATCAATATTCGGTGGCGACCATTTTTAAGTCGCAATTGTATGACACAAAACGTCTATTTTTGTAAATAATTATTATTTATAAAATCATTTTTTAATTAAAATTTTGTCACCCTACACATGGTTTTGTCTATGAGCCTAAAACCTCTTTGACAAGTCAGTTTCTTAAACAAACTTTGACGCGAGACCTGTCAAATTTCCCGCCAAAGCAATGACATTTGACGAAACTTCTTAACTTCGATAATAATAACAAAACCAAAAAAAATCTCCAAGAAGATCTTCTAAAAATGTCTTATGAGGATTCAGAAAAGTTATTTACTGTCTTAAAATAAATAGGGTTAAATAGTGTTAAGTTTATTTTAAGTGCTAATTTTAGAACCAAAAATGTTTTACGACTTGTGATTTGTGTGTAGGTATTTTGTATTTGATTATTTATGTTAGCATTTTAAGTCCTATTACACCTGAAACACAGGATTTTAATTTATCCTAGTTCAGGTTGTGTATTATTTTCATTTTTACTGTGTTTGTTTATCCTTTTAGTTATATTTGTCAAATACGATTTAAAAGTTAATAAAGATTATTATTATTATTAGATTATTATTATTCATTCGGTGGATGGAGGAAGTTTTACAAATCTTTTTTTTTAACTAAACCTCTAGACTTAATTGCTTGAGATCTCGTCTATTAAATTCCATTTTGGCCAGGGATTTATATTTTTCAACTCCTGATCACAGATTAAAAATCACCGTGTACTTATAATGGTTATTAAAATTTGTGGTAAATGTAGAGGGTTTATACCTGCTGAGCTGGCAACGTTGCATTTTTGTTAGTTTTTCTCGATTATTCCATAAAAAATGAATGACCTATCTCTTATACTTTCTGACTTTTCCCTACCCTACTGACTACTGACCCATTTAGCATCCTGTCGATTAAATTTTGATGACTTTGTTATTTAAGAACTAAATTCATGAGGAAAATTTTATAAGAACGAACTAAGTATTTAATTATATGTGGTCGCACCTAGATAATTTAATGTGATAATTCATTAACAGTAATTAGAAATGCATTTCGTCACTACTTTGACAAAAGCTCGTATCTTGTAATTTACAATCTTGCCAAGTGAACTTTATATTATGAGTTTCAAGGTTCACTTTAATGTGCATAATTGATTGAAGATACGAGCTTCTTTCAAAGTAGTGACAATTTATAGGAAAGGCAATCAAGGTTGCCACTGCCTACGATAGGTAACTGCGGTTTTGCTCAACTGTCATTTTGTGACGCTTGTTTTATCCGAAGCAAATCCTGCCGAAAGGCAGCTGCGCTTAGGCTGCTGTATTTCAGCGTGAAGAGCCAACCGGTGCCGTTGCTGGCATATGAGCAGGGTGTCCACTACAAATCCTAAAAAAATCCCTGACTTTTCCCTGACTTTCCCTGACCACATTTCTAAATTTCCCCGACTAATCATGTACATTTCAAAGCAGGTTCTTATGATTTTTTTTACTGCCCGAGATACTAAGCTAGAACCGATGATGGGAATTCACTGCAAATGTATTTGTCATAATGTAGATCACTCCAAACCTGAAAAAATTGCTTCAATAGTCTGGATAAAGGGTCAAACTAGAGCATGAAATATTTCCCTCATTTTACATCATTGGGAAAGTACGAGTTTTTCCCTGACTTTTTGGATTTCTAGCAAATTTCCCTGATTTTCCCTGACTTTCCAGAAAGTGGACACCCTGATGAGGTTTTCTATCTTACCCCCGAAGCTGGCAAAGCATCTGCAATGCTCAGGGCCGCATTTAGAGGTCTGGAGGTCTCGGGGCAACAAAGGAGTGGAGGCCCCCTGGCCCCAAATTATTCTCAAAATAAAATGAACAATTCTTTTCAGTCGAGTTTTTCAGTAAATAATTTATAGATCAATGATTTCTGTTAATATTTAATAACAATATACATAATCATGTATGTACAAAGTACTGTAGGTAAAGGTAAAACAGCGAAAAAAAATCAAAGTAAAAGATTACTAGTGTTTACTAGTCGGAATTTTAAATTTTTTTTTTGAAGTCATTATTGTGGGGGCCCCTCGATTGTGGAGGCCCCGGGGCTTTCGCCCCGGTTGCCCTCCCCTAAATCCGGCCCTAATGTTCTAGAAGTGTTACGCGTGTCTGTGGATGGCGCTGCTTACCATTGCCACTCTTTTTAGGGTTCCGTACCTCAAAAGGAAAACCGGAACCCTTATAGGATCATTTTGTTGTCCGTCCGTCCGTCCGTCTGTCTGTCAAGACCCTTTTTCTCAGGAACGCGTGCAGGTATCAAGCTGAAATTTATATCAAACACTCAGGTCTACTGTCCCTTGAAGCTGTGAAAAAATCAAACTTTTAAGCCAACGCAATCAAAAGATACAGCCGTTTATGACGCAAATTTCCGCATATTTTCGAAACTCGCAAGGGAATCAAAACCTAAAGGGTACTTCCCGTGAACTCAGAATCTTGAAATTTGGTACGAAGCAAGGTCTTATAGCACAGATAAAGGAAAAATTGCGAAAAGTATATTTTTTTTGTCTGTCTGTCTATATCAGTAACCAATCTATTTATACCGCACATTTTCGACATTCGCAAGGGAATCAAAACCTACAGGGTACTTCCCGTGAACTCAGAATCTTGAAATGTGGTACGAAGCAAGGTCTTATAGCACAGATAAAGGAAAAATTACGAAAAGTATAAAATTTTTTGTCTGTCTGTCTATATCAGCAACCAATCTACAATGATCCTACGCTGCGCACATTTTGCTTAGGAGCAGGGGTCTGCTAAGACTGGATGTTCATAGATACATATAAATTTGTACGGAACCCTCGGTGCGCGAGTCCGACTCGCACTTGGCCGGTTTTTTATACCTTCTTTGTCTGCATCCCGTGACTATCTGCGAAGAATTTTATCCCTATCCTGCAGGAATATTGCAATTTTTTGGGATAAAACGTACGTAAACGTCTCAAACTAAGTATCTCCATACCACATTGACAGAGTTACTTTAGTATTCATAGTATTAGTAAGGATGATTTATACCTTTCTACAGGTGAAAGAATTTTAAAAATAATAGTAGTCATTTTTGAGTTCATCCATTACAAACAAAAATTTTTAAAAAAAAAAATACAAACAAACAATTTATAATATTAGTTTAATTGCGTTCACGCCGGATTAGACAATTTAAGAATAAGTCGTTTGCTAACCCTAGAGTGCAATGCAACATATCAAGTTAATGACCAAATATATTAAGTATATTTCGCCTGTGGTTTGGTTACAAACTATCATTTTAAGTAGTTTTCTCTCGGCCGTCCTCTGGGTCAGTTGTGTTTTTATATTCATATTAAATATTAAAAAAACAAAATGGTGAGTAAATTTTAAAAATATTATACAATAATAAATTCTGCTTGAGCATTCCTATGCTTTAAAATAACGTAATATTTTAATATGCATTTTTTTCCGATTTCGAAAAAATTCAAAAAAAATTGGCCTTCAATACTATTTTACAACATCACTAAATTTAACGTTTATTCAAAATTACAGCGTAGATCCTACAGAACATTCATCGGAAAAACGGTAAGTGGGCCAAGGCTTTTCTTTTAAAAATTTTATATATTTGAATAAAACTTATTTGAAACACGTCTTTCTTTGTATTGTATGTCAATGGTAGGGCTTTGACGTGTTTCAACTACACTTTTTTTGAGTATCTCCTGTGGACATGGCAAAAGTTAAGGGTTTATAGCCAAAATTTCTTAGTCAAGTACATCGGCGTGTGGACTCGTTTGATTTGTCTTGACAAGTAATTTGATCCCAGATGGTAACCAGGGCCTGATGATGGAGCTGGAAGATGGCCAAAGGCACTCCACAATAAAACGACACGACCCCATCGAGTTTGGGCTCGTTTGATTCGTCTTTACGAGTACTTTGATCCCAGATGGTAACCAACCAACCAGGGTCTGATGATAGAGCTTGAAGATGGCCGACACGCTTTTTTTACAATAAAATATTTTAAACTATTATTATTTATTTTATCAATATTTAGTATTATTTACAAATTTTGATCTATATAATAATTGCTTATCAAGAATTTTTTTTTACACTATAAGAATAGTGAATTAAAATTTATTTTCTATTTTTAGTTGGATTTTTTATGAAAGCGTGTTTTTTATTACAGTCAGCAGCAGGCGTGGACTAACGGATGTGGTGCTTACAGTGATCTACACAAGACTAGCAAAGATTGTTAACTTTATTAACAATAGGATATATAGGTAGATAAGCACCACAACGGCTCATCCACTTCTGCTGCTGTACATGTTACTCACCAGTTGTCATGTCAATAAGTTTTTTTTGTATGATAAAGGGTTTACATAAGTACATCCATTTGTTATTTGTAGGGTTTCGAATGCAATGGAATGATAGCCCCCGTGTTCACTCCGCTCGACGATAAAGGAAAAGTAGAATACGTTTTAATTCCCGACTATCTCGACTTCTTACGCCACAATGGCGTAAGGGGTATACTGGGTAAGTAATCTTTAAATAACAATCCTTAAAAATTTTGAGTAGTAGGCACAGAAAAACAACAAATTAAAGAAACTATCAGAGTATTCCAAGAAAACCCCATACATAGAGCGATCCTCGTCATAGTAAAAAATAATCAGGTTGCCAAGATCTATTAAATGAGACGTGTTTCGTTTCTGGTTGTGGGTGGGGTCAGTGCCCATACAAATTTGCCCATTGTCCTTCACTACATAGAGGTAACGCCACCAGAGTTGAGGCCATGCACACAACCACATCTCATGTAATGACAGCGGGATTTTAACGTTGTGTTGACGTTTAACGACAACACAACGTCAAAATCCCGCTGTCATTACAAGAGATGTGGTTGTGTGCGTGGCCTCAACTCTGGTGGCGTTACCTATACCTAGTATAAAACAAATTCGCTTCCCGCTGTCTGTCCCTATGTACCTATGCTTAGATCTTTAAAACTACGCAACGGATTTTGATGTGGTTTTTTTTAATAGATAGAGTGATTCAAGAGGAAGGTTTATATGTATAATACATGCATAATATCAGCGTTGCACCTAAATAAATTCCTGAAAACCAAAAGGTGCGAGTTCGTTTTCGATCGTACGACTAGGCTTAAAAGATAATAATATGTCTAACAATTAAGGTCGATTCATATCTACAGACGCCGAGCGTGTCAGACCCGTGCCGTGGCAGACAAAATAATATTCTTCTATAGGTACAGTTTCTATTAAAGAATTCATATATATCGTGACAAGACTGCGCAGTCACGGAACTATTAAGTAGGGGAGACCGAGGACAGTTGACACAGAGGAGAGTAGAAACAAAGTCGATTTTTTAGGGTTCCGTAGTCAACTAGGAACCCTTATAGTTTCGCCATGTCTGTCCGTCTGTCTGTCTGTCTGTCTGTCCGCGGCTAAGCTCAGAGACTGTTAGTACTAGAAAACTATAATTTGGCATGAATATATATATTAGTCACGCCAACAAAGTGGTTAAATAAAAAAAACTAAAAAAATTTTTTTTAGGGTACCTCCCATAGACGTAAAGTGGGGGTGATTTTTTTCTTCTTGACTATCCCTATAGTGTGGGGTATCGTTGGATAGGTCTTTTAAAACCATTGGGGGGTTGCTTACATGATTTTTGTATTCAGTGATTTGTTTGCGAAATATTCAACTTTAAAGTGAAAATTTTCATTAAAATCGACCGTCCCCCCCCCCCTCTAAAATCTAAACTGTTGAGTGGAAAAAATTTAAAAAATTTAAAATGGTAGTAAATATATTAAATTTACAAGGAAACTTATAGCGGCTAAGATTGCTTGGGAATTATTTGTAGTTTAAGAGTAAATAGTAGCCTAAGGTATTAAACATACCGTCACTACTTTGAAAAACTCGTATCTCAAATAAGCATGTAAACAAAACTGAACCTTGATATGCGCGTAATAAAGTTCACTTTGCCAGATTAACGATTTTGAGATACGAGCTTTTTTCAAAGTATTGACGATACCTAACTTGGAAAATTCCGTACACATACGAAATCCTTAGAAAAATATTACTTGATTTTTTCGTAATGGCTACGGAACCCTATCTTGGGCGTGTCCGACACGCTCTTGGCCGGTTTTTAGAACTTATTAACTGCTAGTTAGCTCGCAATAGCGCGCGTTTTTTAGTTCAAGTCTCGAGCTATCAAACACGTGCTATTGCAAGCTCGCTAGCAGTTAATAAGTTCTAAAAAATCGACGTTGTGTCTACTCTCCTCTGTGTCAACTGTCCTCGGTCTCCCCTAATCTGTGCCGGAACCGTCCAGATAACTTCTGTTCTTGACGACGATGTCTGTCGATGTCTGACACAGCATGCTTCTGCTATATGTGAATAAAAAATAAAAAAAATTAAATTTAAATTTAAAACTGTTTAATTCAATATAAAACAAATACATCACAAAAACCAATAGCTACAAAAATCTTTATATTTTAAGATTGTGGTAAGCTATAATGGGGGTGCACACGGATACAAAAACGGACCTGTGAAGGACTCGTGTTTGCGTCTTCAAAGTTAAGTACAATCAATAAGTGCCTTTTTTAATACATATTTAACTGAGTTTGGCTTACTCAAAACATTATCAATGACTTTTATTGGGAAGCTGTTCAGAGCGTGCGGCAGGTAATTAGACCAATTTCTTCTACCATATTGGTTGTTACTCCTTGGTACAAGGAAATAAGGTATATTGTGCAATAAAACGGAGTCTGTCTCGGCACATGTCTGATGCGCTTAATGTCTGTAGATATAAATAAACGGTGTCTGTCGGTGTCTGGTAGGTACAGCGCACGTGTCTGACACCGTCTGTTGATAATGGGCCAATCAACTTTTAAACCGACGTTTTTGGCGTCTCCTGCGTTACCAAAATTGACTCTGGCGTTACCATAAAATCGTACTTCCAACAAGATATTTCACGGTTTAATAGGTTAAACTTACGTAGGATGGCATGTATTCATGCTATTCATCTATTAAATTACAGAAAAAACATGTTTACTTAAAAAAATCTGCAATTGTTTGAAAAATGTCGCGGACAGATTATAGTCGGTTTAAAAGTTGATTGGCCCTAATATGAATCGACCTTTAGGCTACGACAGCGATTTCCTACCGTGCTGTATAGTATAAATCTTCCCAGGTGAATTTTTCGCTTCGAGCCATTACATTAAATTTGAACCTTAATACTATGACGATACCGTTTGTTTTGAAAGATAAAGGCTCGAAGCGAAAAGTTCACCTGGGAAGATTTATACTATACTTTAATTTGTGTTTCAACATGGTTGCAGTCGGCGGCACTGCTGGGGAGGCCAAAAGAATGACTACAGACGAACGCATAGGTGTCTTCAGGGCATTCCACAAGGTGGCCAAAGCTATGGACCTAAAAGTCATCATGCAAGTTGGAGGAGCTCCTTTGCCTGATGTCATTAGGATGGTGAGAGTTTTACTTCATTATTTTTTATAGTTATTTATTTAACAACAATTCACTAATATTATGATTAAATAATTACCTAATGGGTGTTGTGAAAGGCGACTAGGAAGGGGACTATGTAATAGGCAGTACAGTAAAATTACATAAAGTTTACCACTGACAGATGGTTTGCCTTCATTTCATATTCAACTTTAACGACCTACAAATAAAGCCAATTTTAGAATACTGTTACCCACGTCTGCAGATTTTGTAATAGCTACTTTATTTGTATGGTGTTAAAGTTGAAAATGAAATGAAGGCAAGACATCTGTCAGTGGTAAACTAAAAGTAAACGTATTGTAGAGCTCTATACTCTGCTTATATTATCAAATAGCTATTGCTCGCAATTTCATTCGCGTAGAATTCAAATATGTGGTAAAGCTTCTTCATCTATCTTATTGAATAAAGCCAAAATCTTAAAATCCATCGTCATTATCATCAATATCAGTTAGTTAATTTAATACATAACCGTTTTTTCTTTATCCCGCGGGAATTGTCAAAAATCTTAAAATCATTTTTTTGCTGTTATGATCACTTATTATATAACGAATTTGAAGAGTCTAATAATTATAGTTACGGAAATAGGGTCACTTAGCAAAAATATAAAAGCCATTTATTCCCTATCCCATAGGAATTTCGAAAAGTGCTCTCTTATAGGATGCCTACGTCATAATAACCATCCGTGTGTCAATTTCAGCACAATTCTTTCAGTGGTTTGAGGTGTGCATTGATAGATCAGTCAGTACCGTTGCCTTTTTATACTATAATAATAATAATAAAAAATACAGATACAGATTTATCAACTACGAACTTTGGACTTCAGCACTGCGTTTCGAAAGGCAAGAGAAAACCACCCCACTCTCTATTTTGCCAGTCATTATGAAAGATATCTTTAAACCACAGCCACAACCACACCCTAAAGAATGTAAGGGAACGACTTAGAATCTTCTTCTAAGTATATAAATTAAAATTAATCACTGAATGTATGTACGCGCATAACTTCAGATCGACTGCACCAAATTGGATAATTCTTTTATTGCTGAGTTTTTTACCGTCAGGAGAAGGATCTTATGAAAGAAATTTCAGAATAAAAATCGGGGGCGAAGCCGCGGGCATCAGTTAGTAGAATATAATAATAAATCAATTGTTTTATACACAGGCAAAATCCGCTGAGGAGGTGAAGGCAGATGCTATCATGTCTCTTCCAGAGAGACGCTTCAAACCAAAAACGACGGAAAAGCTCGTAAAATATTTGAAGACGATATCTAGCGCTGCACCATCGCTACCATTGATATATTACCACTTCCCGATGAAGACCGGAGTCAAAGGTGAGATGGTAGGATTAATGTGGTGATGTTAAGTATTTCATTATGGTGGTACTTATTCTTTTGAATTGTTTACTATCTACTTGTATTGAAAATTTTACTTTGCTGACTGTCAGTCCAAGGTTGAGATGAGTATCCATTTTTTTTTATACAATAAAGGCTTGCGCTTGACCACAATCACGCCTGATGGAAAGCGAAGATGAGGGCTACGATGGAGCACGCTTGCCTAGTACCTAAATGCTCATTCACCCTAGACTTGAAAATGGCCAAATTGTAGTGTTCAGGGAACACAGTCGCAGGAGGGGAATTCCACTCCTTAGCTGTGCGGTTGATGAAGGAAGAGCGAAAATGTTTTATGCGGATTTTGGGAATACTGACAACGTAAGGGTGGAGACCCCGCCTACTTCTGGTCGACCTGTGGAAGAAAGGAGCAGGTGGAATAAGGTCCTGCAGTTCCGTGGTACATTCACCGAAATGTAGAAAAATGTGGAACGCTTCACGATATCCGCGGAAACATTTGACATTTACTAGTAGAAAATCAACTGATACCTAGTTTTGACGGTTCTCTCTGCCTGCCCGTTCATAGCTGGGTGGTAAGGAGCTGGCATTTCGTGAACTAAACTCGTTTTTTTTTTTTTTTTTTTTTTTTTTTTTTTTTTTTTTTTTTTTATTGGCAATGTACAAGTTCGGTTAGAACAAACGATTGTGCCAATGACAAAGTGAGGAAACGGGTGGAATTTTATCAAAATAGCACGGAATTTTGGATTTAGGTAGGGAAATATAGGATCAGGATAGTTATATGTGACGTGACGACTATAATAACATATACATATTTATAACTTAATATCATTAGAAACGATAAAGGAGGCAATGGAAGAATAAATAAATGAATTATTTGATGAAAGTAAGCATAGAACGGATGTTGGTAATGGAAAACTTTGTAATATAATACTATTATACAAAGAAACATGGTCATAAAGAGGACATGATAGTATTATATGGTTCAGATCACCTACTTCCAAACCACATTCACAGGCAGGGCTGTCTATGATGTTAATTTTCGCCAGATGTTCCGGAGTACAAACATGACCTAAGCGCATTCTTATTAAGACACTTGTACTTCTTTTGCAAAATTTATGCTTAAAAAACCAGGGTTTATTAGGAATCGAGGGCTGAATAAGACTGTAACTTTTACCCTTCAGAATACAACTTTGAGACCAACAAACTAAACTCGTTACAAAATAAAAGGCCCGTTTTGACATTTATCTTCGCGACGCAACTAGTGATGTAACCATACGACTTGGTACTCGGTACTCACGATAAATCGATTCAAGTTTGCATGAGTATGTGATCGTTTTGAATATGTATTGTAAAGTGCATTGGATTAAAGTACTGATTAGAAAATTTTACTTAGACTGATATTGTAGGTATTTTGAAATGATACAAGCTTCAAGCTCATAATTTTCAGTAAAGATCACTACGCAGCTGGTGAAATTCAGTAATTAATTGGTTTGAGCAATAGTATTTAAATAAATAAATTCATTATGGCGATATTTTATGCGTGGGCGTTTTTGATTGTGTTGTTCTTTTAGGAACAAATTTGTTAACTTATCGTGAGAGCAAAATGTACTTGCCCGAAAACGTTCTAAGTAGTTGCATTAGCAGGTAGATAAAATTACCATTAACTTTTCCATGAAAAAATTTAATAGTAATTTTAACTACCTACTAATGCAGCTTTAACAGTGTGCAACTTTTTGGTCTTCACCCGGATATGTAACGCAAACACAAAAACAAAAACTTAGTAACTGCCAATTTTAATTTACAACTTGGCTGATCTTTGCAATATAGGTCGTATAAATGTGACTAACAATAAGTAAGTAGCAGTTTTTGACACATTTCTTTTATTTTCAGTGAATATGCCCAAATTCTTCAAAATGGCTTCAAATCTGTTTGCTTTCAAGGGCATGAAAG
Source organism: Archips xylosteana (assembly GCA_947563465.1). NCBI lineage: Eukaryota > Metazoa > Arthropoda > Insecta > Lepidoptera > Tortricidae > Archips > Archips xylosteana. The sequence goes on from OX387362.1 coordinate 4,649,202, forward strand.
CAGACCTAGAAGCAGCAATACACGTCCAAGAACAACTGCGCAAAGTCCAGAGGATATACATTGGCAATGACGTAATTACCGCCATTAAATCACTTTAGATGTAAAAGGAATGTACCAACTTGGCACATCACTTATACTATAGGCTTGTTGTCGAATGTGTGCACATTTACAATCGGCTTCAATATTTCAGTTTGGTAAACGATGCAAAACAGAGATACAAAAAAATGATGAAAACGGTTGTAATTTTGAGCGTGGCTTCTTAAAATTTCGTGATCATTACACGCAAGAAATCTCATCTGGTTTCATTCCATTTTACATAAAAACGATCTAATTTCATATCAAAACTAATTAGTGCTCAATGATTTCTCAATGGTTTTTACGCTACCAGACCCACTGACAACAATGTTAAATACAATAACTTAAATAGTGTGGCAAACAAAGATTCTTCAACACATCGAAACATAAGATATCATTACTATGGTAAGCAGAGTCACTTTATCTCTATTATACTTGTGGGGTGATGTCAAATAATGCTCAGATTAATTAAATAGGTAGTATCTAAAGCAAATTATTCCAGGACCACGGTTCACAGACTATCACCAATGTTAAATTAGGTGCTCTACCATTTCATTGAGACTACCTAATAATATTTCACTGTTGAGCATAATCTAACATCATACCTACTAATGTCTGTGGCGCCCGTAGTAACATCATCTGCATCGTGACATTAGCGGCGACAAGCAACATTTACATTTCACGTAAACATCAGATAAATACCCGCTTTCAATTCACATACAGGCCCTCGAAAAGATCTACGAGTACTTACAACATTCGTTCCGAGGGTGTACCTACCCCTAAAGAGATAAAACTGTGATTCATGAGGAACAAACTAAATATGCCATCGTAGATAATGAGTATATACGGGTCATCATCATCATGCACAGCGTAAGAAACTAAAGTTGTCTCTCCTGAGGACATAAAATTAGCGACACCGAGTCAGCAGACTTAAGTTTTATTTAAATGGGACGAAAGTCGGTCAGGCGACACACGCCGAAATAGATTTGACTGAAAGTATTGGCTATAGAACATTAACTTTTTCTATGACCACAGGAGAGACGCAAAGAAATATTGTATATGACCCATAAACGCGAACGCGACGCGAGTAAAAGACGATAATTTACAGGGGTAAATTCTAAAACGGTTAGAAAATACTGATCTACACTAGGTACACCCTAAAGCGCTAAAAGCCTCCACAATTCTTAGTCTAGAGTTTAGAGCAGAGTGACTTGACGTCGTTTTATTTCAGATGCTGGCCCCTGCTGCTGTCGTAAGCTTCGACTCGAGTATGGCAACGCTCATAAACTTGTTCCCCGCCCTGGTCGAGAATTTGATTGAAGTCAGCCTGGCTGGGCAAGTAGGGACAGCGAAAATGTTACAGGATAAGCTAAACAACCTAGTTTCTGCTATAACCTCCCACGGTAAGCTTGAAAAATGTACCTTGAGTTTATTTCCTGATTCTTCTCAACAGGGTTAGGATTAGTCCCAACCGGTGATAGATGGTGCTTGTTATTGCCTAAATATATATTTTGAGTTTGACTTTGAATGTAAACTAATACGTGAACGCAACTGTGCAATCCATATTGTACATAATCGCGAAAATAAAGAAAGGCTATAGTGTAAAAACAATGTCTGTGAAGAATAACGAATGTGATCAATTGCGTTTGTATGAAATCCATAATGTGCAGAATCGCGAAGAGGAAGAAAGACGATAGTAAAAAGACAACGATTGTGAAATATAACGAAGAATATGGTCGTGAGGAATCCATATTTTGCAGAATCGCGAATAGGTAAAAACTATAATGGCATAACGAAGAATGATCCAAAGCTTAAATTAAAATCAATTGCCAAATGCAGCTATGTAAACGCATCACTTTGGAACAGCTGCACTTTTCTTTTTGTTGCGTTTTTAGCTGTCAGAAGTTCTGTATAAGAGAAAATATTAAAATATACGTAAAAAAATCTCCATTTCTAAAATTACCTAAGTGCGCGGGTGAGATAAGATGTTTGCAGGGAAGATTACATTTCATTTCCTTCAGTAGTGTGTACTGTGTAATGGGTATACTAGTGCTAAGTCGAGATGGCTGAAGTTTGCAATAAAAACTTGTTCTAATTTCTAGGCAAGTTCGTGCCAGCAATGAAAGCAGCTATGCCAATGGTCACCGGCATCAAAGTAGGCCCGCCACGAAAACCTCTTAAACAAAAACAGATGAGCGAGCTACACGATAGCCTCAAGAAATTAGAATTCGGCCGTATGAATAATGTGAGCAGTTAATTCAGTATAATTATTTTGAAAGTACCTACGATATCTGAAATCTTATCATAATCCTCCTGCCTTGAATCCAATTTTCTTGCGGTTGGTTTTTTCAGTTAATAGTCAGAGTTGTCGTAATTGCTAATAGGTTATACAGAGCGTAAGAAATAAATTAAATTAGCGACTCCGAGTTAAAAAACGTTTGATTTATTTACATTTAAATAAATCTAAAGTTTTTTAACTCGGTGTTAGGCCGAAAGTTAGACAGGCGTCCCATGCGCCGATGAAGACTTGAATAAAAAATTCGCTATAGACTAACTTTTGCCATGTCCACAGGAGAGACTCGAACAAGAAAATGTGTATGACCCTAATTTTGATGTAAAATTTATGTAATGTATATTTTTCTGACATGTTCTGCTAGCTGTTAGTATTATAAAAAAAATTACTACCTAGTTGCTGGAATATCGGGAATTGTAATGTTGTATATCTAGAACTTGATTTATCATTTTGTTTTCCTACAAATAATTAAAGACTGAATGTAAGTAAACATTTATTTTCTTAGTTCAATTCAAATACTTTTTTAACATTTATAGCAACAACTGCTGTTCAGTTCCATACGATTAAAAATGCTTAATTTATTATAAAATATATCTCTATCTGACATTTTGAACTGCCAGGTGGTGGATTATTGGGAATTATGAATGTTATAAATAAATAATAAATAAATATTAAAGTTAAACAACATTTTAGCATCACCGAGCACTTCATTATGACAGAGAGTAAAACATTTTACAATAGATAGACTTTAAGTTGTATGGAACTAAATAATAGTAGTTGCTAAGAATCTATAAAAATTATTCATATCTGAATTAAGTTAAGCAAACAAATGTGTACTTTATATTCTTTGCTTATATCATTGTGTTATTCTAAAAATAATAAAGACTGAATAGACATTCTTTTATTTTCGATTTAATCTCTTAGTATTCTGATGTAAATTAAGTAGTTAAAGAGTTTAAGCCACAACTATTGTTAAATTCCATACAATTTAAGTAGATAGTAGATCCGTAATCCACGAACAAGCTTTAGTAAAATCTTAAACAAAAATTAATACGGGTTTCGTTAAGGAAAGGAATGTACTCAGGCAGTACAAAATTCTACTACGAAATTCGATTTTCGAACTTCGTATCGTGCCGTTCCGTTCGCGCTAATAGAATTAAACATAAGAGTAAAAGGGACGGTACATCACGAACTTTGAATTTCGTAGTAGCCTCCCCCCGCCCCCCCAGGCGTCAAGCACTGGGTGAGAGCGGGGTGTGAAGCAATTCGCGGGTGCGGCGTACCCTGTACTCCCTCCGCTTCCTCAGCCCCCGATTTCTCGAAGCTGGCATGCGTATTGTACTTATTGCTTATTATTAATCAGCATCTTTAATTGTAACTTTACTTATAATGTGACATATTGATATTTAATTATTGTAATTTGGCTTACTGCTTGTCTTGTTACTGTATGTAGGTACATCAGTAAAGAGATAGGGTTCGGTGAAACAATAATGCTAACAAAATGTATCTGTTATAATGTAACTACCTGAATTCCACATATAATAAAGATTTATGATTTATGATTTTTTTTATGATTTCATAATCTATCTATACTAATATTATAAAGAGGAAAGATTTGATTGTTTGTTTGTATGTTTGTTTGTTTGTTTGCATTGAATAGGCTCCGAAACTACCGGACCGATTTCAAAAATTATTTTGCCGTTAGAAAGCTACATTACCGCAGAGTGACACGGGAAAATTAATTAATTAATATTATCGCGGGCGAAGCTGCGGATGGAAGGCTAGTAAAATATATCCCAGTTTGAAATGATCAAAACTGTTGTTGCCGTTTTTACATAAAGTATCTTATACCTACTTGACTAATGACTAGTTTAAGATTTCTGAGTCCGCCTTCAACCCGCTTCCTCGCCTCAGCGGAGATCGGCCCCTGGGGCAGCTATGGTAGACCAACTTTGATTCCCGTCACAATCACTCTGCCAGCTTTCATTACTGGCACCCATTTACCTAATTGAATAGAACACAGTCACATTAAGTTAGTGGTTTCAGTTAGAGTGCCTTTACATCGCCATGATAAGCCATGGTGGCCTAGTGGTTTCACCTATGGCCTCTCTAGCAGAGGGTCATGGATTCAAATCTCGGCTCTTACCTCTGAGTTTTTCGGAATTTATGTGCGAAATTACAATTTTGTAATTTACCATGAGCTTCATAGTAATGGAAAACATCGTGAGGAATAATATATGTAGATATTGTTATTATTAAAAAAAAACATTCACTTATGCACCCTTAAATGTACACTAACATACCTATGCGCAGTGGAGAAATAGAAAAATGTAATAATTTTAATTTTAGGTTCGATATAAGTAGACCTAAATTTTTAGCAAATAGATATTGTACCTCTGTATTCACTTTTTCTGTACGATTTAAAGTGCTCAATATTTGGTGTATTTTTAGGGTTCCGTACCTCAAAAGGCAAAAACGGAACCCTTATAGGATCACTTTGTTGTCCGTCCGTCCGTCCGTCTGTCAAGACCCTTTTTCTCAGGAATGCGTGGAGGTATCAAGCTGAAATTTATATCAAATACTCAGGTCTACTGTCCCTTGGAGCTGTGAAAAAATCAAACTTCTAAGCCAACGCAATCAAAAGATACAGCCGTTTATGCCGCAAATTTCCGCATATTTTCGAAACTCGCAAAGGAATCAAAACCTACAGGGTACTTCCCATGAACTCTGTATTATCTGTGGTCTTGGCAATTTAGAAAAAAAATAAAGAATGTCAATGGACGACCGACAAGGAACTGAGAGTACGTGTGTTTGATTTCTGTGTCCCATTTAAATAAATTTAATAATATAATCCTCCCCGCGCCCCAACACATGGTGTCAGAAGTCGGAAGTCAGCAATGGAGAACACGGACACAAACACAAAGGTACGAAATATTATTCTTGCAAATGGGCTTAAGCCATTTTGCCTGTCTAAAGAAAACGGCGGCAAGGAGTGCGCAAACTCTCAGAAATGGAAACTGTGGAAACAGAAATTCATGATATATTTTGAAGCCAATGACCTAGAAAATATACCTAATCAAAAGCAAATAGCGATATTTTTAAATTCAATCGGAGATGAAGGACTCGAAATTTTTAATTCATTTAACGTTGATATAAAGCAAGAAACGCTACCCTCCATATTAGAAAAATACGATTCAAAATTTAACGAATTTAAAAATATAACCGTTGAGAGATATAATTTTTTCACAAGATTTCAAAAACAGAATGAAAATCTAGATGACTATGTTACATGTTTAAATAATCTTTCGACTAGTTGTAAATTTGAAAACTTAAAAGACTCATTGGTCAAGGATATGTTCATAATCGGAATAAGAAATAATCTAATCAAGGAAAACCTATTACAAAAACAATTGAAAGACATAAATGAAGCAGTAGAAGTCGCAAAAACAATGGAATTATCGTGTCAAAGATCTAAAAAATTGGGAAATGAAGATTCCGAGTTACAAGTTCAGGCAATATATCGAAATACCCGCACAAGCAGAAATTCAACCCCGTCAGGACGTCCATCAACATCTACATCAAGATCAAGATCAAAATCCAAGCCAGACTTTCAACAAAATTATCGAAACAATAGTAGCAGTCGAGAACGAAGACCTACAAATTCTTTTTCAGCGCATTTCAGGTCAAACAGCAAATCAAGGGACAGCAATACAATCTGCAAAAGATGTGGCCAACGGCACCGTGTCAGATGTCCAGCACAAGGAAAAATTTGTTCAATTTGCAAAAAGCCAAACCATTTTGCATTATGTTGTTACTACAAAGACCAAAGTAAAAATAACAAAAATGTAAGTTATATTAATTTAGAAAATTTAAATGAATCGGACATTAATAATGAAAATAATTTTTCACAAGATTTTGTAATAAATGTTGTAAATAATTGCCACAATAATAATTTGTCAAATTGGAAAATTAACTTAAATTTTCATAACCAAGTTTTTAGTTGTCAAATTGACACTGGAGCAGATATTAACGTAATTTCATTAGATACTTTACAACAATTAGAAAAAAGCTGCAATATTAAAATTCCAATTCAAAGTGCATATGATAATATTTTTTCATTTTCAGGTCAATTAATTGAAAACTTAGGTAGGGTCATGCTGGATTGTTCATTTGACAATGGACGCTGTGTCAACATTATGTTTACTGTCGTTAAATGTAAGTGTGCAACAATTTTGGGCTGGAAAACTTGCGAGGACTGTGATATTGTTAAAAGACTATTTGAACTTACAAATACACAAAATGCTAACCAAAGGTCAGTACAAGCAATCATTGAGAATTACTCTGATGTGTTTGAAGGGTTAGGATGTTTACCAGGTGAAGCTCATTTGGATTTAGACAGTAGCATCACACCTAAAATTTGCCCGGTACGCAGAATTCCCTTTGCATTGCACCCTAAACTTAAATCCGAATTAGATAGAATGGAGGAGCTGCAGGTCATTCAGAAAGTCACCAAACCAACTCCGTGGGTAAATGCTATAGTACCAGTGGAAAAACCTAATGGAGGATTGAGAATTTGTCTTGACCCAAGAAATCTTAATAAAGCAATAAAAAGGCCTCTCTTTCCTTATCCTACTTTAGACGAGTTGCGATCAAAAGTAGCTGGTGCTGCAGTTTTTTCGAAATTGGATGCTAATTCTGGGTATTGGATGATAAAATTAGACTCTGAGAGCAATGACCTCTGTACATTTAATACTCAATTTGGCAGATACAAGTTTCTTCGATTACCGTATGGCATTAACTCAAGTGGTGAAATCTTTCACAGAATTATGACAGATTTATTTAGCGAACTGCCTGGCGTTCTTATATTTGTTGATGATATTCTGATATTTGGTGTAAACCAAGCAGAGCATGATGCAAGGTTAGAAAATGTCTTAAAAAAGGCTAGAGAAGTTCACTTAAAGTTTAACAAGTCTAAGTGTCAGTTCAGTAAGACAGAAGTAACATATGTAGGACATGTTTTTAATAAAAATGGTATTTCAGCAGATAATTCTAAGGTTGAAGCTATCATGAAAATGCCTAAGCCAGAAAATGTCAAGGATCTCCAAAGATTTTTAGGTATGGTAAATTATTTAGGTTCATATATACCTAACTTAGCTCATGAAACCAGTATTCTTAGAGATCTTCTTAAAAAACAAAACGTATGGCAGTGGACACATAATCATGATAAGCAATTTTTAAACTTAAAATATCTAATTTGTCAGTCGCCTGTTCTAGTGCACTATGATGTTAATAAGCCAGTCCGAATGTCAGTTGATTCTAGTCAAAGTGCTGTAGGTGCAGTAATTTTTCATGGGAAAAACCCTATTGCTTATTCATCCAAATCTCTTACAAAAACACAACAAAACTATGCTCAGATAGAGAAAGAATTATATGCCATTGTTTTTGGATGTAAAAAATTTCATCAGTATATTTATGGTAAAACTACTCATGTAGAAACTGATCATCAGCCTCTGGTAACACTGTTCAAGAAGCCACTTTCAGATGTCCCAGCATGTTTGCAAAGAATGATGATAACATTGCAGTCATATGATCTAATAGTTTCTTACACAAAAGGTACAGAAATGTATGTGTCTGATACTTTGTCAAGGGCTCCAATAATGAACACAGAGGTAGATGAATCTGATTTAGATGAATTAGAGAACAAAATGATCCGTCAAATAAAGTTATTAACCTCTAGTATAGCTATAACACAGAATAAATTACAGGAAATTGTGTGTCATACAGGTTCAGACATGGTTTTACAAAAATTAAAAGAATACTATAAGACAGGATGGCCAAACAGCAAACAACAATGTGACCCAGTGACGTTACCATATTGGAATAGTCGTGACGAAATTCATGTAATAGATGAAATAGTTTTTAAAAATCAGTCTGTAATAATTCCCAAATCAATGCGGTCAGAAATATTGGAAAAATTGCATGAAGGTCACATGGGAATGGAAAAAACTAAAAATTTGGCCCGTGGTCTAGTATTTTGGCCAAATATTTATCATGATATTGAAATGAAAATAAGACAGTGTGAAGCTTGTATGATATATAGTTCAAATAAAACAAAAGAAACATTATTAACACATGAACAGCCAACTTTGCCATGGCAAAAAGTAGCAACAGATTTATTTGATTATAATAATAAAAAATATCTTCTTGTAGTGGATTACTATTCTAATTACATTGAAATAGCTCATTTAAACACAGATCATCGAAGCCAAACAGTCATAACTCATTTAAAGTCAATTTTTGCTCGTCATGGAATTCCGTTGCAACTTGTGAGCGACGGTGGTCCTCCATACAATTCCCAAGAGTTCCAAAAGTTCACAAAGGACTGGGATATAGAGCACATTACATCTAGTCCACACTTTCCAAGGTCCAATGGTCTTGCCGAAATTTCTGTAAAAATAATAAAAAATATATTTAGAAAGTGTGAATTGTCAGGTACAGATTTCTATATAGGTCTATTACAGTATAGAACAACTTCTAGAGGAAAATTAAAGTCTCCATCAGAACTACTTATGTCTAGAGTACTAAGAACTAAATTACCTACAAAAACTAATAATTTGAAACCTAAAATTGTCAAATTTTCTGATCATATAAAAAGTAAGTCTGAGGTAATAGAAAAAAGAAGGTCATATTATGATAAGAGTGCTAGTGAATCTAAAGATTTTCATCCAAATGATGAAGTATATTTTAAGAAAAGTCCTAAAGATCTAGCGTGGTCAAAAGGCTGTATTTTATCTAAATCTAACTTTCCTAGATCATACCTAGTGAAGGGTGACAATGGTACAATATATAGGAGAAATACACAACATATTAAGTTGTCTAAGTCGTGTCTATCACAGTCAAATAATGAAGTCAATAAGTCTAATGGTCATAATGTCAATAGTCGCAGTCTTGCAAACGATTACAGTCAAACAATGTTGGGGTCGCGGTCTGAACAGTCAAGTCAAACATTTAGAGTCAGTAAACATAAGTCAGAGTCAAAAGATGAATTTGAGTCAATGAGTCAATGTTCAAGCCAGTATGAGAATTATTTGAAGAGGAAGGATAATGTGAGATATCATTATTTTATTCCAGATTATTTAATTAGTGCTCAAAGTCAAGGGTCAAATTGTGCAAATAAAAGTCAAATTAATAATTCAAAGTCAAATTCTATGAATGATTCTTTTATGTCTGTTGAGTCAAGTCAGTCAAGTAATATTAGTCCTTTAAATGAGGAAAATATACAAAGTCCATCAAATGATAATGTATTGAATTTGTCAAGTGAACATGATTTGTTTAATTTGTCAAGTCAAAGTAGTCCAACTAGTAGTTTAGATACAGTTTGTGAAAACAATCAAAGAATTAACAATAGTGATAACAATGTAAACTTACCTGGTCCGTCAACACCTATTATTAACAACCAGGAACCTCGATACAGTTCGAGAGGGAGATTGTTAAGAAAAACAAGTAGATTAGATTTATAAGGTTTTATTAAATACCTAATTGACAAAATAATATATTGTATAATGTGACGAGGTTTCCACTGATGTAATTGTATTTGTTTTGTTTTCTATACCTGAAATTAATTCTAATTCCAATACATATTGACAATTGTAATATTAAAATAATAATTATTGTAATGTTTATTATGACTCCACTAATGGCACTAATATGTTTGTTATAATTTTTAATTATGTCAGTCAGTGGTTGTCAAGCGGTTTGACTCAAGCCCAATGCCTTCTGTCAATTTATTTATTTTTTCTTAAAAAGGGGCATGTATTATCTGTGGTCTTGGCAATTTAGAAAAAAAATAAAGAATGTCAATGGACGACCGACAAGGAACTGAGAGTACGTGTGTTTGATTTCTGTGTCCCATTTAAATAAATTTAATAATATAATCCTCCCCGCGCCCCAACACAAACTCAGAATCTTGAAATATGATACGAAGCAAGGTCTTATAGCACAGATAAAGGAAAAATTGCGAAAAGCATAAATTTTTTTGTCTGTCTGTCTATATCAGTAACCAATCTATTTATGCCGCAAATTTTCGACTCTCGCTAGGGAATCAAAACCTACAGGGTACTTCCCGTGAACTCAGAGTCTTGAAATTTGGTACGAAGCAAGGACTTATAGCACAGATAAAGGAAAAATGGCGAAAAGCATGATTTTTTTTGTCTGTCTGTCTATATCAGTAACCAATCTACAACGATCCCACACTGCGCACATTTTGCTTAGGAGCAGGGGTCTGCTAAGACTGGATGTTCATAGTTACATATAAATTTGTACAGAACCCTCGGTGCGCGAGTCCGACTCGTACTTGGCCGGTTTTTTACCTAGATCTTATAACACAGGGACCCCTAGCACAGGATCCAGAGCTAATGATTCTTCTTGTAAGCATTTCTCGTACAATAAACTTTTTCATTTTTATTTTCATTTTCAATTAAATTTTTGCAAACTTTCCAAAATGGTGAAGCCATATTGGGGTTTAAGACGTAAATAATGTCATACTTATTCAGCCATTTTGAAAAACTCACGACGTTTACCAACTGACAGAGTCGCTGGTTACTTCATCATCCCTATACACGATGATTTTTAATCGGTGATCAGTATGCTTAGTAGGTATAAGTTTTACTTTTCCAAATACTTCTCGATCGCGTTTACGTAAAAAAATCAATTTCTATGGAAACATGGACAGCGCCTTCGCGCGTGCGCGTCCATGTTTCCATAGAATTGAAATTTTTACGTAAACGCGATCGAGAAGTACTTATTTTGGTGAAGTAAAACTTATAATAAGCGTACAGGAACCAATTTTTCTAGATCAATATTCGGTGGCGACCACGTTTAAGTCGCAGTTGCATGACACTATACGTCTATTTTTTTAAATAATCATTATTAAATAAAACATTTTTTAAATTAATATCTTTGCCACCCTACACATGGCTTTGTGTATGACCCTAAAACCTCCTTGAAAAGTCAGTTTCTTAAACAAACTTCGACGCGCGACCTGTCAAATTTCCCGCCAAAATCATCACCTACGACAAATTTGGGATGACCATGTATTCGGTGGATGGAGGAAGTTTTAACAATAACTTTTTTTTTAATTAAACAGAGACTTTTAATTGCTTGAGATCTCATCTATTAAGTTCTATTTTGACTAGGGGTTAATATTTTTTAAATCCTGATCGCCGATTAAAAATGATAATGGTAATAACGGGCTAATTTCCGCAACTCGACGTCTTCTACGCGCCTATTTTGCGTAACTGGCTGTAGGCACTATTCATGCCAGCCCAACTCCTTAAGGAAACCTAGCAGACCCTTCACGTTGCCGACGACTTTCTGGAGCGACCTCGGTGTCCCGAGGTGCAGTGCCCTGTAGCTCGCCACACTAGCGCATTCCAGCAGGATGTGTGAGGCCGTTTCTTCTGCCTCCATGCACGCTCTGCATAGGGGGCTGTCTGTAACACCTAAATTGTGTAAGTATTTGTTAAGCAAGGCATGTCCAGTTAGAGCCCCGACCAGTAGTAGTCGGAGCTGAGTTCTTCCATAACCGCGAAGTTTGCGGGACAATCCGGGGTTGATCTTCGGAAGAGCTTCTCTGGCCTGCCTGTAGGTTACTAGGTTTGTCCAATATTCTTGGTGCATTACCTTGGTGTTGTGGCGCAACTGGCTGCGCAACCATCCGAAAGGCAGGGGAAGAATGGGTTCAGGTCCATAGACCCTCAACTCCGATCCCTCCCTCGCCAGTCGATCGGCCGCGTCGTTGCCTCGCGATCCACTGTGACCCTTTATCCATTGAAGGGTAATGGCGTTTGTTTCACTTACCTTCGTCAGAGCTCGATGGCACTCGTATATTAGCCCCGATGTCATAGTGTTGCTCTGCAGGGCTTGCAAGATCAATCTGCTATCAGACAGTATACGGATTGGAAAACCCTGTACCTCTCTGGAGTTAATCGCTGTTGTTGCCATTATGATTGCCACGCATTCCGCCTGGAAGACAGTATTATGGATTCCCAATGGTGATGAGATGTTGACATTCAGGTCCTCTGAATGTACCCCAGAGCATGTACTTGCTGACGTTTTCACACAAACACTTTGAGGTTGAGGCCCTCCCCTGGGTCTTCATGTAATTGTATCCTATATTTTTTGTCTAATACGTACTGTTTGGGTATCCTGTCGGTGACCGCTTCGATGAGCGGCTCCCTATTTACCAGTTCACCAAGTATTCCTGTGTGTGTTACTTTAACGTTCCTCCATAGGTTCAGCTTCCTGAGTCTTACCGCAGCCGCTCCCGCTTCCTGTTGGATAAACAGTGCAGCGGCGGCAAGTTCAGTAGGGCTTCCAGGGCCGCAGTCGGAGTTGTCCTCATGCAGCCCGTAGTCGCCATGCAAGCCAGCCTTTGAAGTCGTTGCAACTTTGCTTCAACGGTGATTAGTTTGGTTCTCGGCCACCACACCACTGCACCGTAGCTGATAATGGGCCTGATGACGGACTGGTATATTTTTTATCCCGTGGGAATTGCCGAAAATTTTGAGATGGATTTTAGTTGTTATGATCCATAACAAGGATGATATAGACTGGATTGGCAGTCGCCATAGTACGGATCGGCCGCGATTTTTGTAGTTCAGTTATTAAATCTAGATGGCGCTGAAATATATCCAGAGGCTTTGAAGGCAAAACAATAAGACTACAGATATTTCATATCACTGCAAATGTATTATTATGCAATATTTTTGAAAAATAATACATTTGTAGTAATATGAAACATCTGTAGTCTTATTGTTTTGCCTTCAAAGCCTCTGGCTATATTTCAGCGCCATCTAGACATAATAATCGAACTACAAAAACCGCGACCGATCCGTACTATGGCGACTGCCAATCCAGTCTATATCATCCTTGTCCTTATGAACAAATTCAACTATCTCTTATACTTAGTTTCTGATTTCTCCTTACTGTCCCATTTGGATTGATCATTCTGTATATAGAAAATATTTGGTAGCATTTAGCATCCTGTCGATTAAATTTTGATGACTTTGATTTAAGAACTAAATTATTGAGGATTTTTTTTATATGAATGAACTAAGTAAAGTAATTACATATATGTGATCGCATCCAGATAATTGACGAGATTTCATTTTTTTTACACCTGAAAATTACTACAGGAATCGAAAGAGTTGTGCCTCCTGAATACGGAAAAATATTTATTATAATTTATTTCTCCATATTTAAAAAAATACAGTTATTAAAAAAATATCTGAATTTACCAAAACTACCACAGAATAGATATGTTGCCTTTGCCTTTTTCACCAGAAAAAAGAGCTGTCATATTTTAAAATTTGACATTAGGGTCGATTTCAGAGCGTTTTGTCAGCGTTTTTTAAATTTCATTAGTGTCACTTGATTATTGCTGTAAAATAATGTTAAATCGCGACAACTTTCTTTAAAATCAGACTAAGCCTCGGTACCTCCATACATTTATATAAAAAGTTAACTCTGATCATCATCCCCCCCTGCAATATTTACGTCGACACTAATGAAAAAAAACGCGGCGGTCAAAACGCTCTGAAATCGAACCATTAACATTGAGACTTGACGGATACCTACGGTTCGATTTCAGAGCGTTTTGACCGCCGCGTTTTTTTTTCATTAGTGTCGACGTAAATATTGCAGGGGGGGATGATGATCAGAGTTAACTTTTTATATAAATGTATGGAGGTACCGAGGCTTAGTCTGATTTTAAAGAAAGTTGTCGCGATTTAACATTATTTTACAGCAATAATCAAGTGACACTAATGAAATTTAAAAAACGCTGACAAAACGCTCTGAAATCGACCCCTACATAAATGGTTTATTTTTATTAATGTCAATGCACGAACGACGTGTTATTGATTTAAATAAGATTTTAAAGGAGCCCATAATTGTGATCGAAAAGCAAGAAAGAACCAAACCGCCTAAGCAAATCACACACAATGTCAACGTCAGATTTACTTAATCATTTTTTTTTTCAATAGAGACTAGACTAAAGTAATGGATCCATTGTGTGGTAGTTTTGGAGTTATGCCCTTTTAGAATAAGCACATCTTAAAAAAAAATTATAATCGTAGTGAAAATTTAAAACTATGAGCGTCTTTCTTTTTCCAAACAGAATACATAGAACGAATCAAATTATAGTCTTAGAAATATGAAATCTGGTCAATTTAATGTGATAATTCATTAACAGTAATTAGAAATGAATTTCGTCACTACTTTGACAAAATCTCGTATCTTGAAATTGATAATGTTGCGAAATGAACTTTATATTATGAGTTTCAAGGTTCACTTTAATGTGCATAATTGATTGAAGATATGAACTTCTTTCAAAGTAGTGACAATTTATAGGACGCATCAAGGTTGCCACTGCCTACGATAGCTAACTGCGGTTTTGCTCGACTAAGTTATTACTTAGAAATCTGGCCTTAAACTACGATTTTCGAACTTCATATCATGCCGTTCCGTTCACGCTAAAGTACTAAGCAGAAGAGTGAAAGAGGCGGCAGGATACAGAGTTTTATCGTCATTCTGTGACGCTTGTTCTATCCGAAGCAAATCCTGCGCTTACGCTGCTGTATTCCAGCGTGAAGAGTGAACCCCCCGCAAGCTGGCAAAGCATCTGCAATGCTCTAGAAGTCTTACGCGTGTCTGTGGATGGCACTGCTTACCATCAGGTGACACACGTACTCGTTTGCCACTCTTTTTCATACCAACTTTGTCTGCATCCCGTGGTAACTTTACACGTTTCTAGAAAAGTACAGCCCTGTTGCCTGTGACTCCGTCTGCGAAGAGTTTTATTCCTATGTCGCAGGAACAATGCAATTTTCTGGGATAAAAAGTATCCCAGGATTCCCATGTGCCTCCCGGAGTCTCAAACTATTTCCATACCACATTGACAGAGTTATTTTAGTATTTATAATATTAGTAAGGACATTACCCGCTGGTGATAATGATGATATATCTTTCTACAGGTAAAAGAATTTTTAAAATAATAGTAGTAATTTTTGAATTCATCCATTACAAAAAAAAACAATCAAATCTGTTCTCTTTAGAATATTAGTTTTATTGCGTTCACGCCTGATTAGTCAATTTAAGAATAATGTCGTTAGCCAACCCTAGTGCAACATAGCATAGGTATCAAGTTAATGACAAAATATATTATATTTCGCCTGTGGTTTGGTTACAAACTATCATTTTCTGTAGTTTTCTCTCAGCCGTCCTTTGGACCAGTTGTGTTTTTATATTCATATCAAATAAAAAATTAAAAAATGGTGAGTAAATTTCTAAAATATTATTCAATAATAACTGCCTGAGCATTTCTATGCTTTAAAATAACGTAAA
This sequence comes from Archips xylosteana, assembly GCA_947563465.1. Classification (NCBI taxonomy): domain Eukaryota; kingdom Metazoa; phylum Arthropoda; class Insecta; order Lepidoptera; family Tortricidae; genus Archips; species Archips xylosteana. The sequence goes on from OX387362.1 coordinate 4,664,974, forward strand.
ATATTAATATAAGTTTTTCTCCGATTTCGACGAAATTCGAAAAAAAATTGGCCTTAAATCCTAGTTTATAATATCCAGTGATCGTACTTTTTGTAGCATTTTTGGTGCAGTGCTAGGGTTGTCAGTAGTGCCCAATATTAAATTGTTTGATCCAAGGATCAAATAAAATCAAAGGCATTTAGAACTAAGTAATAACTTAAAAATTAATAATGTAGAGATGGTTGGTAATTAAATAAAAAATAAAAAAATAAAACGATTCAAATCTCGTCTTAAATAACGCCTGTTATCTCCTCTATTTTTATTAAATTTTATGTTCTGTATTCTGTATTGTTTGTGTTTTTGAGGTGTGTAGTAGAAATCGAAAACACAGAAAATTTTCTTCGAACATGTAAAGCCCAACCCAATATGCATAATGAAATGAAGAGTTTATTTACTATTATGAGAAAATGTGTTGCAATAAATCCTTATCTGAGGTTATAGTTATTATTTATGATTAGAAATTGATATACTAACTTTTCTGCTGTATATTTGCATTGACAATATAATGCGTAATGGCAGTCCATAAGTACATATAGAAGTCATTTGATTTCTTCAATGACGTCCCGTGAAGTGATAAAAAACAGTTGCGTTGATTTTGTGTGTGAAAATAAGCAATAATTATTAACTGATTAAACACAATGGAGAAACTGTTAAGTAAGCACAATTTTATATTAAGGAAAATTCTTCGATATTTATTGTGCTAAAAATATGACACGATTGAAACATGTTTTGACGAGAAACATTAAAAGTATGAAAACATATACATATAATAAAAACGAAATGATGTTAATCAAAAGATTAAGTAAAAAATTTAGCGTTTTATTTTCAACGACAACATAATATTACATTATTTTAAACGTCAATCATATTATACACGTCGACAACCCTAGGTCGCTGTCGTGTGTCATTTGACGTCATCGCACCAAAAATGCTACTAAATCTACGATCACTGAAATATCACTAAATTTAACGTTTATTCAAAATTACAGCTTAGATCCTATAAAGCATTCATGGGAGAATCGGTAAGTGAGCCAAAGCTTTTCTTTTCAAAATTTTATGTAAATATTTGAGTAAAACTTATTTGAAATATGTCTTTGGTGAGGCTTTGAAGTGTTTCAACTGCCGTGTCCGGGTCACTCACATTTCTTTGTTCGCGTCTCTTCTGTGGACATGGTAAAGGTTGCAGCCTAAATTTCTTAGTCAAGTCTACACGGCGTGAGGGACGCCTGGTCAACATTTAGCCCATTTAAATAAATCTTAGGCCGTGGTCGCTTTCACCCGCCGCACGCGGCCGACAGCGGCCCGCCGCCCGCCGCGTCTATATGCTGTGTTCGTCAATGTTCGGGAGTGGTCGTTCTCGCCCGCTGCGTGCGACGTCCCGAACGCGGCGGGCGAAAACGACCACTCCCGAGCATTCCCGAACACACCATTCAGACGCCGCGGGCGGCGGGCCGCTGTCGGCCGCGTGCGGCGGGTGAAAGCGACCACGGCCTTAAGTTTGCTAACTCGGAGTCGCTAAATCGAAGACTCCTCGGGAAAAACAATGAATGTCACTTTTTTGTGCAACTGACCTTTTAATGCCATTTATCGGCTTATTATTGGCATTAAAAGGTTAGTTTCACAAAAAAGTGACAATCATTAGTTTCCCCGTGTAGTCTTCAATTTATGTCCACAGGAGAGACAACTTTTGTTTCTTACGGTGTGTATGACCAATCCTGTGTGTTACGAAAGTCTACGGATAAGTCCAAGAATTAAAAGCAATTGCAATTCTGCGAACACCACACCGCACGCGTCCTGGTCATTCGGATTTTTGGTTACGGACGCATTAAATCAACTTTCGTAACACACGAGATACAGCATTGCAGCGGTTGAATCGTTTCAGAGCCCGCACCCAGGCCTGATATACTACGAAATTCGACTTTCAAACTTCATATCGTGCTATTCCCTTCACGCAATAGTATTGAACAGAAGAGTGAAAGGGACGGCATCATACGAATTTTGAATTAGTAGCCCATGGCGATTCGGGAGACGTGGTCAGGACCGCTTCGGAGCAAAATGCACAAAACGTAAAATGTACACTACACGCAAAATGTAACCAATAGCAAAATCTACAATACGCAAAATGTACACAACGCATATTGTATAACATGCGGAACGTACCTACAAAAAGCAAAAAGTACATTCGCAAAATGTACAAACCCGAAAAATGGTTTATTTATTCATTTTCCGATTTGTACATTTTGCGAATGCGTTTTTGCGTTTGTGCGTTCCGCGTGTTTCACAATATGCACTGTGCATATTTTGCGTGTAGTTGCTACATTTTGTGTTTTGTGCATTTTGCTCCGAAGCGAGCAATCCCTCACCTATTTAATTAATTATCAGCTAGTGTTTCGTAGAAGTAATTAGTGAGATTGGTGCTATATTGTTTTTAGTTTTACGTCTTTTGAAAATCAGATTGGGTTCTTTTTTTAATATTGTCGTGTGGCATATGGAACCAACCTTTGATCAACAATACTACTGTTGATCGAAGGAAACAACCCAGTAAAGTTTATTAAATGAGACAGAATGACTTACTGTCATTAAGTACAAAAGGAAAATCGTCCCTTGAATTGACTTTTTTGAATTTAGACCAGATAATGATACCGTTGAAAATGAATTTACACAACATGTAATTGTGGTGAAATTATATGGGAACACCTCAGTAAATTGTATTAAATGAGACATTAAAATTGACTGACTAACTACTTATAATAATATTTTTACCCTAGTCACTACACAATTGCTATTTGTACCCAATTACATGGTTTCTTTCTATTAATTTATACTTATAACGATGATTTTCAATCGGTGATTAGGACCCAATTTTCCTAGATCAGTATTCGGTGGCGACCACGTTTAAGTCACAGTTACACTAAATAAAACGTCTATTTTATTGAATAATGATTATTTGTAAAATAACTTTTTAATTAAAATCACTGTCACCCTACACATGGTTTAGTCTATGGGTCTAAAACCTCTTTGACAAGTCAGTTACTTACTTAAACAAACTTTGACATGAGACCGGTCAAATTCCCCGCCAAAGCGGTGACCTTAGACAAATTTAGGATGAACATGCATTCGGTGGAGAGGAGATTTAAAAACAATGTTCATTTTTTTAATTAAACACTGGTACAGATGCCTTAAAGGGATAAGTTTACAGTCAGCAACAGACGTGGATTAACGGATGTGGTGCTCACAATGATCTATATAGGTACACACGACTACTGCAAAATTAATAAAGGGATATTTAGATACACACCACAACCGCTCATCCACTTCTGCTGCTGGTACAGTCACTCAACAGTTGTCATGTCAATAATGTTTTTTTTCTTTATTTTTGTATGATAAAGGGTTTACATACATACTATTTGTTATTTTTAGGGTTTCGAATGCAAGGGAATAATAGCCCCCGTGTTCACTCCGTTCGACGATAACGGAAAAGTAGATTACGTTGTAATTCCCGAATATCTCGACTTCTTACTCCACAATGGCGTAAAAGGAATACTGGGTAAGTAATCGTAAATAACAATCCCTAAAAAAATTCAGTAGTAGGCACAGAAAGTAAGGAAACTATCAGAGTGATTTATAACTCAGAGACACGTGAATCTTTATACTTAAGATCTCTTTTTAAATAAATAGGCATTCTAACCCTGCCGTCTTTCTATATATTTGAAATAAGCATGTGTGCAAGAAAAAAATTTAATTTTTCCCACTAACGTCGATAAACCAAAGGCTACTAGAAACACAAGAAAGCTAAAAGTTTCATTTACATTTTGGCTAAACCAAAAAGTCGTTTCTGGGACCAAACAGATGCATAATTCGAATCCATCGTCAAGAAAATATTAATAACTAGGCCGTACTATAAAATTCCGATCCGCATTGGCGGTTCCCAGTCTGAAACGGAGTATCTAGTGTGTGCAGTTCCACAGACGCAACCCATAATACCAAAATGACTACCAGCAGTACTACTAAAAAATCCACCTCAAAAAAGCTAACTGCTCGGGTCACCAGGCTTTCATTAGACCTTTCGCGCAGCGTAGATTTTGCCAATGATGCAATATCGGATTTAAATATAGGCCGGATTGAACCTGACAATCATGAAGTGGTCTCCGACCCCCACTTAACAAGCTCCACGACACCTGCTCCAGCAACGGAATCATTCCAGTCAAAAATTTGTCTAATCAGCTGTCGCAAAGACATGCTGAGGACAGCCGAGCAGAAATTGAACAAAAATACTAATTTATGTCACTACCTAATACCTAATGGAGGAATCTATCAGTTATTTGTGGGTCTCCAGGAAAAAACAAGGGATTTTGGTTACAATGATTATTGTGTCGTGTTTATAGGTGAGAAAGACTTTGAAACGACTGTATATTATCATAAATTAGTAATGTTCATTAAAGATCAACTATCATGTGTGCAACACACGAATATAATAATATGTGTGCCTACATTTAAACTGCATAATTATTCAAATCTGTACAATAGAAGAATAGAAATGTTTAATGACTTATTGCACCGTGATAACATATCTTATAAATATGCTTACATTTTAGATTCTAATTTAAATCTACCATATACTCAAAATATGTTCTCGAAGCAATTGGGATCAATTAACGGTCTTGGCCTAAGTCTGGTATTTGAAGACCTTACATTTTTAATTAAAAATATAAAGAGCAAAGTGGACCACCAGCCATTAAGGATATGCTCGCCAAATTCGCAACAGAATTACAAAAAAGGAACTATTCCATATTACTTTAAAATTAAACAGGATCTGAAGGAAAAGGATAGTCGTAATTCAAAAGCGATAAATAACCAGTTTTTTCGCGCCCTATGAAATTAATTCAAATAAGAAAATTATAATTTTACATCAAAATATTCAAGGTTTGTTAAATAAACAAGATGAATTAGAACTGTGCATTGACGAATTGAAAGATAAAAATAGTTTTATTAATATATTATGCCTTACCGAAATTTTTGTTAAACGCGGCAGTGAAAGCAACATAAACATTAAAAACTTTAATCTAGCCTCATCCTTCACAAGAACCTACAAGAAACGAGGTGGGTCATGTATTTTATTAAGAAGGAATATTAAATACAAGACGTTACCATTATGTAGTGAACATTCCATAGAAAAGGCTTTTGAGTGTTGTGGTGTAGAGGTAACTGATCTCAAATGCATAATAATATGTATTTACAGGGTGCCTGATAGAAAAAATCTGAATATATTTTTTAAAAAATTGGACATGCTTCTTTATGCACTTACAAAAAACAATAAACGGAAATTAATTATCGCCGGCGATCTTAATATTAATACATTAGGAAATGACTCCACTGCAAAAAACTTAAAAAGCCTATGCCTAAATTATAACATGAATATACACATAAACCACCCCACGCGAGGATATTCATGTATTGACCATATTATCAGTAATATAAAAAATGCAGTCGGAGAGGTTCAACATTTATATCTTTCGGATCATGAAACTTGTCAGCTACTAAAATTTGAAAATGACGTAGTACTGAAACAACAGCCAACTTCATGGTACATAAATAAAAGAAACTACAGTAGGATAAATATTCAGAAATTTTCTGGGTGTATATCGACACCAGCAATTTATACTAAGCTAACTTGTAAAAGTGTATTTTACAGTAGGGACTTCCAAAGATAAAATCGTGATAACTTTTTTGTTACTAAAGATAAATTATTGAATTTTTTACAGTTAGTAGTTTATATTATACGGTACAGATTGCCATATATTTGATATCTTATATTATTGTATTTTTTATTAAACCATTAGTTAGCGGCATGTTGGCGTATTTTCTAAATAAAATTATACCTGCTACACACTTCTAACTAATGTTAGCGTAGTATATTCCGGGAAGTTTAATTTTAAAGAAGTTGGATTTAACATACTTTAAAATAAATAAAATTAAAAAAAAACAAACGCAAATGATAAACAGAGGAAATACTGTACTGTTTTGCGATATGTTATTATAATTTATTATGTTAAATATTGGTTTTAAAAAGTTAGCTTTTTATAATCGGCGTGTGCATTACTGATGGATCTTGTATTAAAAACAGCTAAATTACAATAGCGTACTATATATTTCTCAAATCCAGAAACTAGCGTAATTTATGTATTACTTTTTCACTAACTATGCTAACTATAGGGTGATAAAATTTGAAAAAATTACCTTGCTACTCCGCGAAAATTTATATAATAATGTTTCGCAGAGTAGCAAGGTAATTTGTTCCAATTTTATTGATATGGACCTTTGCAAAGTAACGCATTAATCTATAAATTATTTAAAGTACCTACTTCAAATAAAACAAAACACATTATAATCAACTTTTTATTGAACTTTGGTTATTTTAATTGCATAACCATGCTTAGAGATCAAACAAATCACAGATCAAAGTTAATCTATTCTAATATTAATTTCGCTTAATTATAATTATTATCTAAATAACATAAAATCATATAAAAAAAATCAACGTTACAAAATGAAAACTCTTCAGAAATTATTACGTAAATTAGTATCATTGCTTTTACTATAATAAGTATGTTTATTCAGTCTCATCACCACTTCGCTTCGCTTTCTTTCTTCGCTTCTTCGTTTCTTCGCTTTTGCTGTCACATAAACTATACTTATATTTCAATAACTCATAATTATCACAAGAAACCGAATTTTTTTAACTTTATTCCATGAAACTTTGTCAGAATTCAAATTTTTAGTCCAATTTTTTTTCGCAATATACTTTTTAAAATCAAATACCATGTTTTGATTAATCTCAATAACATTGTAAGGTTTTTCATTAATCTTTGCCCATCTGACTAGAAATTACCACTCATCTGGCGAATATACCTCTCTACCTCTTGCAGTTTTTTCTATTAAAGCATGAACTGAATCGCCTTCATTCTGGGTGTGGCCTTTTTCCATAAAATTATGGTTAATTTATATTTTAAAAAATTCAGCTGCCAGTAAATACATATATAGTACACAATCTGATTGCGGTTTTGTCCACCACAGTTGTTGTCTGACCATAAATTAAATTCACACACTCCTTTAGATGCTAATTTATTTATAATATCATATAAACAACTTGCATCTTCATTGGCCCTCTCTTAGCCGTTGCTTCGTCCCACATGTAACAAAACGCTTCTTTTGATCCCATATCGTAAATTGTAAAATTATACACGTTAAGTTTACGCTTATAATAGTAAACACCTATATTACCATGTGGTGTGCTTAATACTTTCTGAAAATCGAATACGATACAAGCTGTTTTGTCATTGGAGATAGCTAGAATTTTACATTTTAATTTTAATTTACGGGAAATTTCCTTCTCTTTCTGATGTTTATCAAAGTTTTCTTTCTGCTCATCAGTAGGGTTAGACAAATTTTTAAATTGATGACATAGGTCACATTGGTCTTTTTGGGTAAATGAAAGCCTATCTTCATATTACTATTAACAATATCTCTATACTGTCTAACCGTTTTAACTCTATCAAGATAATTATTCTCAGCACACCAATCAACATATAATCCGAACATTTTTGAAAAAGATAAGGACGGATCTAAGTATTTTTTACCGGAACGTTTTCTAACATAGTGAGACTCGACAGGAGTAAAAGAGTTAACGTGATCTATGACGCTCTGTTTCATTTCATTTGAAATAACGTGTGTATTATTTTATGCCGACCTCTATCATCAGTAATATCAGCGTATTCATCGCACTCCTGAGCTTTGCGTATTGCAGTATAAATTCCTTACTTATGTCGAAAGTATTTGTGTAAGATTGTCCCCTAATATTTATTTATTTTATTTATATTTATAGTTTTACACACTTTTTGTAATGTAATTCTATTGTCAGGTTTATTTATAGGAAGGTGATAATGCAACGTGTACGATCGACGACTAGATTCGGCTTCAAGATTAGTGGCGGTCTTTTTGTTTTTTTTGGATTGCATATTTGGCTAATATTTGCCATTGCTTTGAGTGATTACCAGTATCCCAAAAATTTGAAAACAATTGAATACGCTCTTCTTCGGTTTTTTCTTTTGACGTAGTATACTGCATTCCTTTATTACACAAACGCTTTCTCTTCTTGACGACCCACTCATCTTCATTTTTAAGGCGTTTGATACCTAGATCAGTCCTTTTCTTAGATTTACGTTTATTAGTTTTCGGAGTTGATGCTGCGGAATAGTCACTGTCATTAAAAGTTGCTGGTGAGGAGATAGAACTCTGTGCTGTAGATGCAACTGATACTGGCCCTATGTTACTAGTAATAGGATCATTTTCAACGTGTTGAACAGGAAAAGTCAAGAAAAGTGGGACGTATATAGGCTGGGATGATGATGATGATGATGACCTACCATTAAATGTAGACAAATTTTGCCTACTTACTGTATTTAAGTGTTAGCTGTGGTAGCAATAAATGCAGTCAAACGCACTAGATTACGCTAACTGAATGATAGCTTAGTATTGAAGGGCATTGACCTCAGTGGCTCGCAATCACTAATATAACATATCGAATTACAATAACACTTAATTAAATAATGCAATACACTTATGCTCCTTAGTAACATACTAAACTTACCTCTCTGGACATCCTGATGAGGTATATCGGCATTTTCGTCAATATTCGTTAGTGAAATATCTTTGTTTCTGCTTAATACCACTAAATATTTCGCTCATTTTTGTGACATAATTTATAGTCACACATTTACACAAACTATATTTGAGAAAAAGTCAATAGTTACGTAATTAATACTGATTTACTTAAAAAACAAGTCAAGAGCGCATAATGACGTGCAACACGGCGTCAAGTGCCCATAGCCTAATGTAAACAAACAAGCGGCGCGGCCCCCGCCCCGCGCACACCGCTCCAACAATACTTAGCGTAATATAAGTCGAACGATTTCAAAAAGTACATTTACTTAGCCTTTTCTAGAAATTGTAACTTCGTTATTTTATCGAATTTCAAAGCCATATTTTTGTTACGTGTAATAAACAGTATTTTAAGCAACTTAGCATAAAAAACTGAATTTGCCAAAAATTCGAGTTAGCTCAGTATAAATTGCTGGTGTCGATATCTTCTCTGACCTGGTCTGAAGTCATTGATGAACCTGATATTGATACTGCGTTTGACAGGTTTCATGACACATTCTGCCTTTTCTATAATCTTTGCTTTCCCATACAAAAAATTAAAATAAATTCGAATAATAAAAGACCGAGATGGATAACACCAGGAGTAAAATATTCATGCTTAAAGAAAAGAGAACTTAGATTTTTGTATTACAAGAATAAAACAAACGAACACAGGTTAAGATACAAAAAATATAATAAATTACTTAAAACCTGCATTTTTAATTCTAAACGTAATTTAAATAACGCGGCAATTATGAATTCCAAAAACAAATGTAAAACTACCTGGGACATCATAAAGGACAAAACCGATTGTGTAAAAAGTTTCAAAGGAGTTGAATCTATTAACTTTCAAGGCAAACTCATTAAAGACCCCCAGGACATTGCAAATATATTTAATAACTACTTCGTAACCATCGCTGAAAGTACAGGGAAAATAAAGGACTCCATTCGTATAAATAATACAAGTGCTAGTATATTTGTGGCGCCTTGTACACAAGGGGAGATTGTAAAAATTATTAAATCTTTGAGTAACACCAAATCGGTTGGATTTGATGGGGTTTCTACCCATATTCTAAAGTCATGTGCTATAGAACTGGCTACAATACTAGAACACTTAATAAATCAGTCTTTCATAAATGGAAAATTCCCTACGAAACTAAAACATCTATATATATAAAAGAAGAAACTGACTGACTGACTGACTGACTGACTGACTGACATATCAACGCACAGCCCAAACCACTGGGCCTAGAGATTCCAAATTTGGCATGTAGGTTCCTTATAAGGTCTAGGGGTGCACTAAGAAAGGATTTTTCAAAATTCACTCCCTAAGGGGGTGAAACGGGGGTCCAAAGTCTGTATGAGGAAACAAGATTCGTTCGACTATTTTATTCGAAACTTCACAAAAGTACTCCTAATGATAAATGAGTAAACACGTGTTTCAGGTTTTTTGAGAATTCAACCCCTAAAAGGGGGAAAAGGGGTAACAAAGTCTGAAAATCAACATGGGTGTTGTTTCTACGGTTTATCGGGTCGCTGGTTATGAAAACAACAACGGGTTTAAAATCCGACGTGGCGGACGTAAAATACCATCTCCCTGGATGGGGTGCGATGGGGTTGAAATGTCTAAATAAACTAAATGACTGTTGATATATCAACGCACAGCCCAAACCACTGGACCTAGAGACTTCAAATTTTGCACACAGATACCTTATATAATGTAGGCATCCACTAACGAAGGATTTTTGGGAATTCCCACGGGGACGGGAAGAAACGGGATTTATATATTCGATTCCGAGTGACCCTATCTCAGTAACTATAATAACTAGACTCTTCAAACTTGATACACAAGTAGGTATTACATTATTTAAAACACGTAATTCAGGATTTTTCAAAATTCCTGCGGGAAAAAACGGGATTCATATATTCAGTTCAACGGGATCCTATTAACTATAATTACTAGACACTTGAAATTTGGTATAGAAGTAGGTAATTATAATAGTAAAAAACAGTTTTAAGGATTTTTGGAAATTCCCACGGGATAAGGAAAAAACAGGATTTTGCGTTTTACTGGTCGTAGAAAGCTGAAATTCGGCATCTAGGTTGCTTGGAGAGTGTACAGGAGGATTAGGAGGGGACTTTTCAAAATTCCCATGGGAACGGGAATAAACGGGATTTTTCCTTTTACTGGTCGTAGAAAGCTGAAATTCGGCATTTAGGTTGCTTGGGGAGTGTAGAGGAGCATTGAGAGAGGACTTTCCAAAATTCTTACGGGAACGGGAAAAAACGGGATTTTTCGTTTTACTGGTCGTAGAAAGCTGAAATTCGGCATATAGGTTGTTTGGGGAGTGTAGAGGAGCATTGAGAGAGGACTTTCCAAAATTCCTACGGGAACGGGAAAAACGGGATTTTTCGTTTTACTGGTCATAGAAAGCTGAAATTCGGCATTTAGGTTGCTTGGGGAGTGTAGAGGAGCATTGAGAGAGGACTTTCCAAAATTCCTACGGGAACGGGAAAAAACGGGATTTTTCGTTTTACTGGTCGTAGAAAGCTGAAATTCGGCATGTAGGTTGTTTGGGGAGTGTAGAGGAGCATTGAGAGAGGACTTTCCAAAATTCCTACGGGAACGGGAAAAAACGGGATTTTGCGTTTTACTGAATGTAAGCTAAAATTTCAAAATTCATAAGTTTTTGCTGTAAGTAGGCCGCAAAGGGTTCTTTAACCGACTTAAAAAAAAGGAGGTTATGCATTCCACTTTATGTATTTTTTTATGTAGGTATGTTCACCGATTTCTCGGTCAATTGTGGACCGATTGTAAAAAATATTTTTTTATTCGAAAGAATACAATATACTCCTGAGATGGTCCCATTGTCACCAAATCAGGATCTGATGACGGGATCTCAAGGAAATCGAGGGCAACCCTCAAATTTTGTAGGCACGCATTACGTTTTTCATATATTTTCTCAAGCTATTTAAGTGTTTGCGTCTGGTAGACATCATCTCATGTTGATGAGCTGATGATGGAAGGTAAATCTCCTTAACGGTTAGGAGTTGAGGATATTTTTTCAAATATTATAGGTACGTATAGACCGATTGTTGTATTCTTTCAGGTTATCCGGGTGAGCTGATGATGGAAGGTTAAACTCCTTAACGGTTAGGAGTTTTAGGAAGTTTCTTTAAATATCATATGCACATATAGAACTTTAGTTGTATTCTTTCTGGTTATTCAGATGAGCTGATGATGGAGGGTATAACTCTTTAGCGGTTAAGTCACACAACACCTTTACAAAATACTATAATATGTATAATATCAATGCTAAGTAGGTACACAGCGCTTCCAGTTACTCAAGTTTCCGTAGAAGGTAAGAATTATACCTAATGCAGGACAGGGGAAAGTAATAATAGGTTTTATATTATTAACAAGCCTGGTCATTTTAGTGCCCGCTTCCGAATTAGTGAAAAACATTGTATATAAAGAAATACTGTAAAAGACCGTATCTACCTGAAGTTTAGTCGGGCTTGCTTGCACGCTTGCTTGCACGCTTACTTGCACGCTTTCATGCACGCTTGCTTGCTTGCGTGCATGCTTGCTTGCTTGATATCTTAGATCTTTGGCATACTCGTGGTACACGCGAGCGAAGCCGCGGGAAAAAGCTAGTTCAATTATAAAACCTATTTTCAAAAAAGGTGACGTTAATGAGTTAGGAAATCATCGACCTATAACGCTTATATCAAATTTTTCAAAAATTTTTGAAAGAGCTCTACATATAAGACTCATACGCTTCCTTGGAAAATATAACATCATTGATAAAGAACAAAACGGATTCCAGAAGGGCAAATCCACAACGTTAGCAGGTTACTCCTTATTAAAAACAATAACTGAGAAAATAGATAAAAAGCAACCAGTGACAGGACTTTTCTTTGACATGAGCAAGGCCTTTGATTGTGTTAGACACGAAACCTTGCTCAAAAAGTGCGAGAAATATGGCATTAGAGGCACCGCTCTGTCATGGCTTGAAAGTTACCTTACGGAACGCACTCAATGTGTAGAGATTACTAGGATTAGTCAAAACGCGACTGTCAGAAAGTACCTTTCCTCCCAGGTGACAAGCATAACCGGCGTTCCACAAGGTAGTGTGTTAGGTCCTTTGCTCTTTATAATCTACATTAATGATTTGCCGAAAATTTGTCCCGAGAAAATTGTATTGTTTGCTGATGACATTTCAGTTATTGTTTCTAATGACAAAATAAATAATTCATATATTAATAAGATAAACACTACCGTTGATAGTATAAGTAATTGGTTGGAGTGTAATAATTTATCAGTAAATGTCTCAAAAACAAAATGCATTCAGTTTAGCAATCAAATGGTGCAAAGACCAACATTGAACATTAAATATAGAGAGCAAACAATTGAAGAAATAGATGAAATTAAATTTTTAGGTTTTATCGTTGATCGCTTCTGCAATTGGAAACCACACGTTAAGAGCTTATGTAGCAGACTTGAAAAGTTCACTTACGCATTAAGGCGACTGAGACGTATAGCAGGAGAAAAGGCTGCACTTGCAGCTTACTATGGATACGTGGTTTCAATTATTGGCTATGGCGTTATTATATGGGGAAACTGCACTGATATAAATCAAGCGCTAATCAGTCAAAAGAAATGTGTTAGAGCTCTTTGCGATGTTGGTCCTCTTGAACCATGTCGGCCTCTTTTCAAGAGGCTGCATTTGTTAACTTTGCCTAGCATTTACATCATGGAAGCATGTGTTTTTGTCGCTACTTATCCTGATTGGTTCAAGAAACCTATGGCAAACCCAAAGTTGAGACCGAGAGATCCTACGAAAATGCTTCTACCGACATGCAGAAGCGCATTATATTCTAAGAATTGTCATATTATGACCATAAAAATATTTAATCATTTACCGCAACGCTTGAGACAAACCACTACCCCGATTTTTAGATTTAAACGAGAGTTGAAACAGTGGTTGATAAATATGTGTTTTTATTCTGTAAAAGATTATTTTAACTATGACACAAAATTACTATTTTAATTGTTGTTTTTTTCACGTTGAAATATTTTAATAAGTTGACATGTTATTATTATATCTTTGTTGTACTGTTTGACATATCACATAATATTGACATTATTTTCTGGATCTGCATGTATGAAATTTAATTACTATAGTCTTTGAAATATTGTTGTTATTTGTATTTAGATTTTCTAGTATTTTGGTATGACATGTGTGTAATAATTATTAATTCTGAAATGTTAAATTTTGTGTCTATTGCCTATGTCTTTTCATATAAGTACTTACATTAATATTTTGCATGCCTGATATAGGTGAAATGTGTGAAACTATTTTTCTGTACACTGTAACCTACTGTACCACATTTTAAGCATAATAAAGATTGATTATTATTGATTATTGATTATTATTGATTATTATTATTGATTATAAAAAATAGTTGTGCTGAATTATTTAAAAAGTTTGTCATTTAATAACATTGAAGATCTACTGTTTTAAACTTTCGTGATTTTCACTCATAACTGGAGCTGCCACCCCTCTGTATTTGACCCGGAGTCTACGGGTATGAAAAGTGCATATCCGGGCTACGGGTATAACATCGATATGTCCGGGCGGCGAGAAAAAGACAAACTTTCATCGGACAACGTATCCTTAGTTTGTACAAAGCAAAGACCTTTCAACGACGTCAGTTGATTTACAATGGATTGAGGGAAAGTAACAGGCAAAATGTTATCAATTCCAATAAGTAATCCATTCATTGAACATGTTTTGTCATTGATGGGGAATTTAAGGACCTGCCAGTGAAACTGCTCATCAGTCAAAGTAGTAAAAGTGGAAAATTTTAGAAATTGCGGTGTTCTCCGGGTCTGTTTTTTTAAAGGTACACTAAACGAGCACCCTGAATGAACAAAGCATCCTGATGTGGCTAGAGAGCCCGCGTATATGCCTTATGTTAAAGGAATGACGAACAAAGTTAGAACACAGAACAGAAAAAAGGTATACATCAAAGTGGTGTACACGCCTTTGTCCAAGGTCGCGAGACATATGCGGACACCCAAGGATGTTGTTGGCTTCCAAACACCCGGTGTTTATGAGGTTGATTGTAGTTGTGACAGTTCGTACATCGGTCAGACAAAAAGAACAATAGCTGAGAGGATCGAAAAACATATTGCGGCTGTTAAAACTCGCTTAGTAAATAAGTCAGCCATAGCTAATGTGACCATACGTCCCGTTTTGAATGGGACTGTCCCGCTCTCAGGTACTCTGTCCCGGCGTCCCAAAAAACAAGTCGGGGACGCGAAAATGTCCCGTTTTCATAAGATTTAAAATAACGCTACGTAAGCGGTAGTTGAACATGTACATATTTTCTTTGATAAACAAGTTGCGGGACTTGCAGGCAGAGAAGAAAACTCAATTATGTAGATGTCTACGTAGTTTGAACTATGTCAATAGTAACTTTAAAGATAATATTTCAAAAATTTTACTAAGGTTGTACACATTTTGGAAGTTGTCACTCAGCACTTAAGTAAGTGTATTTGCGAATCGAAAAAAAATAAATACATTATTGGGTGGTAAGACTTTAGATATTGTAAAAAAAAGTTTATTTCTGCCCAAAATCTCCTTAAAAGGTCCTTGTCCCGTTTTAAAGAGACAAAAAAATAGTCACGTTAGCCATAGCCCAACATTTATCGTAGTCAGAACCAAACCACTTGATGGAGATTCACAATCCTAAAATTCTCTCCACAGAATGCCATTTCTATACTAGAATAGTGCATGAAGCGGTTGAAATAAATTTCATCTGGGATGATGGATATAAGTAAGGTGGATATAAGCTTTCGTCTTCATGGAATCCTGTAATTAATAAATGTCTGCGTCGGGATGAATGTTCGTAGAGGCCGTCGGTTAGTGTTGTGTGTCGGTGCGATGGGGTGTCAATAAAAAATAACGATCAAGTGGGTAGTTCAAAAGACTCGCGCGACTAAACGAACGTAACATCCTATACACTTCAATCAACTCGTGACCACGGCCATTGCAATGTGGCTAAAATGACGAGGTAAATATTGTTTGCGTGATATGTCCCGTTTATTGTAATATGTATGTATAAGTTATTGAATATTTGATTTAAAAAAAACCTTTTTTGGTTTCTTGCCGGATCACACTCAACAGAGTTTTTCCGAACCGGTGGCAGATTCTTCGACTTTCATAATTGAATGAAGATATTTTGCGTATGCAGCTTTTTCTCGCCATTTTTCTTCACCAAATGAATGACTGAGAATTTGAAAAGATAATTTGCCCATAAATTCCTGAAAAGCAAAAGGTGTTAGCCCTGTTCTGTTGGATCCTACGACTAGGCTTAAAAGATCATAATTATGTCTAACCATTAAGGTCGATTCATACCTATCTACAAACACCGAGCGTGTCAAGACACGTACCGTGGCAGACAAAATAATATTCTTCTATACAGTCTCTAATAACGAATTCATATAATACTCGTATATCGCAGCACGACCGCACAGACACGGGCCGTGTCCGGGTAGTATCTGTGGCTATCTGCCAGTCAGTGTGAATAGGGCACCGGAACTGTCCAGATGACTTGTTCTTGACGACGGTGTCTGTCGATGTCTGATAAAGCACGCTTGTGCTAGATGTGAATAAAACGCAGTCTGTCCCGGCACATGTCTGATGCGATTTCCTATCTGCTGTACTTTAATTTCTGTTTTAACATGGTTGCAGTCGGTGGCACTACTGGGGAGGCCACAAACTTGACCACAGATGAACGCATAGGTGTCTTCAGGGCATTCCACAAGGTGGCCAAAGCTATGGATCTAAAAGTCATCATGCAAGTTGGAGGAGCTCCTTTACCTGATGTCATCAGGATGGTGAGAGATTTACTTCATTTCTTAGCGGATGCTACGTCATAATGACCATCCGTGTGTCGAATTTCAGCACATTCCGTTCAGTGATTTGAGCTGTGCGTTGATAGATCAGTCAGGACCCGTTGCCTTTCATATTATTCAGATTTATCAACTACGAACTTTGGACTTCAGCACTGCGTTTCGAAAGGCAAGAGGAAACCACTCCTCTAGTTTGCCAGTCATTATGAAAGATATCTTTAACCAAAGTCTTTAACCCACAGCCACAACCACGCCCTAAAGAATATAACGACTTAGAATCTTCTATATTAATAAAAATAAATCACCGAAATGTATGTACGCGTATAACTTCCGAATTTCCGATCGACTGCACTAAATTGGATAATTCTTTTTTTGTTGCGTTTTATATTGTCAGAAGAAGGTTTTTATGAAAGAAATTTAAGAAAAAATACAACGGTGGCAAAGCCGCGGGCATCAGCTAGTAAATACATGATAACAATAAACCAATTGTTTTATATACAGGCAAAATCCGCTGAAGAGATGAAGGCAGACGCTATCATGACTCTACCAGAACTATACTTTAAACCAAAAACGACGGAAGAGCTCGTAAACTATTTGAAGATGATATCTACTGCTGCGCCATCGCTACCAATGATATATTACCACTTCCCGATGTTGACCGGGGTCCAAGGTGAGATGGTAGGATTTATGTGGTGATCTTATTTGATTGTGGTGGTACTGATTCTTTTGAATTGTTTACAATCTACTTGTACTGAAAATTTTGCGTTATTGACTGTCAGTCCAAGGTTGAGATAAGCATCCGTACCCGCGGAAACATTTTTGTTTTTTTACTAGTAGAATAGTGATAGTTGTGACGGTTCTCTCCGCCTGCCCGTTCATAGCTGGGTGATAAGGAGCTGGCATTTCGTCAACTACCTATTACGTTATTTAGAAAGTATACCTAGAGATTTTCCTGGCGCGAACGAATACTTTTTCTTCTAATACTTAGTTTATCGATGTCTTATATACCAAAGTATTTACCAAAAGTTGTTTGTGCCAGAAAAATCTCAAAGAATATTTATAAGAAATGTTTGGAGCTCTGTCGAAGAGATGTGTCCTTATGTGATAGGCAGATTCACGTTTCCACTCCTCTTCTGTGAAATCCCTTAATCTAGTGTATTTATTACATTTAAAGAGTTTCCGGAATTAGCTTAATAGTATTTCAATAGCAATCTTGGATTCGTCATTATGGCGATATTTTATGCATAGGCGTTTTATATACCTATCGTGTTGTTCTTTTAGGAACCAATTTATAAACTTATCGTGAGAGCAAAATGTACTTGCCCGAAAATGTTTTACCTAAATAAGTCGATAAATTTTATAATATGTAATGCGAACACAAAAAATGTAAGACTTAGTTACTTATTGTTACAAATTGGCTGATCTTGGCAAGTAGGTCGTTATAAATAAGACTATAATAAGTAGCAGTTTTTAACAATTTCTTTTATTTTCAGTAAATGTACCCGAATTCTTCAAAATGGCTTCAAAGTCGTTTGCTTTCAAGGGCATGAAAGCAGACCTAGAAGCAGCACTACAAGTTCAAGGACAGCTGCGCAAAGACCAGAGGATATACATTGGCAATCACGTAATTACCGCCATTAAAACACTTTAGATGTAAAAGGAATGTACCAACTTGGCACATGACTTGTGGGCTTGTTGTCGAACGTGTGCACAGTTGCAATCGGCTTCAATAATTTCAGTTTGTTAAACGATGCATGCAAGACGAAGATACAAAAATAACCGGCCAAGTGCGAATCGGACTCGCGTACCATTTGCCTATAAAAACGGCAAAAAAATCACGTTTATTTATGGGAGCCCCCTTAAATATTTGTTTTATTTTAATTTAAGTATTTATTTTTAAAGTTAATATATGTATAACTAAATATTCTGTGAATATTTCAGCATCTACCTATTGCAGTTATCAATATCGAGCAAAAAAATCACGTTTGTTGTATGGGAGCCCCCTTAAATATTTATTTTATTCTGTTTTTCAGTATTTGTTATAATAGCAGCAATCGAAATACATCATCTGTGAAAATTTCAACTGTTTAGCTATCACAATTCATGAGATTCATCCTGGTGACAGACAACAGACGGACGGACAGCGGAGCCTCAGTAATAGGGTCCCGTTTTTACCCTTTGGGTACGGAACCCTAAAAATGGTGAATGTGATTGTAGTTATGAGCGTGGCCTATTCAAATTTCGTGATCATTACACGCAAGAAATCTCATCTGGTCAAGTCGGTTTCATTCCATTTTACATAATAATAGATTGTACACCAAGGGGATAAAGCACTGTATTATGTCACGGGCGCGATATTGAATCCTGAGCGTATCGAAGGACTTCAGATTTAACTCCCAAGCGTAGCGAGGGGGTTCTTAGTTGATTCTCGAGCGAAGCAAGGGAATTAAGATGAAGTCTTGAGAGCAGTGAAGGATTTAAGCGCGCCCAAAGCAAAATCAGATTTATCTCCGAAGAGTATACTCTACTTTTCTCACCTTTTGCGAGACAATAAAAACCATGGATACTAGAAAAATACTCGAAATAGACCAGAAGCACTGATTCCGACACAGACTTTGCGCCTTTCGCAGTTTTCCAATTGTCTAAATCGTCGTAAGCTTTTAAGTATTTCTCCTTCGATTTCTATGGGAGTAGATTATTAACAATGCCTAAGGCCGGCTTGCGCGACCTGAGTTAGCTACTTAACTCCGAGTTAACTGCTAACCCAGGGTTAACAAGTGTCAAAATGTATGGAACTGTCATTCTTAACCCAGGGTTACCGATTTAATTTTTTAACCCTGAACTGTGCAAGTGGCCCTAATAAGGCGTTTAATTTAATGGAATCCGGAGTCAAATCACTTTCGTCATTCGATATTTTCTTTATGTTTTATCTTCTTTTGCAGTTTTGATTTAAAATTACAGCATTGTTTTAAGTATTTGAATTTGTTTTCGTTCGGCCGCGGAGTTTCAAATACGCACTGACGCCCTGCCGGCCTGCAGGCCGTGCGATTTTGAAGAAATTAGACTTTAAACTCATAGCAATAAGAACTATGAGAAGTGAGAATCACATTACTGCCGGCTGGTTACAATGAAATTCAGTACAACATTACGCCCCGGCGTAAGCCAAGGGCTATAATGATTTACTGTGGAGAAAGGTTTGCATGATATATAATTAGACATTGTCGAGGAGGTGGTGTGAAAAAACAATTAATTTCATGTCAAAACTAATTGGTGCTCAATGATTTCTTGATGGTTTTATCGCTACCAGACCTACTGACAACAATGTTAAATACAATTAACTTAAATAGTGTGACAACCAAAGATTTCTCAACACATCGAGACATCAAGATAATAGTAATGGTACTATGGTAGGCAGAGTCACTTTATCTCTATTATATTTGTGAAGTGATGTCAAATAATGCTAGGATTAAATTAAATAGTACCTAAAGCACATTACTCCAGGACCACGGTTTACAGACCGTCACCATCGTTAAATTAGGTACTCTACCAATTACCATGTCATCGAGGCTACTTAATAATATTTCACTGTTGAGCATAATCTAATGCAGTCTTCCGCAAAGTGTGTGCCGCGGCACACTGGTGTACCGTGGTCATTAGTTAGTGTGCCTCGGAAAAATAAGGTTAATGTTCATGGTGGCACTTCAATTGGCGTTGCGTGTTCGCGTAGCGTATTCGCCGTGTTTGTCTAAATATTCGTATGAAGTCCAAAAATCACAAACACGACATCCACACTTGCGATGCCAAAAGAAAATACATCAAATACGCAAATATGTTTGCAGTTCAAAATCAATTGAATTTACTAGCTATGGACGTGTTTACGGCTGCAGCAGCATATTTTTATGTATCCTACCAATACATGTACATACAAGCAATATGTTAATACAAAGTTGTTAAAAAGCCATGGAAGTGACGACGCTGGTGGATGTTAAGGATACACAAAAATCGAACCAAGTAGGTAAGTACAGAAACTCATGGTCTTCCTTTTATTTCTGACACTATGTTATTTAGCAAAAAATAATCCTTATGATGAAGCCTTTCGATCGGTATGATAAAGCTACAGGGTAATTTTTTTCTCGTGTAACGGGTTCGATTCCCGGTTCAACCATGTAATTATTTAAAAATCTATGAATGCAGTTGAAATGGTTTTTTAAATTAAAATAATGTCTTCTTTCAGTAAAATGTTCAATCTACAATATTCACGGTACTTTCCCTCCATGTGGCATAGCCGTGGGACGCCCTGTATATGTTAGATGATGATGATGATGATTTTGGTCTATTGTGGTCTTGGAACTCCCCACAAATCATGTCAGATGTTCTCGTTGATGATGATGAATTCGGCCTATCTTGATGTTCGTATTCTGCATTAATTAACTCTTCATAAATCAGAGTATTAATTTAAATCATCATCAAGTCCCTATGATTAACTGAAAATCTCGCAGTTTCTTTGCTATTAGTTTACCAAAGATATTGCATTCATCATCGTCCTCTCATTGCCGCTGTGGAGCCGATTTAAGATTGTTAAATGTTTGATTCATTTGGTTTTTAGCTTTTGTAAGTTCAGGTGGATCATGCTGTCTTCTTTTGGTTATAGGCATTGCCCTTTGTTGTGAGGTTGAAGGTATGTTAGTAACAGACCCAAACTGAGATGAGGAACTTGAAACAGACTCATGATAAGAGTTTAAAACATCAGCATCAGCAACCGGATCTGATTCAACTGTTTGGTTTAAGTTCTCTTCAATGTTCTGATTCTGGCCATCCTGAAAATATAAATTTATTTAATAATTATGTTTGTTTTTTACAGATGCCTAACTCGGAAGAAGACTGGTTGGCTATAGGGCATGTTTCTCTAAACGATTTCCACATGCTATTGGTGCTATAGACGGATAACGTGTGATATTGAGGGCACCTATCAACAGTGGCTCAGAGTATTTTAACTATAAAAAATTCTTTAGCATGGCGTTGGTAGATAGCAACTAACTGTTTTTTGTTTGCCGATGTTGGATGTCAGGGCAGAATAAGCGATGATGGTGTTCTTAAGAATTCTGTCTTCTGGAACTTATTCCAGAAGAGAACAATTTGTTGAGACTACCCGCACCAACTCCGCTCCCAAATGGAAACGTTGATCTGCCTTATGTATTTTTGGGAGATGGAGCATTTGCTTTGCATAGAAATTTGATGAAACCGTACCCTGGTGAGCACCAAGAAGGTACAAACGAAAGAATTTTCAATAAAAAATTGTCATCGGCCCGCGTTATTGTGGAAAATACATTTGGCGTCATTAGTGCTGTCTTTAGAGTACTGCGTCAGCTGCTACTGCTAGAGCCAGAGCATATGCTGCTTGCATAGTTTTACACAATTTTTTAAGAAAAAAGCCGACATTCAGCAGCTTCATATAATCTACCAGGCACATTCGACATATACTTATAATGGAGATAATTTGGTTTACCGGGGATCATGGTGGGATGTTGTTCCTATTAATTCAGCTTTGCGTGATGTAAGGAATGTTCCCAGGAGGTCACCGAGGAACACAGTACAAATACGAAATGAATTTGCAACATACCTTCACACTGCATCGGGGTTTAAGAAACTACAACTGCCTATATGATTGTACAATCCATTTTAATTCGCTTATGTAACTTAAGTTAAATAAATAAATAATAAAAGAAAAAATATGTTTTAATACATACCTCAGTATTCACAGATTGTTTACATGTGTACACTGAACCAAGGAAACTATTCATAAGTTCAAAGGCGAACCACGTCGGTTTATAAGTATCAGAAAGGCCTGATCCTGTTTTTTCAGATTTTTTAATTTTAGCCTTGCAAGTTCTATAAGCAGACTCGCTTTTTCTTTAGCTCTTTTATACTGCCTGGAAATTTCAATTCCTTTTTTATTTCACACCATGCGTCGTTAACTTTATTTTTATTTTTATAGATTGCATTTTTTGGGTCATACACCGTTGCATTTGGTATAATTCTAAAAATCGCAACACATCATTTTTCCAATTCCAATCCATACTGCCGAACCAAACTCGTATCTAAAGAGAACATTAACCACTACGTCACGTCTCGACTCGTTGCCGTCACTCACACAACTGAGCGAGCGAGCCATGTAGACGGTGAACGCAAATATTTGCCATATTTGCGTCCTTTGATGTGTGACAATAAGAATAAATAATAACAGAGTAGAAGGGAAACTCCCGCTCCGGCCGAACTCAAGGTCACGATATTAGAGTACTCCCTAAGAGAGAACTCAGTCAGGGTGTCACGGCCGGCGTCGCAGCACGCGCGTTTGGCTGTTACTTAACTGTTTGCGCGTTCGTTTTATTGGAAACAAATAACAATTAATGACGTCAAGTTATTGTGGTGTATTTGGGTGTATAAACAATTCAAAAACGATGCCAAATCATCTTAAATGGCTTCTTTTGGTATGGCACTTGTAATAAATTCTTACTTAAAAGTACCTACCTATAATATGTAGGTACGTACAGTCAAGGAATTTAATTGTTAGGCCACTTGCCACTGTTCGCATTTTAGCCGTGTAATGCAAATCGGGTGAAGCCGCTTATACTGGTATATGCTGATTTGCATTACACGGCTACAATACTAACAGTGGCAAGAGGCCTAACAATTAAAATCCTTGACTGTACCTGATGATTTATAAATCTCATATTTTGTAAAACTAGAATAAAATAATGATTTCAAAGTAAATAATAACTTAATATTTTAGCGATATTATCTTTAGAGGAAGTAATATTTAACAGTAAGCAACCCTAGCAACACGCATGGACGTCAGAGGGGTGTAACGACGTGAGGGGGGAAGTAGGTATATGTATAAATGGCGGCGTTTTGGACGCAGTCAAAAGAGATTCCCTTCTACTCTGTTATTATTTATTCTTATGGTGTTACCAAAAACCGACAAGCGGACGGATACGCGTGTTTGCCTATTTGCGTATTTGGCTTATTCGTGCAAATATGGCAAATATAGACGAATAAATCCTCCTCAAATGGTACTTTTGAAATGAGTATATACGGGTCATCATCATCATGCACACCATAAGAAACTAAAGTTGTCTCTCCTGAGGACATAAAATTAGCGACTCCGAGTCAGCAAACTTAAGACTTATATAAATGGGCCGAAAATCGGCCAGGCGTCCCGCACGCTGAAATAGACTTGACTAAAAGTATTGGCTATAAAACCTTATGTTTTTCTATGTCCTTTCTATGTTCCTAATGTATATAATTGACATTAATTTACAGGGGTAAATTCTAAAAGCGTTAGAAAATACTGATATACTTACACCATAGAGCGCTAAAAGCACAGAATATATATAGTACTGACGTACAGAACGGAAACGGTCCGCCCCGCACCGATTCGAATTACCCCACCCCTCAAGGCGCAGATAGCCGGAAACCGCCAGAAACCAGAAGAGTGCGCGCGCGATGTATGTAGGCGTACGCGTGTACAGACGTCGTCGTGCTTATGTAGATTCAAGAACGCGTATTTGTACGTCGTGTCCGCCGCGTGCTAAAAGCCTCCACAATTCTTAGTCTAGAGTTTAGAGCAGAGTGATTTAACGTCGTTTTATTTCAGATGCTGGCCCCTGCTGCTGTCGTAGGCTTCGACTCGAGTATAGCAACGGTCACCAATTTGTTCCCCGCCCTGGTCGAGAATTTGATAGAAGTAACCCTGGCTGGGCAAGTAGGGAGAGCGAAAATATTACAGGCTAAGCTAAACGACCTAGTTTCTGCTATAACCTCCCACGGTAAGCTTGAAAAATGTACCTTGAGTTTCTTACCTGATTCTTATCAATAGAGTTAGACCGTACCGGTGATATCGTAGATGGTACTTGTTATTGCCTAAATTAATATTTTGAATTTGACTTAGAATGTAAACTAGGTGAAAAATAACGAATGTGATTAATTCAGATTGTATGAAATCTATACTGTACAGAATCACGAATAGGAAGAAAGACGATGGTAAAAAGACAATGACTGTGAAAAATAACGAATAATATGGTCGTGAGGAATCCATATTGTGCATAATCGCGAATAGGTAAAAATAATAATGGCATAAACGTAGAATGATCCAAAGCCTAAATAAAAATCAAATGCCAAATGCAGCTATGTAATCGCATCACTTTAGAACAGCTGTACTTTTCTTTTTTGTTGCGTTTTTAGCTGTCGGAAGTTTTGTATAAGAGAAAATATTAAAATACATTAAAAATCTCCAATTCTAAAATTACCTAAGTGCGCGGGTGAGATAAGATGTTTGCAGGGAAGAATTCATTTCATTACCTTCAGTAGTGTGTACTGTGTAATGGGTATAGTAATGCTAAGTCGAGATGGCTGAAGTTTGCAATAAAAACTTGTTCCATTTTCTAGGAGAGTACGTGCCAGCGATGAAAGCAGCTATGCCAATGGTCACCGGCATCAACGTAGGCCCGCCACGAAAACCTCTTCCCACTCTGACACAAAAACAGATGAGTGAGCTTCGCGATAGCCTCAAGAAATTAGAATTCGGCCGTATGAAATAATGTGAGCAGTTAATTCAGTATAATTTACTTTGAAAGTACCTACGATATCTGAAATCTTATCATCATCCTCCTGCCTTGAGTCCAATTTTCTTGCGGTTGGTTTTATCTCGTTGCTATTTTTCAGTTCATAGTCAGAGTAGTCTTAAATTGCTAATAGGTTATATAATACACAGCATAAGGAATAAATCAAATTAGCAACTCCCGAGTTAAACAACTTAAGATTTGTTTCAAGGAGCCGAAGGTAGGCCAGGCACACGCAGATGTACTTGAATAAAAAAAAAACGCTTTACAGGGTGAAAATTTGAACGTGATACAAAAGTAGTGTTACAAGCTTAGTTAATGCTGGATAACATAATGCATTTACTCAATTGTCGAAATTGGTCTGATAACATTTTGGATTTTCATACTTTGTTGTAGTTAAATTATGAACTAAATGTATGGACACCTCAAATTTAACAATGCTAATTCTAACAACTGGGTAAACGCATTATGTTGTCCAGCATTGACTAAGCTAGAAACACTAATTTTGTATCACGTTCAAAATTTCACCCTGTAGATTTAACTTTTGCCATTTCCACAGAAGAGATTCGAACAAAAAAAAGTGTATGACCCTAATTTTGTTGTAAAATTTATGTAATGTAAATTTATGTAATGTATATTTTTCTGACATGAACTGCTAGGTGTTGGTATTAGAAAAAAAAACTGCTAGGTGCTGGAATATCGGAAATTGTAATTTTATACGTTGTATATCTAGAACTAAATCATTTTGTTATCCTCCAAATAATTAAAGACTGAATATAAGTAAACATTTATTTTGTTAGCTCAATTCAAATATAATATTTTTTAAGATTTATAGCAACAACTTTTGTTAAGTTCCATACAGTTAAAAGTGCTTAATCTATTGTAAAATGTATCTCTATCTGACATTATGAACTGCCAGGTGATGGAATACCGGGAATTATAAATGTTATAAATAAATGTTAAAGATAAACAACATTTTAACATATTCCATTACCGAGCACTTCATAATGACAGAAAGTGAAACATTTTACAATAGATATACTTTAAGTTGTATAGAACTAAACAATAGTAGTTGCTAAGTATCTTTAAAAAATATTCATATCTCAATTGAGTTAAAAAAACAAATCTTTACCTACTTTATATATTCTTTGCTTATATCATTTTGTTAACCTAAAAATAATAAAGACTGAATAGAAGTAAACGTTCTTTTATTTTCGATTTAATCTCTTAGTATTCAGACGTAAATTAGTTATAAAGTTTAAGCAACCACTATTATTAAATTCCATACAATTTAAGTAGGTAGTAGTAGTAGATCCATAATCCACGAACAAGCTTTGGTAAAATCTTAAACAAAAATTAACACGGTTTTCGTTAAGGAAAGAAATACATAAGACTGAGTTTTTCAAACCTCGCGCGTATTGTACTTACTGAAGTTCACGTTGTCTAATTTTAAAGACTATTTCATAGATTCATAATAAAATATATCCCAGTTTCACCTGAACAAAACTGTTGTTGCCGTTTTTACATAAAGTATCTTCTATCTACTTGACAAGTTTAAGATTTCTGAGTCTGGTTTCAATCCGCTTCCTCGCCTCAGCGGAGATCGGCCTCTGGGGCAGCGACGGTGGACCAACTTTGATTCCGGTCACAATCTCCATGCCAGCTTTCATTATTGGCACCCATTCACCTAAATAAATAGAACACAGTCACATCACATAGCATAGCTCTGATGGAAACGGGTCCAACCAAAGAGTATTGTAATATTATATGAACAAGAGTGGCAACTCTATGGTCAAATATGCTTGTATGGAAGGTACTGCCGCCCTACGGCTGGCTACTAGTGATGAGTCCCTCACTCGTGAGGTACCTCGTTTGAGTTCCTCATCGCGACAAAATGAGGGAGTACTCGAATTGCAACTTTGAACCACCTCATTTAGCTCCTCATTTTCTATCACGAGGCGCGAGCACAGAGTACGAGGCGCGAGGTGCGAGCACAGATATCGAGGCGCGAGGCGCGAGCACAGATAACTCACTATACGAAGCGGCAACGATGCGCGCGCCTCGCTGCTCACTTACTCATTCAACTCATTGCGAATTGCGATCGTTTTAATTCCTCACACCTCACCTCACCTCAAATGAAGGGTACCTCGTGAGTACCTCGCGAGGCAAAACGAGTTACTCCCTCATCCTCATTTATAAAGCAAGAGTTACACAACGCTACTGGCTACTCAAGAACTAATGTGACGTATCTATAGATGTATACCTATCTATATGTATATGTTGGTAGTGATGTACAGCTATAGATACGCGTAATTTTAATTGATAGGCTAATTGCCACTATTTGTATTTTAGCCGTCTAATTCAAATCAGCATATACGAAGTATAAGCGGCTAAACCCGATTTGCATTATACGGCTAATATACGAACATTGGCAAGTGGCCTATCAATTAAAGTCCTTGACCGTACAATTTGGTACGCCATGGCCATGGCCGATGAATGACAACTGACAAGTTTGACAAGTAAACCAAGATGGCCGCTAATTTAGTTCTTCGTCCAAACACCTAACACCAAAGGTCGCTGTAGCCGCATGAAAAGTGTGATATATGTAAGTGTGCCCCGCCTGGGTCCAACTAAGTTTTTGATATGGAAAGATGCTAGCTCTGGATGCGTGCTGTGGATGCATGCACTAGATCTCTGGTGAAATGCACCACAAAGCATGCAACTGACCACAATCACGCCTGATGGTAAGCAAAACTAGATGGAGCACGCTCACGTAACGTAGAGCTTAATGTATGCTCATTCAACTTTCGTTTGAAACCTTCCAGATTATTCAAACATCGAAATTATCCCCTGAACTTATTATCTTTGCGTATGTTACAGATGGAAAATTTCGTTTATGAACGGGCCTTATAGTTCTGTGGTCTCTGCCTAGGCTAAAATAATTGAAGTGTCCACGGAAAAACATGTCTAGTCACCTTTTTTGAAAATTGATATTTTAATCTCAAAATGACTATGACCCACTATGACTTGCCATTGAATTAAATATTGATATCTGAAAGCAATACATATTTTTTCACTTTTAAAGATGGACGACTAACTTTCAAACCGCTATAACTCAAAAAGTTGAGGTGCAGTGGCATAGCGAGCCTTGGAGGGGGCTTGTATCAACATTAGTTAGGGGGGCTTTCTCTGGAAGCACGAGATTAAGTGACATTGTGGATAACATTTTACTAATTTTTGCTTACACACGTTAGGGGCCTCCAACAAATACACTCCAGAGATCCTGCCTGGGACATGCGGACCACCTGGCTCAGCGAATGGCAGACGAAATGAGAGCCACCTGACTTGTTTGAGCTAAACCCCCGCGAAAGACCCCCGGGTTTCGAAACGCAGCGTCGAGTGTGGTGCCTGGCCAACCGCTTCCGAACCAATGTTGGGAACTCCGCGTACCTTAGGAGTAAATGGGGCTGGTGTGAGTCGGCGGCTTGCGAGTGCGGGGACCCGGAACAGACGGCTCACCACATGGTACTGGAATGCCTGATCACTAGATTCGATGGACACATAGATGACCTCAAAAAGCTGTCAGAGAAAGCCGTGGAATATTTTAAGAAGTCTAGATTTAAGTTTTAATTGTTAGTTTTCATTTATATTTCCTTCACAGTTTTGCAGTGACACGTATCCCATACGATAAATAAATAGGGACCTCTCTGTAGCCCGGCGGCCCCGTATCATTGATACAACTGGTACAGTGGTAGCTACGCCCATGCTTAGGTGACTAGACACGTCCTTTCCGTGGACCCTTCAATTGGAAATGTCTCAAGAAACGTACCCTCTGGGGTGTGAGCCTCAACAGCGAGACTGAGTTTTTCTTGCGCCAGACGAGCCTTCTCAATATCACTGGCTTCCACAGCGGCCAGGATTTCGTGAGCCAGTTGAGGGAACAAGTTGACCGAGGTGCCGATACTGGACTTGATGCCCATCAGCGCTGCTGGCGCTAGCAGCTGGAAGATAAAATAGTCTTAAGCACAGTGGAAGTGGTAGTATTAAGGCGGGTTTTCGCAGACCAGGGTTAACTTCTTAACTCCGAGTCAACTACTAACCCAGTGTTAACTAGTGTTAGAATTTACGGAATCGTCATCCAGGGTTAACGGATAATGACCCTAACTGTATTAAATTCAGTGCAGAGAAATTTTGTCCTAGGAAATTCAGTATGCGTAAAAACAATTCGACTTGCAAGGTCCGATCAAACTTGGATCAAACAAACCGACTGTGACAGCGAACAGCGAGTATCGAAACTACAAAAAACAAGTGGGAGTCGGACTCGCGCACTGCTCGCGCACGAAGGGTTTCATGGGTTCCGTACCACTATCTATAAAAATGGCAAAAAATCACGTATGTTGAGCCCCCTTAAATATTTATTTTATTCCGTTTTTTAGTAATTGTTGTAATACATCGTCTGTGAAAATTTCAACTGTCTAGCTGTCACGGTTCAAGAGACAGCCTGGTGACAGACGGACAGGCAGACAGACAGACGGACGGACAGCGGAGTCTCAGTAATAGGGTCCTGTTTTTACCCTTTGGGTACAGAACCCTAAAAATTGGCAGATTCAACACTTCGCTGCGGCATAGCATCGAAATTACAAAATTAAAATTTTGCAGATTCGATACTGTACGTTGCGGTAGTCGAAACATTCACATAATAATGCATACAATAAAAGCTTGTTTTTATCATCATCATACAGTATACACCCGTTGCAGAGCACAGGCCTCCTTTCAGGTTGAGAGGGCTTAGGCATTAGTTCCCACGCGGGCCCAGTGCGGATTGGGAACTTTAAACACACCATTAAATTTTTCGCATGTGTGCAGATTTCCTCAAGCTTGCCTTCGCCGTACTGTTCATGATTTTCAAATGTAATTTCGCGTATGAATTTCAAAATACTCAGAGAGCCCAGGCTTGAACCCACGACTCTTCTTGAGAGGCCATAGGTAAAACCACTAAGCTACCACGACTTAGCCAAGGTTATTTGTGACGTTCCACCGGTAAAGGTACCTTATTGCGTCCGCATAAGGGACCTTTACCCGTGGAACGTCACATTTCTGCTTGTTTAAGACTTATTCGAATATTTAAACATTCCCGAATTTAGTTCGGCCGAATAACTCACAGTGTCAGCTCCAAGGAACATCTCCTGGCCGTCCTTGAGTCTTCTTAAGACCTGGGCAGCCTCGCTTAAGTCGTTGGAGGTGAACTTTATGCCTTTGAAGTTAGGTATGCAGGCGGTCGCTGCCGCTACGAACGATGGCATGTTAACTGGAAAGAAAATTAATAATAATGTCACATTAAACACTGACGCTGTCTTCCCTTGAGGATCTTGGTATCTAAATCTAAACCTTAACGACAACGTTTTTAGAAAAATAGTGCAGTGCTCAGCCTTTTTATAATATCTATTTATTTATTTATTTATTTTATTTATTTGGGGCATCAACAGCAAATCAATACATTATAATGAGACTTAAGTACTAGACAAAAAGCCAATGACAGATGTCCACAGGCATACAGTTAAGCGAAACATACTTTATACTAACACAGATACAACAAGTTTACAAATCAAGCTATCAAGCTAAAATATATATAAGTATATATATATTTTTTGAATCCACATAAATGAGTTAATGAGTATGAGAATGGTATGGATATGTGTAAGGCAAGTGTGTTAGAGTGTGAGTGCGCTCGTCCGCACGCATGTGTGTGTGTGTGTGTGTGTGTGTGTGAGTGTGTGTGTGAGTTTGTGTGTGTGAAAGAGAGGTAGAGAGTCTGTACGTGTAAATTTATTTTACTCCAGAAATTATAATAAAATAATTATTTTATTTTTCCTTATTACTTATTTACGTAACCACTGTTTGTCTTGTCAACAATAACATCATATTATTAAGTAAACTAACTTTTTTTTGTTAGGAATAAGCGTATACGATTTTTTAGTGTCGCTTTACTACAATCAAACTACAATCAAAGAGGTCAATACTGTTAAAACGTTTGTTGTAATCTCTAAGGATACGTATAAGAGCCAAATCGCCAAATAGTCGGCCTCCATACGAATGGGAAGAGTACGAGAGACATCTTTCGTACTCTTCGCACTCATATGCGGCCGACTACTTATGCCAGGCTGACTATCGGGTATTTTATCCTCCCGTTGTCTTCGACACTAAACTTGATTGCTAGAGTCCGAAGTTCTTGGTACTTCGCACTCTTCAATCAGGTTCCTTAGTCACCTTTTATAGTCTAGTCGACAAGTTGAAAATGGTACAAAATAGAGATACTGCTCTTAAAATTACGTGCGATAGCTCATTGGATCCGGAATGACGTCTAGAAAAATGTGCTAAAAGCGTGTATTAGCACATAAAAAATTGCAAAAGTTATAAACAATTAAAGATGAAAAAAAAATGGCATTTCGTTTTTTGCCAATATTTCATAAACTATTAATATTTAAGAAATTTAAAAAAAAGATTCTGAAAGAGGAGGAAATTTCCAATAAAAAACTCCTAACTCCCGGAACTCTATCTCCATTATTTATAATTTTAATTTAACGCTGAAAATAGGTCTGCGCGTGACATTTTTAGGATGCGCGCGTGGCGTCAAAAGCGAGTACGGCGCATTAATTAATTTATTTAAAGTATTAAATATTTTTTTTTTAATTTGAAAAAAATATGGTGTGTTCTGAACACTATAAATAATTTATTCCCGTTGGAAATTTTGCTTAAAGTTAATTTTTCAACGAGTTAAACAATTGTTAACTAACGAAATTTTCTCGAACTAAAAAATTAAAAGTAAAAAATTTTCGCTTCGTAGAGCCTTTCTTACATACATACTTAACAACATCGTGCCATAAAAGTTAAAAAAATATTGATACTTTGTTTATAACAATTTTTTTACTTTAACAACATTACTTGGATTTTTAAGTTTTTGTTCAAGTAAAAAAATTGTTATAAACAAAGTATCAATATTTTTTTAACTTTTATGGCACGATGTTGTTAATTATGTATGTAAGAAAGGCTCTACGAAGCGAAAATTTTTTACGACCATTATTTAAACATTTTTTTTCACTTATAATTAAGACGATAGTTCGAGAAAATTTCGTTAGTTAACAATTGTTTAACTCGTTGAAAAATTAACTTTAAGCAAAATTTCCAACGGGAATAAATTATTTATAGTGTTCAGAACACACCATAATTTTTTCAAATTAAAAAAAATATATTTAATACTTTAAATAAATTAATTAATGCGCCGTACTCGCTTTTGACGCCACGCGCGCATCCTAAAAATGTCACGCGCAGACCTATTTTCAGCGTTAAATTAAAATTATAAATAATGGAGATAGAGTTCCGGGAGTTAGGAGTTTTTTATTGGAAATTTCCTCCTCTTTCAGAATCTTTTTTTTAAATTTCTTAAATATTAATAGTTCATGAAATATTGGCAAAAAACGAAATGCCATTTTTTTTTCATCTTTAATTGTTTATAACTTTTGCAATTTTTTATGTGCTAATACACGCTTTTAGCACATTTTTCTAGACGTCATTCCGGATCCAATGAGCTATCGCACGTAATTTTAAGAGCAGTATCTCTATTTTGTACCATTTTCAACTTGTCGACTAGACTATTAGGACTCACGGGAAATCGGGGAATGGGTTTTAGAATAGATCCATCCATCTCATAATGGAAGACTGCCTGGAAAAGTTCCCATACGTACGTTTAATTTTCGTGCCACAGCGGAAAACTTTAATATAAATTTAAACTTCTAGCGTTAAGATGTTTAACTTTTTAAACTTCACCCGAATGTAAAATTTAATTAGTTTTAAATGGGTTGTTTTGCGAATGGCGCAGGACCGATCTGTTTGGCGAGCCTTGGGGGAAGCCTATGTTCAGCAGTGGACGACTTTCGACTGAAATGATGATGATGATGATGGGTTTTAAATGTTTAATAGTAATTTTAAATTGTAATTTTTATGAAATAGACATTTATTTAATTACTTTTGACATATTAATTGGTTTGTAGAGATTCAACTAACCTTTTCATTGGAACTTTTATTTTATTTTTATTAGCACTCATTGGAGTAGGTACCTAAACAATTCATACGCCGCAAAGTAAAACATGCAGGACATTATTTTTTATGTGACTGTGTTTAACTATAACTCATGTTTAAACAAACAAATATCTTTTTATCTTTTAAGTATGCGTTTCACATGGACTTACTCTCCACTTTGCTCATGGATGGAATGTGGTAGTACAGTACTGGCAGACTGGGGGCAGCCTGAGCCACCAGGGCTACATAGGCCACCAGATCACCCACGCTCTTCAGCTTGAAATACAGCTCAGGCAAGGTGAGCAGGGAATCTGCGCCAGCCGCCTCGCAATATTTGGCCTGGAGGAGAAAAATTGTCATGATGAGTTCCAAAAAGTCACAACGTTTACATTGAGTCTATTAGGACACAAAACCGATGTAACATAGTCAGGCAGTCTAGATATTTATTGGCTGAAAATGCATGAAGCAGAAATCCAAAACTAATAATCATCGCATGGCTCTTATTTACATAGAAAATAAATAATAAAGAAAATTATGTACTCTTATATACTCGTATGTATTTTTTGTGATTTTTTTGTCAATAGTCTTTGAGCTTTATACGTGTATTGCGTTTATTGTCTTAACTCCGTATTGTGTTGCAATTTGTCCGTATCCGTGTTGTATTGTATAAAGTTGAGAGTTGCTAGTGTTGCTACGTATATTTTAGTTTAGCAGACCGTTTGCACAACGAAATTTAAGATAATATAGCTTTTAAAAAATCTTAAATAGCTACTTAATCATTGAAATCGTCATTTAAATTTAACTAAAATCAAATGGAATAGTACCCCTATATTTATTTACTTACCACATTTGTGCAATTTTACACATATGTAAAATAAAACAAACAGTGGAACGGTTGCTAATTATATCTTATAATAAGATATGCGTGTGGTATGAGATAAACTGTATACCTACCTACATATACCTACTGAATTCACAAATAGTGATAACACAATAATTAAAATCTTACTGCAGAATTGCGCAATGAAAACATACTTTAATTAAATTATGATTATTATGACAGTGACACTCACTCATAGTGAAAAAATACGGATAACTCACGTTTACGAACGAGTTTAGCTCGACATTTTTTTTTATACATAAAAAGTAGGTAGGTCAATTGGTTGGTGTCATCTACCGTATTAGTCGCGAAGATTAAATTCAGCTAGGTACGAAGTAACATGTCAATTTATCAGAGTCGTATCTTATCTTAGATTCTTCAGCAAGAGAAGTATCAAGATCAGTTTTGAATTGGATAAGGCCGCGAAACATTTTAACCGTCGTATCTTCTACGTTACTAAAATCGACGAATATGTCGACGAACTAAAACCAAAAACATTGGGCACGTATTTTTTCTTTTGTCAAACAAAAAAGGCAAAGATAAAGCGTGTCAAAGTTCAGGAAAAGGGATCAAAATTTTCGGTTGAAACGAGTTTTACGTCGCTAATTGTTTCTCAGACTCATAATTTATGCAACTTACCAAATCAGCTAGCTCATCACGATTGCTGCCCTACCCTACTAAATTACACCCGAATCCACATCTAAAACTTGGCCACCAGCTAATATTTAGTATGCAGTTTTGTAGTTACCTATAGTTATGGTTTTGGACTTTAACATAAAAGGTGTAAAAGACCATTTCGTTCTCCAAATTATTATTTCGCGAGACTTACCAATTCGGTAACGTCCTGGAGTGGTGCTCCGCCAACTTGAACCTGGATGTGCAGGCCGGTGGTCTTGGCTGCTTTCACCCAAGTGTCTACGATCTTTTTTCTCTCGGCAACGCCTAGCGACATGTTCTCGCCCGTTGTGCCACCAACTAGAAAAATTATAGTTCAAAATCAGTATGCTTAGTATAAGTTTTACTTCACCAAATACTTCTCGATCGCGTTTACGTAAAAGTTTCCATAGAATTGAAATTTTTTATGTAAACGCGATCGAGAAGTATTTGGTGAAGTAAAACTTATACTAAGCGTACAGTACGCTTAGTATAAGTTTTCCTTCACTTCAATACTTCTCGATCGAGTTTACGTAAAAAATTCAATTACTAGGGAAACATGGACAGCGTCTCCGCGCGCGCGCTTCCATGTTTCCATAGAATTGAAATTTTTACGTAAACGCGATCGAGAAGTATTGAAGTGAAGGAAAACTTATACTAAGCGTACAGAACATTTATCTTATCACGTTAAGACGCCAAAGAGTACTTCAGGCGAAAGCCACACACGGCGCCCCTTGAATCAGTTTTCTTACTAAATGTATAGAAGCGTCGCGATCCAAAGCAGACAAAGGAGACGGGGCGGAGACGCGGCCTGCGAACAAACGTACGTCTCTTCTGTGTGGCTTGCGCCTTACGTCATTTTGTTTACTTTCAGATCATAAACTACAGCGGTTTTGGAGTAGCAAGTTAAAAGCAAAGGTACCATCAAGAATTTTTTGTAAACTAATATCAAATTAAGTAGAATTACGAGTTCTATCGTGGGTTCACCTTGATTCCCTCTGTTCGCTGTTTTTCAAACCCTTTCATGATTACCTCAACAATATGGTTTAGGTACTTATTCCTTTTGCCCTGACGTTTTCTAGGCTAGGTAGTGATTTTATGATAAATATGTCATTACGTTTAATCTTATCTTATTTCTCATACATAATTGTAGTAATAATAACCACTAAAACCTACTCTTTGCATAATTATCCGTATTTTACCATTACATAAACGATTTTATACTATTGTTGTATTCCGTTATCAACAGATAACAAATCAAAATAAAGAGTTACCTACATTGAGTAAGATAAAAATCTGATATCTTCGGGTTAAATTTTATGAAAGAATTTGGGCACAGAATAGAATCCTTTTCTCAAACATGCTTTGAAATGTATGCGTTAATGTCACGAAATGAAGCCATGAAGTTTGTTGTTTATGGCTCCCTACATTACTTCTTGGCCTAGGCCATAAAAGTAAGTATGAAAAACCATTATTGTCCGCTGCTGTAACTTTTTAAATTTGCTTACTAACATTAAACTGACAAAGGAAAAATTACATACAGCCAACTTACGACATTAAAAAAAATCTATCTTCTTTTATTTCTATAAAACCGCCTAAACTACTGGTGATGGATGGATGGATGTATGGATGTATGTATGGATGTATGGATGGATGTATGGATGGATGTATGGATGGATGTATGGATGGATGTATGGAAGGATGTATGGATGGATGTATAGATGGATGTATGGATATATGGATGTATGGATGGATGTATGGAAGGATGTATGGATGGATGTATAGATGGATGTATGGATAGATGGATGGATGGATGGATGTATGGATGGATGGATGTATGGATGGATGTATGGATGGATGTATGGATGGATGTATGAGTGGATGTATGGATGGATGTATGGATGGATGGATGGATGGACGGATGGTTGGATGGTTGGATGGATGGATGGATGATGATGATGATGATGATGCATGTTTGAGAAAAGCTCTATACAATCCTCGGCCGGAAGAGGGATTGCTGGACTCGTTTTATCCGGCCTCGTCTACGACTCGGCCGTATACCCTAAATCTCGTCCATCAATCCCTTACTTCACGGCCTCTGCAGTAATGTACTATTATAAAAAAATAAAAGAACATTTATTGCCCATAAAAAAGAAAATCAAAAATACACAAAATTATGTGGCAAAAGGCTCAGGCACAGCATGTGCGGTGAGGATTACTCTTCACCGATGGTTTTCAGCCTGCGCCCTTACGTATACATAGCGTGCTGACATTGCTAAACAGGCGGGTAGGGGTTTATGTCGATTCCAAAGTCATTCAAATGGGTCGTATGGTTTACTTGTGATAAAAACTAAATAAACAAACAGCTAATTTCAGTAGTTTGCATTAAAGGTAATTAATTAACCATATATTATGGAGAGACGACCTCCAGCAATTACTTTGCTCACCCGCGACTTTTTTTTATATTAACAAAAATACACTATTTGTCTCGAAATTACCACAGTTACTCATAATCGCAACCTCAGAATCTACCGCCAAAACTATTTTTTGACAAAATTTAGTGGGTAAACTATATTTCAAACCTTTTTCTAATAACCGATTTTCATCATCCAAAAATTCCACATTCGTAAGATTTTTAACACGAGGGTAGAAGGCATGACCGTTAGAAGATTCTCGATTATAATAAGTAGTTCAAAGAAGAAAAACATTCTGATCGACGTCCCGTAAGCCAACGTTATTTTTTTTTTTACACTGAGTCAAATACTTTTTATGAGCGTCTACTGAAGCAAATAACCAGGCTTTTTCATCCAAACGATTGAATTCAAATTTAAAGATTTAAAAATTACTATAATTAGGTACCTACATTTTTAAATGTTTACATTGTTGATTGAACCAAATATTTTGAACAGCTAAACGATGTTGCTTAGTTAATTTATGACAAACGTGCCTGTACGGCTACGCATGCCGATTTTACATAACTTTTTGAATTAACCCGTCGCACGATCGACGACTTTTTTGGGTAATTTTTTGTAAGTGATGTTAAAAAGTGATCGAAACTAGAAACAAAAATTAACAAATTATGACAGTTAGTTTAGAGCCTAAATCGTTCGACGCGACGGGTTAAGCTTTACTTTACGGAGGTCCATATTAATGAGCTGAAACAATTACTTTGCTCACCCGCAACATTAAGGTTGTGTTATACTTACCCAGGACTGATTTGATTCCAGATTTCTGCAGATATTGCGCGTATGTTAGAATAGCGTCATAGTTGATAGTTTGGTCGTCATTGAGGGGGGTGAAGACGGGAGGCATAAGACCGCGAGCGTTGAACACCACCTAAAAAAGAAGGGCATGAAGTCGGTTAATAATTCCTTCTCTTTTTCTAAATGGACTTCGTATTTTTTTTACATTTCTTAGTTCATACATTACATACAATCACGCCTCCTTCCCAGCAAAGGGGTAGGCTGAGACTCTTTGTTTTCACCTGCTACGATCCCGACATACATTCTCGCCGGTTTCGGGTACTATTGTCATGACCTTTCTTAACGACTGAAGATTAAGTAAGTACCTACCTACTACTTGGTTCATAAGGCAAAAAACGAATTAAACAAATGAGCACTAGCTCGCAATGGTGCACAGCAATGCCATGTCTGAAGCCAAAATAAAAAGCTAAAATTCTCGTGTCGTACTTGCTCAAGAAAATAGGCTACTGCAACCAATGCCTCCCTCACAGCATAACTCTTCTTTGATCCTAGCATCTAGACTTAGCCATAACGCGTCCAAGTAGGTATAATAACTGCACGCTGTGAGGTTTAATTTTAAATTTCGGCCACAAAATATTTTTTGTACTATGAAAACTGTGTACAATCGAGGCGGTTGAAACGCTTGAATAAACTTTAAACATGAAACTACCCTGAGACTCACTCATAGTGAAAATGAACGGATCACTCACGTCTTAACCCCTCGTATGCGGGAAGTGAAAAAAATCGTGCATTGTAGTCTCAACTGTTTCATATAAAATAAATCCAATGATTCAGATTAAAAAAAATACAAAAAGAATGGCTTAAATTGGGCACGGATCAGTGTCTTAAGTATAAGAGGGGTTAAAACGAGTTTAACTCGACACGTTTCGGACTAATCCGTAGCCCTTCTTCCCGGAGTCACATGTCACGGCGGCTGCCAAACGCGCAATCAAAATCAAATTAAGTAGAATGCTTGAATAAACGCCCAATTAGTCTTATTTAATTGGAGGTGTCCATACATTGAGTTTGTGATTTAATTTCGACATATGAACATCCTAAATTTTATCAGACTAATTTTAACATTGCATTATATTGTTCAGATATTAACTGAGCTAAAAACACTCAATAGGTTCTTAGTTTTTTGATGATAAATAATTTATTATTAATAACATTTTTTCAACATATCTGCTGTGGTAAATCGAAATTCAAGATAAATTGCATTGTTGATTGGCGTTGATGATTAAACTCATTAAATTTGGAAAAAAATTGTTCGTCACCCAACATTTAAGTATACCTATATACATATACCAATTTATCACAAGATAGAGGTATCACCTCGGTATTTACCTTTATGAGCACTTTACTTGTCTTGTATGATATGTTTGTAAGATAATATGACCTGTCTTGGCCCCACTGAGTTGTTTTATTATGTAATCGCTAATCACGCTTTTACTATTGATAAAAAAACTATCCTTCTTTCTTCGCAAACAATTTAAAAATCGTGCGAAGTCCATTTTTGACCAATTTCACTTTTTAAGCCGATCAAAAATTTTGGACGATTACCCACCTTATCGTAAAGAAATAGGATTGATATCGATCTTAAAAAGGTTACAAATGCCGTGCACAAAAAACTGCTGCAAATCTACACATCGAAAAACTGCCAAATCCTGTTGGGGGTTTGGTTTTGTACTGACAATGTTCAACTACCCACGTGCCGATTACGACGCCCGAAGTTTTGCTATGTTTTAGTTATTTAATGCGTTCAAGGAGATTGAAAAGTAAAAATTGATGCAGTGAACAGTATTCATAATGTACTACTACTTATTCTGTGAAATAGCAGGTGCTTTTACAGTCTAGTAGCTGTTGCCCGCAAATCTGTATGCGAAGGATTCGGTTATAGCTATTTCGCGGGAACTATACAATTTTTTGGGATAAAATCTATCCTTATGGGGGAGGTCATGTCCATGTCCCAAAATCTGAAAGTATGTCCATACCAGATTTCATCTAAATCAGTTCAGCGGTTAAAGCGTGAAGCGGTAACAGAATAGACAGACGGACGCAGCTACTTTCGCATTTATAATAAATATAAGTAAGAGAAATGTAATACTGACGTGCCTAAGTATGCCAATATTTATTGCCTTAGGTAATCTAAGTACACATTCATTATGTAGGTACGCAAACATTTAAGAATATTATACCTAATATTACGAAAATGAACACCTATAAAGTTAAAAATACCTAAGTATATAACTCCAATTAGGTAATGGAATGGAAGTTTTAATATGGTGCACTTTTTGTAAACTTACCCTTAAAAAATTTCTGTAGTGTTAAGAAATGGTAAAAGCATGGATTTTTTTGATATTATCTAAACATTTCGTATTTTTTTTTTATTGCAATATGTTTTACAAGAATTGTTTTTTTACAAATTTTATATGGAGCGTAGAAACGTTCAATTAATTACAACTAATATAAATGCAGGTAGGACTTTTGTAGGTAGATACATTGCATCTGGCTGTCTAAAAGTTGAGATTTAATTTTATATTTTGGTCGGTGACAAACACACAGCTGCATGCATAGTCGTAACTACTAGCTGTTGCCCGCGACTCCATCCACGATGAACAGTAGCCTAAGACATATTCTCAGACCTACCGAATATAGAGAAAAAAAGTTTTATAGAAATCGGTCAAGCCGTTTCGGAGGGTTACGATAACAAACACCGTGACACGAGATTTTTATATATTAGATTTCAACTTGTGCGAAATACGCGAACAACATACAAAAATATTACCAACAAAAATAAAAATTTAACGAAATAAAAATTAACGAATACCTGCAAATATATTTCCAACAAAAATTAAAATTAAAAATTATTATTAAAATGTTATTAATTAATAATTATTAGAAACATCATCTTACCATTTTGATCCTTGAAATAATTTTGGCTCAGTGACAAGTTGCTCGTAACACAGCCGGACTTCAACTGAACGGGAAAAAATACTGCCCCAACTTTAAATATGCGTATCATTCATTAGTCTGTTTTTATCAGCAAGTTCAGCGTTATCTTACAAATAATTTATTCTCTTGTATAAAGAGCAAATTGTTGTGTAAGAACTTGTTACACAATAAAACAATATTGTTTACATGATCTCATCTACTATATCTCATCGCTAACATTTTTGAACTAGAATTATATTGTAATGATTTCGCCACCATTATTTTCTGGGGTGTAAAAAACAGCCTGTGACGCCAAAATCTTTTAGTTACTTTTTTAATGCGGTGAGTAGCTTTGTCCTATGGTTTCGCTCCCGTGGAAGAATAAAAATTGGCTAAGTAGTTAGATATTGTGAATAGGTATTTCGATAAATCCCTTCTTAAATATTGCAATATTATGAACTTCAAGAAATGTATCATGCCAGCTTATATACTTACACCGTGTTTTTTTTTTTATTTCCGTTAAATTCGACACGTTGCTCGGTACTTTAATAGAAACTACCTGGTATGTTGATTTATGTTAAAATCGAAAAAAAAATCGTGGCATTTTCCGTTGAGATAAACACGATTATTGATACAATACCAATGTTTACGATTACGATATTGATGTGACACATAATAAAAGGAAAGTGGTAATGTCGAACGTATAGTCGCCTCAATAATCTCCTTGTATCGAATAGCTATGAATGGAAAACTCTTTACTGATGAAATTTAAAAGATAAATAATAATAGGACGTAATGAAGGACCTTTTACACTGGTTCAGCCATTCTCAATAATAGTAAGAGTAAAGACACTAGTTTCTTTAAAAAATTATCTCTATTTGATCTGAATAATCTTCCAAGTTTAAAGTTAACGGAAATAAAAAAAACACGGTTTTCGTCCCACTGCAGGGCACAGGCCTCCTCTCAGAAGGCCGTGGTTTCCACTCGGGCCCAATGCTAATTGGGAACTCCACGCACACTATTGAATTTCTTTCAATGTCTATTACGCTTATATTCATTCAAACCTTATTTATGCTGTAACAGTATGGGCAAATGGAAAGGATATTCAGAAATTATTAATATTACAGAAACGAGCTGTGATAATTATAAATGGATTGCACAGAAAGACATCAGCAAGACCTTATTTCACAAAAAAAAACAAAATAATGACAGTGATTTCTTTGTATTTATTTACTAGTCTAATTGAAGTCCATCAAGAAAAAACTAATTTAAAGAAATGGTCAGACATTCACAAGTATAACACCAGAAACAAAGATAAATTGTATGTACCAATATCTAAATTAAGAAAAACATTTAAACAAGGTTTACCAAATAAAATAAGTTTATATAATTTAATACCATTTGAAATTACTTCATTAGATAAGAAGGTATAAGACGAAATTAAAACAGTTTTTTGAACTACATACACTGTATTCAATAAATGAGTTCATGGGCTTGTTCAAAGAAAAGTCTAAATCTGATGTACTGAAATTGTTTAAGCACTTAGATTAAGAGAACTTATTATATGATTGTAAATGGTTTTAATGACCTGCTAAATGTGACTGATGTTACTTGGCCAAATAAACGAATCTGAATCTGAATCTTTGTGTGCCAAATTTTTTGGTCTCAGTGTGTCCAGGTTTCCCTCACGATATTCCTTCACCGTAAAACTCACGGTAAAATTGTCAAATGTAATTTCGCACATAAATTCCGGAAAACTCCGAGCTGCGAACCCGGGGTCGAACCCAAGACTCTCTGCTTGAAAACCAGTCTACCACAGCTACCACGACCAAGGAATGTGTGCCAAATTTCAACTAGTAGTTTAGACTGAACGTTGTCTGTATGTCAGTCACGTTTTATAGGTAGGTATCCTATCCTATAGACGACGGCTTGCGGTGTGTCCCGGACCAACGTAGGGGCTCCTAGACGGGCCATATTTTCACGAAAATGTATAGCTGCAATAGTGTGGCTGGCAGCTAGTGTCCGACCGAAACACGATTTTTAGCCGAAACCGAAACCGAATATTCGGTTTTTTTCTGATTTCGGCCGAAACCGAAACCGAAATTTTTGAAGACGTATCATATCAAACAAAATATTCCAAATTAGTGTACAAATCGTAAGGAAAAGGTTATTGCAAGGATTTCTTATATGAGAACAGTTACTTTTTTTGTTAAACAAAATA
Organism: Archips xylosteana; assembly: GCA_947563465.1. Taxonomy (NCBI): domain Eukaryota; kingdom Metazoa; phylum Arthropoda; class Insecta; order Lepidoptera; family Tortricidae; genus Archips; species Archips xylosteana. The sequence goes on from OX387362.1 coordinate 4,708,259, forward strand.
AAAAACGTTTATTTTTAATGAAAAATGACTTGGCATAGGTATTATATTATTCAAAACAAACAACCTATTCTTATCACGTCTAAACTAAATTCACAATCCTAATATCAAACGTATTGTTCATTAATCACAGCATAAAATGCAGTAACAGATTCTAATAAAAAGTAAATAATGATTTAATAAATAAACAACATTCACCATATTTTGTCGCGCGCCATGTGGTTCACAAACAAACGTCACAAGCTGCATGCATACTACTATCGCTGGTCCCAGCTGGGCCGGCCGCCGATGCATTACCTATACCTAAAGGTAACGTTAACAGAGTTGAGGCCACGCACCCAACCACATCTCATGTAATGACAGCGGGATTTTGACGTTGTGTTGTCGTTAAACGTCAACACAACGTCAAAATCCCGCTGTCATTACATGAGATGTGGTTGTGTGCGTGGCCTCAACTCTGGTGGCGTTACCTTTACCCGGCCGAGCGTGGCCGGATTAAGCCGAGCGCTCCCAATGCGAGAGCCGCGAGAGGCCGCGAAGTAATTTCGGCCCGGCCGAAGGTTTCGGCCGGATTCTGGCCGAAACCGAAACTTTGGCCGAAATCACTTTTTTGGCCGAAATTGGCCGAAACCGAAACCGAAACTTCGGTCGGACACTACTGGCAGCGCATCAGCCAGCATAATTTACGGCCAGACTATGCAACACTCGGCAATATTTTTAGTATGGCCGGGATATATTGTCACATATTTTTAGTGTGGCCGATGAATGTTTAGGGTCCTAGCCATATTTCAGGAATAATCGCTTTGCAATCGAAAATACTGCAATATTTCTCAGCCACTTTTATTGTTGTCTCGCTATACGGAATAAGTGCGTCTCTTTTTCATGCTACGTGAAGTTTGCCGCGATTCGTTCGAGTAGCAAAGCTATGTTCGTGTCTGTTTCTGTTTAGTTTGGTTCGTGTTTAAAGTTTGAGGTTATAAATTAAAATACGGATCAAAATGACTGGTACATGGTCAAATGCAACAATAATTAATTTCATCAATGAAGTGCATTTGTACCCTCAATTTTGGAATGTGGAATGCGGAACCTACAAAGTAAAGTCTTATTTCCAGACTTAAAATATCTAACGTATCACGCTTATTGAAATAAGGTCGAATCCACTTTTTTCTTGTTTTTTTTTTGGTTTTGACTTTGCTTTTAAAACAATGTAAGCTGCTGCACCGCGTATGAGTTCGACAGCCATTGTAGCCATACTAGCCATGTATGTAGCCCATGTAAAGATAAAGACCGTATAGGTGACGTTTAACGACAACACAACGTCACAATCCCGCTGTCATTACAAGAGATGTGTTTGTGTGCGTGGCCTCAACTCTGGTGGCGTTACCTCTACCTAATTGTGTAACTTTTTTGACACTCTGCATCGGATTGAAATGAAAGTTTTTGTATGGCTGTGACAGCTGGCTGTTTCCGATACCATTGTCAGCCCATACAAGAACTGCATGTCAAGCAAGGATGATATACTTAGACTGGATTGGCAATCGCCATAGTACGGATCGGCCGCGGTTTTTGTAGTTCGATTATTAAATCTAGATGGCGCTGAAATATAGCCAGAGGCTTTGTAGGCAAAACAATAAGACTACAGATATTTCATATCACTGCAAATGTATTATTATGCAATATTTTTGAAAAATAATACATTTGTAGTAATATAAAACAACTAAGTGAACGCGATTATGACGCGATGGCGATTGCGAGGGTTTCGCACTACGTCTGATCCACAGAGTACATTATACAGGGTTATTGGTAATTCGACCTATTCCCGTGAAGGGGTTATGGGGGAGGTCATTTGCAATCATTTTTGTCCCATAATGCCCTATGCAAAAATGAACCATTTCTGAGATAATTGAAATTTATTTATTTTGCAAAAAAAGTCGGAAACGCATCTTCAAAAATTTATTTAAAAAAAAGTTGGCCCTTTAAGTAAACTTTTTTTATTTTTTTATGTACAAGATAAAATACCTGTTTTTATGCAATATTAAAAGTATAATTATCTGTACACGTTTAAGAACGCAAGACCAAAAAGTAAAAAAAATATGATTTTTTTATAAGGTTGTTCAAAATGAATGGCACAATAACAGAAAATTTTACTACTACATTTGGCGTGCAGATTGTACGGAAAACATGCACGTATTTCTAGCTTTCTATCAAGCTACTAAAACTATCATTTTTGTAAATGGTTGCCAGAAAAAAATAATCACAAAGGACGTAGGAAGAAAATCACGACCAAACATTTCTCAAAATCAACTCATCAATGAAAAATTTATTAAAAAAAAAGTTTAAGTCTTTTTTTTTTATTTGGTTGTGGACAAAATAAAATAGCTGTTCTTATGCAATATTGAAAGTGCAACTATCTGTACACGTTTATGAATGCGAGACCAAAAAGTAAAAAAAAAATATGATTTTTATCAGGCTATTCAACATTAATGGCACAAAAACAGAAAATTTTACGTATGCATTTGGCGTGCAGATTATACGTAAAACGTGTCCGTATTTCTAGCTTTCTAAAAAGCTATTAAGTAATAATATGATTTTTGTTAATGCTTGGCAGAAAATAATTAGCACAAAGGACGTAGGAAGAAAATTACGTCCGAACATTTTTTTAAATTAACTCACACTGAATCTATCAATAATAACTGTTATAAATACAACTAACAACAATAACTAATGTAAAATACCAAATTGAAACAAAAAAAACAATTAAGTTTGAAATCCGACGATGTTTTTATTTTATTTACATTTGATACCCATCATAAATGTTCCTTATTTGTTGCAGTTGCTGACTACGAAATTTGTAAGAACTTCCATTTCAAATTATAAGAAATAAAGAAGCAATTTGAAAATGGAACTCCTTACTTTGATAATCTTATTAAAAAAACATTGTGTATTTTTGAAAATCGGCGGCAAATTCGTTTAGTTAATGCACAACATTTTATTTACTAAGCAGATTACTATGTCTGGGATCATAATAATTACGAAAAATAAACACAGTTAATTATTTTTTTATAAGATTATCAAAGTAAGAAGTTCTATTTTCAAATAGGTTCTTTATTTCTCATAATTTGAAACAACAAATTTTAATTTTTTGTGTTTTTGTGCCATTAATGTTGAACAGCCTGATAAAAATCATATTTTTTTTAACTTTTTGGTCTCGCATTCATAAACGTGTACAGATAGTTGCACTTTCAATATTGGATAAGAACAGCTATTTTATCTTGTACACAACCAAATAAAAAAAAATGACATAAATGGCCAACTTTTTTTTTAATAAATTTTTCATTGATGAGTTGATTTTGAGAAATGTTCGGTCGTGATTTTCTTCCTACGTCCTTTGTGATTATTTTTTTCTGGGAACCATTTACAAAAATGATAGTTTTAGTAGCTTGATAGAAAGCTAGAAATACGTGCATGTTTTCCGTACAATCTGCACGCCAAATGTAGTAATAAAATTTTCTGTTATTGTGCCATTCATTTTGAACAACCTTATAAAAAAATCATATTTTTTTTACTTTTTGGTCTTGCGTTCTTAAACGTGTACAGATAATTATACTTTTAATATTGCATAAAAACAGCTATTTTATCTTGTACATAAAAAAATAAAAAAAGTTTACTTAAATGGCCAACTTTTTTTTAAATAAATTTTTGAAGATGCGTTTCCGACTTTTTTTTCAAAAAACTTAAATTTCAATTATCTCAAAAATGGTTCATTTTTGCATAAGGCATTATGGGACAAAAATGATTGCAAATGACCTCCCCCATAACCCCTTAACGGGAATACGTCGAATTACCAATAACCCTGTATATAGGAGCATAGGTAGAGATATCACTCTATTCAACGGCACAACGCCATCTAACGCAAATTCCCGTAACTACTATGAGGACCATACCTATAATATCAAGGACCAATAATCACACGTACCAATACCAGCCCTGCTGTGCCACTGCCCATGGGCCACTGCCACAGCTTTTTTGAAACTAGAATTTAAAGTTGTTTTCATCTATTTTCTACATGATTTGATAACTTTTATAAAACCGCCATCTAGTGCAAATGGGTAATACCGAAGTACGAAAGACCGAATGTATTAAAACATCGAATGGGTCAAAAGACCGACTCTATTTTTTTCTGAAACCGTATACTTCTCAGAATTTATTAAAACGGCATCATACAGAACCCATTAGGTTAGGTTAGGTTAGTTTCATAACAATCTTAAAAAGTTAACGGTTTCAGAAAAAAATCGTGTCGGTCTTTTGACCCATTCGATGTTTTAATACATTCGGTCTTTCGTACTTGGGTATAATAATACATACCCACTGGGCAGGTATGTATTACAATACCGAATATATATTAAAACATTGAATGGGTCAAAAGACCGACACGATTTTTTTCTGAAACCGTTAACTTTTTAAGATTGTTATAAAACAAACCTAACCTAACCTAATGGGTTCTGTATGATGGCGTTTTAATAAATTCTGAAAAGTTTACGGTTTCAGAAAAAAATCGTGTCGGCCTTTTGACCCATTCGATGTTTTAATACATTCGGTCTTTCGTACTTCGGTATTGTAATACATACCCGACCCAGTGCAAATTGACGGAACTAAAAATAGACATTGTTGGAAGTGACAGCACCGTGATCTGATCCGAACTCCGAACCCGATCCGAAGCCGTGAAATTTGTACGATAATTAACGCACAGAACCGATTTCCGTCATCCGATTTCATTCAAATGTAGTAGGTACGCAAAGTACCAAAATAACCTCAGAATATTTTATTGCAGAGCTCGTTTCAAAGGAATCATCGATTCTACCGGAAGACCGGATTGTCTCGTGGTAAGAGAACCTGACTACAAAGCTTGAGGTTCCGGGTTCGATTCCCGGCCGGGGCAGATATTAGGTATGAAAAATACCGAATGTTTACTCTCGAGTCTTGGTTGTCCAGCACCCAAAGCTCAACCCAAGCTTTGCTTGCTTTGGGGCTAAGTTAATTGGTGCGAATTGTCCTGTGATATTTATTTATATTATCGCAGTTCATTCCAAAATTTTTCTAGCATAGTTAAAGGTAACGCCACCAGAGTTGAGGCCACGCACACAACCACATCTCTTGTAATTACAGCGGGATTTTGACGTTGTGTTGTCGTTAAACGTCAACACAACGTCAAAATCCCGCTTTCATTACATGAGATGTGGTTGTGTGCGTGGCCTCAACTCTGGTGGCGTTACCCATATCAATCGTGTTAAAAAGTTTAACAGCACATAACATACTTAAACATGCTAGTATTAAAAATCATCTCATAATATAATTACTTAACTAAATCTTAGTTAAGGGTGCGGGTGGGATTTCTATTGAGGACTGTGATTCGCAAAAAAAGTAAAGTAAATTAAAAACTATACATATTTGCTACGTAATACATATATGTAGACCGTAATTTCCTTTAATACTTAATGTCTCATGTTCATACCTATAGTTGATAAAAATACCGAAACCGACCACTACATAGCTAATAACGCAAACGATTTAACAGAAACTGAATAGTAGTCGTAAATAACTGAATACTTAAGACTTTAATTCTCATCCCTTAAATTACCTTAATTTAAAAAAGTTATACATTCAAACCTTACCGTTTTCTAAAAACAAAAAGATAACCTTAATCGTATCTCTACTTATAGCCCAGAGGATAAATTAATTTGAAGCTGATTAGTAAAGCTACGGCATTTGAGCACAATGCACTTTAGTTCTGTTGTTCAAGAACTTAAAATTCCGGAAAAGTTTTTTAAAATTTAGCGGAAGGAAACAGTCTGTATTTTTTATCGTAATGTTACCAGTATAATTAATCGAATTTACCTACATTTTTGCAAGACTCAAATCGGAACCTATTATATCTCTTAAAAATACATTTTTGTTATAATTCAATTCAATTTATTCAAATTCTCCGCTAGATAACGAGTGGAAACAAACCATGTTAATTTTTCCCATTGATTCGTGAGTGGCGTTTGTGCGTAGGTTTAAAACATTTTGTTCATTTGACATTTCTTCTGTTTGTCTGCCATTCATTCAATAAGATCTGAAAAAAGGGCGGGAACCGTTGAAAGGAAAAGGCGCGAATTTGTAAAAATAATTTTTAATATTTCCTAATTTTGTTTATACTGCTTAATTTTAGGTGTAAATATTTGTAATAAACAGAAATAAGATTGTAAATACATATTAGAGGTAAGATGGGACGGGAGAAATTAAAAAAGAGACGGAAAAAAAAAGAAGGTGAGGAGGACAGAGGATCGTCCACTGAAGATTCTGACAATGAACTCGATGAAGAGAGGTATAGGATATACAAGGTAACAAATTACTTTCGTAAATACCCAGAGAACTCTCAACGACGGGACTTCGTTGTTTTTCTTACACACCAATGCGCAAATAAGCCGTTTTCGGACAATGACAAAGTTACTCTTTCACAGGCCATCAGAAAATACGCCATTTCAGGTGTGTTGCACCTGAGGCCTGTAAACAAATTTAAAGTGGCTGTAACTTTCGACCTTTCGAACAATGCCAACACTTTTCTGGGTCAAAACAAATTTTTAGATGAATTGGGGCTTTTTGCCTCAATTCCTGCAGCAGATACCGAGGTCACTGGTGTAGTAAAATCGGTTCCAATTGGTTTATCCAACAAAAAAATATTCTCGATGATCGGCAGTTCACGCAACGTGATCCAGGTGCGGCGATTCATGCGCAGGGCGAGGGCAGACGGGGGCGAGGTCGTGTATATTCCCACGCAGACTGTCGCAGTAACGTTCGCCTCTACCCAGTTGCCTGAATACGTGTACCTCGACTCTTGGAGACACGAGGTAACGCAGTATGTCCCACCTGTGAAACAATGTCTTAAATGCCAACAGTTTGGACATATTGCCAAATTTTGTAAAAACAATGAGGTCTGTTCCATTTGCTCCGAGAATCATAATTTCAAAAATTGTACAGCAGACAAAGAAAACCCAGTTTGCGCGAACTGCAAGGGCAAACATGTCGCCATTTCTGCATCCTGTCCAATCAAAAGTAAAAAAATCGAAGAAAACAAAGTTAAATCCCGAACTGCAGCATATTCTGATTTATTTGATGAAAAATCTTTCCCCCATTTAGCCGCTAGGACGACTGAAACTTATCTACAAAATATGTTGAAAAGTCAATCATTTTTAAACATGATCACGCAAGTTATAATAAAATTAGTAGCCAACAAAAATGAAGCTCCTATTAACACAGAATCAATACGTGCAGCGTTCCAAGATACGATTAGAGGAAATGTTCTCTCTAAATCTTAATGGACACCCTGAACGTCGTACATTGGAATGCCCAAAGTATTCTGCACAATAGGTACGAATTCACAAATTTCTTATATAAAGAACATATACATATTGCAATCATCTGCGAAACCTGGTTAAAGCCTCATCTGAGGCTAAAGATCCCTGGGTTTAACATAGAGCGCAATGATTGCGGCAACAAACATAATGGTGTATGTATTTTGATACATAATAGTATTGCATATAATAAAATCAACACATTTTTTGATAACTCTCTCCAAAATATTTGTATTGAAATATCTGTTAATGGTAAACAAATTAGTATTGTGAGCTTTTATAGCCCTACAAATTGCAACCCAGCTTTCGATAAAACAAAATTTGAAAATCTTATTAAATCTATACCCGAACCCATGATAATCGCCGGAGACTTCAATGCTCATCACACCTCTTGGGGTTGTTGTTCTACTTCATCACGTGGTCGTACTGTGTTAGATGTTGTCGATGACAATTTTCTGGTACTATTAAATGATGGTACGCCCACTACTGTGGGTTCTGTGACTTGGCGGCCTAATGCGTTGGATTTAGCCATAGTTTCGCCATCGTTGGCCCCTCTCTGCACTTGGTCAGTCCACAACGACCCTATGGGTAGTTATCATCTGCCTGGAGTGATCAATTTGGTTTTTAATAATAATGTATATAATTCTGTAAATAATAATGTAAATGGTTCACATTTGCCCATTCATCCCAATCCTAAGATGGTGAATTGGCAAATGTATGCCAAAAAGGTGGAATGTATGTTAAATAACGTTCAGTTTGACTCCTACACGCCCCTCGAGGCTTACAATTTGTTCACGACGATTTTAATGTCTGCTGCCTCACAGTCCATACTGAATCATACGAGTCCTACAACAAACAGCTTTAATCGTCCTTCTGTAGGAAGGTTTAAGAAGAGACCTAATCTTCCGTGGTGGAATGATAAATGCTCTACAGCTGTCCAAAATTCTAAACAGGCTTACATAAATTTTAATCAAAACTTTACCTTAGAAAATTATTTAGAATTTAAGAAGCTCCAAGCTATAAAGAAACTTGTTCTTAAAAATGAAAGACAAAACTCTTGGGCTGATTTGTGCAACTCTTTCAATCGGTTTACTCCTTTGTCAGTAATTTGGCGCTTTATGCGCAAGTTCAATAAAACTTATGTTCCTCATCATTCCGATGGTAATCAAAAATGGATTTTAGATTTTCTACAAAAATATACTCCTGATAGTGTAGAAAATGCAAGTAGTTTCCCTATTGACTCTTCTTGCAATTCAAACAACAATTATCTCTTAAATTTATTTACTCTTGAAGAATTGAAATCTGCAATACATTCACGCAGGGATACTTCGTTTGGCTTAGATGGAATACCATATATGATGTTCAAGAAATTGCCGGAAAGATGTCTGATTATCTTACTAAATATTTATAACGCACTTTGGACAAGAAATGACATACCACCTGAATGGAAAACTGATTGCATCATTCCTATATTAAAATCTGACAAACCTAGGTTTAATCCCGAATCCTATCGTCCTATAACACTGACATCATGCGCAGGAAAAGTCTTTGAACAGTTACTTAAGCAGCGTCTCGAATATTATGTAGAACATAATGGATTGCTTCCAAAAAATCAATATGGTTTTCGTAGAGGTTGTTCAGCTCGTGAAAGTATATCTATGTTTCATTTAGATATATTAAAAAGTGTCAACAGTAACAACAAACTTATTTCAGTTTTTTTTGATATAACTGGCGCTTTTAACAATGTAAATATTGATATTTTATGTACAGAACTTTTAAATATATGTATTCCAATCAAGGTTGTACAGTGGATTCAGAAATTTCTATCTGGTAGAAAAGTGTTTGTAAAGTATAATGGTGGATTGTTTGGCCCTCGATTATCTTCCATAGGAGTTTGTCAGGGTGGAATTTTATCTCCTCTGTTCTTCATTTTGTATATAAGACGCTTAAACTTGATAATGGGACCTAATATAAAAAATTTACAATTTGCAGATGACCTTGTTGTTTATTTATCTGGAAATAATTCTAACATTATAATAAATAACATTAATTTAGCATTAACAAAACTCCATAGTTACCTCTCTTATTTAAATCTTCAAGTTAATCCATCTAAGTCTAAAGTTGTAGTTTTTGGTAAGAAATTTACTGCTAATTTGCCTTCTTTGTTGTATAATAATATCCCTCTGCCAATAGTCTTAGATACTAAGTTCTTGGGTGTCATATTTTGTCATAATCTATCCTGGAAAAAATATGCCGACTACTTAGTAGTCAAAGCCAACAAAGCTTTTAATATACTTAAATCTTTGCGTGGTACAAACTGGGGGGCTGACCCCAAAATTTTACTCATGCTATATAAATCTTTAGTTCGCAGTCATTTTGAATATGGATTTATGTGTTTTGCATCTGACCATAAAATAATAGAAATTTTAGAAAAAATTCAAAATAAGTGCATGCGTGTTGTGACTGGAGCTCTTAAAACCACTCCTATTGTTTCATTACAAGTAGAGTGCAAGCTCCCTCCAGTAGCAATAAGAATTGCATATTTGAAGGAAAGATTTGTTTTAAAACTACATGCTGAAAATGGAAACCCTCTTTTAAATCAACTCTTAAATAGTAATATACTGTTTATTCAAAAATCTTTTTATACTTTGCAGGGCTTATCAGAATTTAATAGTTATTTAAAGCAAATTAATATATATAAAAGCAATGACCACTTACCCTGCTTTGATGGGCCTTTTGAAAGTAAATTTAGTCCTATAAATGTGGTAATTGATAATAATCTCTCCAGAAAGGAACAAGTATATGAGAAATTAGCTTCATGGAATGAATTTAAATTCATTTATACAGATGGATCAAAGAATGAGACTAGTGTATCTTCAGCAGTATATGACCCTGAAAATAAAATGGGTCTTGGTTTTAAAATAAATAAACATGCTAGTATCTTCACAGCTGAGGCGTTTGCTATCCTCTGTGCACTGAAGCACATATCAAGGCAAAATAAAGGGTCATGTAAATGGGTAATTGTTAGTGATAGTATGAGTGTCTTAAAAGCTATACAAAATAATAAAACTAAATCTAATACCAATTATTTAATTTTCTTAATTAAAGATCTTTGGTCAGAACTTTATTTAAAAAAGAAATTAGTTGTTGAATTTATGTGGACACCGTCACATATAGGGGTTTCTGGTAATGAAAATGTAGATTTCTTGGCTCGATCAATTTCAGATTCTCCTCAGTCTGTTGATGTTAGTTTTGATGTCCTACTTCCATATACAGACGCAATTGCAATTCTGAAACAAAGAATGTACATTCAGTGGAAAAAACATTGGGATCATGTTGTGCAACAAGAAAACAAGGGTTGTTGGTATGCTGCATTGGATGTAAACTTACAATCCAAGCCTTGGTTCTGCAAAGGAAATATCTATCGTAAGACAAGCTTTTATAGCACAATCTGTCGTCTTCGTTTTGGTCATTGTCGTCTTAATCATCACTTGTATCGTATGAAAATTGTAAGTGATCCTCTTTGTGAATTGTGTCAGTCAAATGAGGATCAAACTATAGATCACATAATCTTTCATTGTTCGTCTTTTGGCATTCAGCGCCTTGTGTTGATGGACGAATTAATCCGCATTTACGGAGAACCACACCTGGTCCCGCGTTCTGCTCCAGAGTTGTTAATGAATCATTCCATATTTGAACCACTGTACAACTTTATTGTATCAACAGTAAAAGAAATATAATAATCTTTATTGTGGGAAAAAAGTTCTTGATTCATTGATTATTTCTAATTTTTATCGTTTCAGTATTATAAATAGTTATCTAAGAAATAGATTAGTTTAGGTTAGGTCAAAAAAAAAATGTAAATAAAACAAATGACACTGACATGTGTCAACTGGGATCACACACCGTTTCCTTTCAGCGATAATTTTTATGTACTTAGTACACAAATATTATTTTATATTTCCTGGATTTGATATATAAACACTAGATTTGACAATAACTGAAGAAGTTTTACCGGATGAGACAACATAGAAATCAAATACTAAAGAAGTTTAATTGGAAGTGACAACATTGGAAGAATACTTACTGAAGAAGTTTAATTGGACATGAAAATGTAGAAAAAACATACTAAAGAAGTTTTGTGACGTTGAAGTAAAATAAACGTTAAAATAACGATGAACACAACTCTCAACAACTGATGACGAGGCGATATGGTCCCAGACCTTAGCCTGTCCGAACGGACGAAACAGGGAAAAAAAAAAAAAAAATCAATAAGATCTAATAGGAATAGGATACATTTTTCATTCGCATTTCTATATTTTCATTTCAGTGCAGTTGCAGATAATTTATTGTTTAACTTATTACCTAAAAAATCAGTGCTAAAGAAATCACAATGAATACAATAGTAAGTGAACTCAGTATGAATGACTTAAATCACAAATTCTTTGAAATAATGCAAAACGAGAGTAATGCAGAAGATGCAGCAAATTTTATTTACGATAGTGTACTCGACGATGTAGCCATCGGATTTATTTTCGAGTTCCACCACGGACTGAAAACTGGACTAACCGATTTATTAGAAGGAGAAAAGGAGGACGAAGAGCCGTACAAGATAATAAATTCGCCGGAATGCGACGTGTTTGGGTTTTCCGTCTTGAAAAAGACTGCAGACAGTAACTGTTCCTGTCCTAATTGCGAAAGACCTGTATCGGCGACGAGATTTGCTCCTCATTTAGAAAAATGCATGGGTAAGCTCTTAAAAACTTAAAACTGATATTCAAGAGCAAAAGTTTGCTTTGACAAAACAATCTAAATCTGCTGCTATATCTAGAATTTTATCTTGATTTGACCATTTTTAAGTTATATTCTAAATTTCTAATATTCATTCGGTAAAGATCATCAAAAAAAGTATGTCATATTTTAACTGTTGTCCGTGTTGAAAAAGAAAAAGACTTATACCATTTAACAATCATTTCTAGGCATGGGCCGCAACAGTTCTCGTATTGCATCCCGTCGCATTGCTTCGAATAGTCGCGAGCCAACTTCATATGCAGGACTCCTCAGTGATGACGAAGACGATGCTGACTGGGCTGGGGGCTCCCTGCAGAATGAGCGTCGGAAGAGACGGATCAAGAACAACAATAGGAAGCCTAATAAACTTCATAAGTAAATATCAGTAAACATGCCACAATATCTCAGTTAGGGTGCAATTCAAACAACTTGTATTTGTCAACCTGGAATATACAACAATAATCAAGGGTCAGAAAAACGCATAACAAATGCAATTTATGGCCCATTTATGAGTTGATGATCATATGATGGAGATGATATGAGTTGAAATAGTTTATTTATAGTCTACAGATGTCATTAGAGCATATTGTAAAGAAGTCTATACTGTATGAATGAGGGTTTTATTTATATTTTTGTGTAAATACTGGAACTGTGGTGGAGTAAATAAATGCTTTATTCAGGTATTTAATAAAAAAAAGTTGACTTATCACCTGTGTAGCTCTCAACTTTGATGCTGGCAAAATTTTGCCACAGAAATAAAATAAATAAATAAATATCACGGGACAATTCACACCAATTGACCTAGTCCCAAAGTAAGCTAGGTAAAGCTTGTGTTATGGGTACTAGGCAACGGATAAACATACTTATATAGATAGATACATACTTAAATACATATTAAACACCCAAGACCCGAGAACAAACATTCATATTTTTCATACAAATATCTGCCCCGACATGGGAATCGAACCCGGGACCTCAAGCTTCATAGTCAGGTTTGCTAACCACTAGGCCATCTGATCGTCTAAAGAAAAAAAAGCCATTTATTAAAAAAATATTGCACATTCTGATAATTCCAACCCTTTTAGCATTAACATCAATTGTCAGCTTGTACATTATTGTTAGTCATTCTGGGAAGACAAATATGAGGCTGATTTTACGGCACCCTTCAGTTATAGTATAAAACATCAGAAGGGGAAGTTCTAGCACACTTGGGCTATTGCCTATGCCCAGCTATTGGACCAAAATAAGCTGGATTATCCATACACATCAGCTTCTTTATTGTTTTGTAGTTTGTTCATAGTTAATAGTTTCCCCTTTACAATTGCAGTGGAAACAACAGAAATAACGGGACACAGAATTCAGACTCAAACGATGGTGTTACATATGACACTATGACTGCAAATGAGAAGAAAAACTTGCTGCTGCAAATTTGTGGAGTTGTGTCCGAGCACACAAAGAAACTGTGCACTAGGTATGTAATTTACATACTTAAAATTGATTAATTTCCATTCAGGCTTGCTAATTCTCATGGAATTTTGCTTGGAGGTAAATTTATGGTCTTAATTTTTGATTTACCGCTTTAGGCTTAAAACAATTAAATTTCATAATACCTTATTCACTAATACCCCTAATTTTCAAATTAACATGGGCTCATATTACCTAAAAAAACCTAAAATTTCAAATTGTCTCATCTTAAAATTTGAAATTTTAGGTATTTTTAGGTATTATGAGCCTACGGTAATTTGAAAATTAGGGGTATTAGTGAATAAGGTATTATGAAATTTAGTTGTTTTAAGCCCAAAGCCAAATCATGAACAATTACTTAGGCGCACACTATCGCGATTTCCTTCTATATTATGGTATACTTTTGAATGACTCTTTATGATCAGTATTGTCTAAATATTGGAACTTGTGAACTTTCGTGCGGCGTTCGATAACTATCGGCGACCAATCGGTAAAGCATCTACTAATTTTCACATCAAATAGAATAGATACACACAAAATATCGAATAATCGCTTCTATAAACAAATATACATTTTGACTTAATGCATTAAATACTGTCTATAACATTACCTTGTAACAAATGTAAGGTGGGACGGTATTTCACGCAGGAGCAACTTTTTACCTTATACAAAGCACAGATAAGATCATGTATGGAATACTGCTGCCACCTTTGGGACGGTTCTGCCAAGTATCAGTTGGCGGCGTTGGATTCGGTGGAGCATCGAGCCCGAAGACTCATTGGTGATAGTCCGACAATCGGTGGTAGGCTACAGAGCCTCGAGCACCGACGTCGAGTTGCTTGTCTTTCTGTTTTTTATCGGATACATTTTGGAGAGTGTGCGCAGGAATTACATGATTTAATTCCTCCATCTCCATTTCACCAACGGACATCCAGGCGGGGGGAGCGTCTTCATCCTTATGTGGTTAGTATTCCAGTAGCCCGTACGAAGCGGTTCACGTCTTCCTTCCTAATGCGAACTGCTAAAGAGTGGAATTCGCTCCCGTCGTCTGTATTTCCTGATAAATACAACCTGGGTCTCTTCAAGGCTAGAGTGAATAGGCTGTTACTGAACCAGTGAGGTACACCTTTGGCTTCATCTACACTTTCCATCAGGTGAGATAGTGGTCAATCACGGGTCAGTTTTTTGTAAAAAAAAAAAAAAAAAAAAAAAAAAAAAAAAAAATGTATATACATACTAGCTGTTGACCACAACTCCGTCCGCGAAGAATAGGGACATAAAAAATAGCCTACAATACAACCTATTCTCAGCTCAGACCCACCAAACACAAAAAAGTTTCTTAAAAGTCAGTCAAGCCATTTCAGAGGATTTGATAACAAACACCGTGACACAATATTTTTATAAATTAAATTTATTCATAGAAGCAACTATTTGATGTAAAAATTAGCAGATCCTCTCCCGATTGGTTGATATGGTGCAGATTGCTCCCTAATGCCACACGAAAGCTAAAATCCACGCAATTTATAAAATATATACCTAATAGAATAGTCATCGAATAAAGTTTACTAAATTATACTTCTAAAACTTCAGGTCAACCCGTTGCCCGCAACACACGGAAGAGCAACGCCGGGCGCTCCGCAACTCAGTCCTAGAGCCTTCAACTCCGGAGTCCCAGACCATGGGCCTGGGCCCGGACGACGCTGGCTCCCCACCAGACTCCAGTCCCTCGTCTTCATGCTCTTCGTCCAGTCGCAAGCGGGATCGCCACCGCGTGCCTCCCAAGACTAAGAATAAGCGGGAACGAATGTCGCCTAACGGGAGGGACTAACCTTAACGGCAAGCCTAGTAAATCGTAAAGCTACTATGAACCTTGTGTCATTGCGTTAAGATCGCTTTGACGGTGAATTTTATGACGGTATCCGCCGTTGAAAAGGCTTGTCACAGGTTATAATATAACACGAGCATTCGGTTTGCGGGATCCTGCAAACCGAATGCTCGTGTGAATGTTACCACAGTAGCACGTATGCTACTAAACGGGATCCTGCAAAAAACCGAACCCGCAAAAAACGGGACGTTGCCCGTGTGAAAGTGCCGTAAATCTATGAACTATCCTGTAAAATATTCACAAAAATCGCTATTTTCATTTGGTTTATTTGTTGAACACCAAAAGCTTACAGATGCGTTAAAGGTTTGGTGTTTTAAAATTGGCAGTCTGGTAAGCGCTTTCTTACTGTAACCATGCGTATTGGTATAATTACTATTAATTATCATTCTATAATGTTTAATGTTTCGTCGTCTGGTGAAAAGATGACAATTGGCTACTTTCCTAACTAGTCAGTCTTTTAGATTATCAAAAAATATTGGACACGTATTTTTTATTTTGTCAATTAAACAAAAAAATTACGAAGATATGAGCGCGTTGAAGTTTCGCGTGACGTCACTTGTTCCTACACTGTATGAGCGTTTTAGGATCAAGTGACGTCACGCTTCGTCACACGAAACTTCAACGCGCCATATCTTCGTCATTTTTTGTTTAATTGTCAAAAGAAAAATTACGTGTCTAATATTTTTTGATAATGTAAAATACGGACTAATAAGAATTATTATTTTTTTATCTAGGAAACATCCCTATTAATCATGTTGTTGAAGACTAGTAAACTTCGATTTCAATACATATATTAAATGGCAAATTTAATGTTCCTTGTCATCCCCAGTGCGAACAAAGTGTTAACAAGTGGAAATAAACCGATTAAGACACGAAAAGACCCTGTAAAATATATAAGACTGCTAGTAAAATGAATTGTAAAGTAACTGAGGCGACTTTACAAAAGTGCTGTTTTTTTAATCCAGTGTAAGCATTCAAGAATAGTTAAGTCTAAGAGACAAAAATGAGCACTTTTGTAAAGGCGGCTGTAAATTAAAATGTGAATATTGATTATGTTAAGAAACTGATAAAATAAAGCAATCGGTATTAAATTTGTGGTTTCAATTTCCGAAAATGACACAGTAACGGGTATTCAACCAATGAAGGTTTCTAACAGCGATGCGGCTGATGGCGTTAGTATCGCATTCGCTGTCATACTCGGGACTTTGTCATATGCCCCGAACGCACATGTGCGTTCATTTGCCTATAAAATATTATAGCGGCACTAGGCGCAAGTCAAGAAAACGCACATATGCGTTATAAGAAATAAGTGGAAGTGTCGCTGGCAGTGAATGTGTTAACAGGTTCCCTGTCCTATGAGGCACATGTCATTGTTACTATGGAGACGTGTTGAAAGAACGCCGCACATTGCTTCGGGACAGTTAATTACGCTGGGCTTTACGAGGTGAAGTTGTAATATCAATAAAAACAAACAGGTAAAAGAATAAACCATTTATTTAATAATTATAATAGTAACTGTATTGAATTATTTACATTACAAATATAGATATCACATAAAACACATCTCAAAGAATGTAAACACGAAACAATGATTTCCGATGTAAGTACCTACCTAAATGATTCTCAATAGATCTTTGGAATGGGACGCATGTAAAGAAAAATAAGTACATACATAACACGTTTAATAAATTCAATTAAGTCTGTAAAGTTTATTTCGTTTAACTTTAAAAGGATCGAAAACATAAAACAGAGCTTCGCAAAACGGCCGAACCGTTTGTCAAAACAGCTACATTTTGTAGTTCTAAAAATTCATATATGTCAATACTAAAAAGCAACGCGTCAACTTGGACATGATCCAAACTATTAACTTTATTGTAAAATCCATTTGTGCTTTATACCCGACTGCAAAGAAGGGATGTTCCATCTTTCATCATCAATAACGCATTTAAATTTACGCCACAGATGTATGACAAGAATGGATATCACGTGAAAACAAGTTACTTACATTGATTTAAATTAGGGTGGCAACCTTTTAAACCAGTTTACATAAATTGCCAGCTTTTAAAGACCTATGAAAAAAAATCGTTTTAAGAGGGTTTATACCTGCTGAGCTGGCAACGTTGCATTTTTCTTTTTTTTTTTTATGTTAGAAAGGCCAGACAAACGAACTAGTGGGTCACCTGATGTTAAATGATCACCACTGTCCATAGACACCTGCAGCGCTTTACGCGATGCCAGTGCGTTGTCGGCCCTTAAGGAGAGGGAATAGGGGAAGGGGGGGGGGAGGGGGTTTGTTAGTTTTTCTCGATTATTCCATAAACGTTGCCAGCTCAGCAGGTATAAACCCTCTTAATATTACAGTACAGATGTAGTGCAAAATGATTTTCCATCGGGAAAACTCGGATCTCAATGATGATATTTAATAGGTGATCAGAAGTTGAAAAATATTGATCCCTAGCCAAAATGCAATAGACGAAGTCTAATAGCAATGAAGTCTCTGTTTCATTTTAAAATAATCTTTATTGTTAAAACTTCCTCCATCCACTGAATGGATGGTTATCCTACATTTGTTGAAGTTAAGAGGGTACGATGCGCACCATTTCTCCATACAAACGTAGTCCCCTGTTTCCTCCCTAGATAATGGCTTTAGAGCCAAATTTTTTTTACTGTGTAATCTGTATCTACCACAGCTATGCCCCTATGTTTCGTTTTTTTCCATATTTCAATTAACATAAGAAATATGAGCTTTCAAAAACTGAAAAAATTGCCCAATTTCAACGTCATTTTCAGACACTCATCAGAAAAGAATCCCTCATATAAACAAAAAAAAAGAAAACATAGGGGCATAGCTAAATCTGTCCTATAATTATTTTTCAAAAAAATAATTTTATTGTTCCAGTTTTCGAGAAGAAAACAGGGGAATACGAAATGCTGTTTTGATCAATTTTACGCGTCAATTAACGGTCTGAGCTGCAGTTGTCCCGCTCTCTCTGTACTGACACGCAGGGGTTCGGGCGAGACAGCGACATTTCATTAAAATACCTATTTATCAAAAGTCTCCCAACCATCGTACCCTCTTAAGTAGTTTCGTGAAGTGTCATCGCTTTGGCGGGTAATTTGACAGGTCAAGTTTGTTTGAGAAATTGACTTGTCAGAGGTTTTAAGCTCATAGACTAAATTATGTGTAGGGCGACAACGATTTTATTTAAAAAGTGATTTTCGAAATATCCTTTATTAAAAAAAAAAGACGTTTTGTTTCATGTAACTGCGACTTAAACGTGATCGCCACCGAATACTGATCTAGAAAAATTAGTTCCTGATCACCGATTAATAAAAAACCGGCCAAGTGCGAGTCGGACTCGCGAGCGAAGGGTTCCGTACGATTATCTATAAAAATCACGTTTGTTGTATGGGAGCCCCCTAAAATATTTTTTTAATTTAAATTTAATGATTTATTTTTAAAGTAAATATGTATATAATTAAATATTCTGTGAATATTTCAAGCGTCTACCTGTTGCCGTTATCAATATCGAACAAAAACGAGCAAAAAAAATCACGTTTGTTGTATGAGAGCCCCCTTAAATATTTATTTTATTCCATATTTTAGTATTTGTTGTTATAGCGGCAACCGAAATACATCATCTGTGAAAATAGTGACAGACGGACAGCGCAGCCTCAGTAATAGGGTCCCGTTTTTACCCTTTGGGTACGGAACCCTAAAAATCATCGTGTATAGAATTAATGAACTAAAACAATTACTTTGCTCACCCGCGACCTTACAATAGTTACGTTTATGCAAGAAATGTGTGTTCATGCAGTTCCTCCACCTCCACACTGTACGAACACACACAAATCACATAAACACAACTATCACCACCACCAAGCTACACTGACGCGTTTCGAACTCAACCAGAGCTCATCCTCGGAGTTACCACAACCGTATGCTATGCTACCAAATGTTAAACATTTAACACTTAACATTTTAACATTTTTTAACATTTGGTAGCATAGCATACGGTTGTGGTAACTCCGAGGATGAGCTCTGGTTGAGTTCGAAACGCGTCAGTGTAGCTTGGTGGTGGTGATAGTTGTGTTTATGTGATTTGTGTGTGTTCGTACAGTGTGGAGGTGGAGGAACTGCATGAACACACATTTCTTGCATAAACGTAACTATTGTAAGGTCGCGGGTGAGCAAAGTAATTGTTTTAGTTCATTAATATGGACCTCCGCAAAGTAACGCCTGATTCAATAAATTAAGTGTATAGAATTGCCAATGTCCTAGCTGTAATATTGCAAGGACAATAATTTTATCGTAGTGAGAACCCTCCAGACTTTGTTTCATGTTATCCATTGCCTGGCATTCATCTGTGACTTACAAGCACGAACGCCATCAAGGCAATTTAAATGATATTTCAAAGTAAAATTTTGAAACCTAATTCTAAATACATCCGCTGCTTTTCTAAAACAACGGACTAATTCGAAATGATACGCTGTGTAATTAAATTATACACCTTATTATTAAGTTGCACACCGTAGTATTTTGGATTAAGGCGTTGTTTTAGAAAAGCAGACGTCTTAAATAAAACACCGTCGTATTAGTGTGGTAGACGTTCGTGCAAAAAGTTAACACATTCACAAATAGAAAAGCGCAGCTAACGGCGTAAAACTGGTCATTATTTTAGAACATCTATAATCTAGAACATAAGCCTTAGCATATTAAAATACTATGATTATTCCACTAACGTTGGTGTTATCATACTGCATTAACTTATGAAGGATGTAAGTACTTTAATTAATATAAACCCTATTTTAATATTGCTTCTAAAGGAGACCGTTTTATTCGAATCGATTTAGTCTATTCTGTATTATAGTTTGTACTAAGCACCGTAGCCTTGGTCAAAACTGCGCGGCCGGCGGCTCGGCAAGCGTTTTCTCTGTTCATTGCGCCGCCTAGACACTTGTCACACAGTAATCATCTTGCATCACAAGCAATGAAGAGAAAATCACGGCCACGCCGCCGGCCGCATGTAGTCGTGTCCAGGTCGTAATATCAATGCTGTAGGTTGCAGACTGGTAGCGACTACATTGCATGTAAACCTACACTCAAGAGCAATCAAACAGCTTGGGCTCTAAAAAACCTCACCTGGAGGCCGTCAAAATACCATTCGAAAATGGAAAGTCAAAATTAATCAGAGCTGGTATTTTTCTAAAGTCGTATTACAAATTAGTAAAATGATTGATACCTCAGATAAGGCGTGACGTGATCGAGTCAGTGTTATTTACTCGAACTAAGAACCTTTAGTATCTTGTTTGATCTTTTTGGGGCTTCTTTCTCGATCGATTCTCGGAAGTATTCGACCACTAAAAAATAGGAAAGAGGATGAGATAGAAGTTGGATTTCGTAGGACGAATTAACCTTTTCGACGCCAACGACACATATATCAGCACCGCAGGTTCTACGCCAACGACTGATATATCAGTCACGGCGTGCAAAGCGATATCTACCTACATGCATTTCTGTAGGGTTCAACTTCGCGTTTGACATTCGTTTGACATGGCGTATGAGTGAGAGCTGTTGTATTTGACAGAGCGTTGAAAAGGTTAACTTAGTATCTTGGTAATCTTAGGGTGGCTAAAGATAATAAAAACGTGGGATCCTTTCACTTAATTTATATCTGTAAGTACCATTTTTAAATAGTAGCACAAGAACACGAATAAAATCTGCAACACACAGCACGAAGTTTAAAATAACAGCCAAAATTCACTATAAAATACTGATTTCATCAGAGCAGACACAATTTTTTCCACTGGAACGCAATGCCTAAAGTGACCATAGATTGCGGGGCTACTGTATTAGGTATGATGTGATGGATCATTCAAGCCCCGCAATGTATTGGCACTCAGGTTTATTATACTCTGTGAAAACCCTGCGTAATACAGATCGAGACACAAGAGTTGAAGCCGTTATTGTATTTACATGTTATACACGTTAAATATGATAAACAATTGCATTAGTGGCCTCAAACATTCATGCCGAAAACTGCATAGGTAGCTACGTAATAAATTAAATCTACTTTTATTACAACTTTCAAGCAGTATCTATCAATCAACATTATGGAAAAAACTACGGGTAATAATGAATTGTAAAAATAACTAATGAATTGAGAAACTAGAACTTTCTGTTGAGTACTGTGATACCATGTCGCAAAATTAATTATTGGCCGTTGGTGCTAATGACGCACTGATTCAAAAACAAGGCACGAATAAAATTTCCTAACAAAGCTTGTCCGGTCAAAAAGTACGCATGGCCGGCTACTACAAAAATAAAGCCGTCGGCACTCCAACGCAAATGTTAGCAAGTTATCACGCTAATAATTTTATTATTCGCCTCTTCCACTCGTGGCCTCGCTTCCGACTTCAGTTTCTAAAGTTATCCTAACCAAAAACCCAAAAATCATAACAGTAAGTACAATCGGCCCAGACGCCAGCTTGACACCTTAAAGGCCCAGTTTGCGTGCAGTGGCCAGACATTGTCCATAGCAATCCATACCAATGAACTTCAACGGCTGCAAGCAATTTGTTTTGAAACTGGCAAGCTGGCGCTTGGGCCGATTGTACATGAAACAAAGTATAGCTTTGCGTCCAGTGGAATTTCCCCAAACCGGCACCCTCCATAAGTTTAGATTCTAAGTAGGGGCTACCCTTAAGCCGAGTCCGCGGTCAATGCCCTCTTATGTATAGTAACTATACTCTAATCATAATCACACTCCCAGCTCACGGTGCCATAAATCAATGCGTTAGAACAAGAGTTATTGCGTCATTTACCCACAAACACTTTCGTAGATGAATGAAGAATTTGGCGCATGACGGTTGTTTACAAGTACAGAATGAAATTTGGACATAACATTGTTGTTGTTGTCCTTTGAAACATGCTTTAGAGCCGCGGACTCGACTAAACGCTTAGGACATAAGTCTGTGTGAAAGATAGCCCCTCTATACCACTTTCAGACCTACCATATCTTAAACGTCTGTAGTACAATACATGATCAAAATAGTTAAGAAAATCGTAAATACCACTTATCATTTTGATCTTTAAGTAGAAATTACACAGCGCGTATTTAAATTGTTTCATAAAGATACGGTTTTCTACGGACGTTTAAAGTACGAGGTGTGATGTCACATCTGTTTATTCGAATGAACGCTAATGACACTAAGTACTCTAATAGACGTTTGACACCAATGTTAATCTAACCGGATGATGCATTCCCGGCCCTGGCCCACGCCGATGTACTGAACTAGAAAAGAAAATACGTAGATTAGATTAGAACTAATAATATTATAAAAAATAAAAATAAAATAAATAAATAAATATTAGGGGACAATCTTACACAAATCGATCTAGTCCCAAACTAAGCAAAGCTTGTACTATGGGTACTAGACGACGATAAACATACTTATATAGATAAATAAATACTTAAATACATAGAAAACATCCATAACTCAGGAACAAATATTCGTGCTCATCACACAAATAAATGCCCTTACCGGGATTTGAACCCAGGACCTCTTGCTTCGTAGGCAGGGTCACTACCAACTAGGCTAAAGCGGTCGTTAAAAGCGAAAGATTGTGAGTGTGTGCGTGCCCTCTTTATTTATCTTTCACGCTAGAACGTCTAGACGGATTTAGATTAAATTTGGTATGCAGATAGCTGCATATTTGGAATGACATATAGTATAGGCCACTTTTTATACCGACATTGGTCAATACCCATCTGCGCAGATGAAGATAGTCGTTGTAACTTGAATTTACGGTAACTATTCTAACCTTATTATTATGTATATAAACTCTTTATTGCACATAAAAACTTTAAAATAAAAGTACAGATAAAAAGAAAAGCGTACAAAGGCGTACTTATCATTATAAGGGATCTCTTCCAGCCATTATAAAGAAGAAAATTTACATAGATAGGAAAACAGTGAAAAATACGTGCGGTAAAAAGAAACAATAGGTACTAGAGCTTGTCTAATTTGAAATGACGCGCGCCCAACCACCGCATCTACGCACATCTGCCAAGAGAAATAATTCTCTATTGTAGCTTAAATTGGGTTTCAAATCCTGTGCGTAAATGCGGTGGTGGGGCGCGTCATTTTAAATTAGACAAGCTCTACCCGAAAACAATATACATGTGAACAAGTACTTAACCAATAAAAAATATATAACGTAGCAAGTGAGAAGTTTAAAAAAAAATGTGCAAAGAAAATTAGTTACACAAACTTTATGGGTAACTTCATTCATTACACAAAGGAATCAATTTTATTAAGTTTTGTTTTAATTAAAGCCTTTAATTGGGTAAAAATTTTTTGAAAACGATATAGATCATTTGTCAGTGATGTTGTAGCAGTGAGTGGTATTCCCACTGTCAAGTTTATCATAATTATCATATCCAAACGACCTTCACAACAAATGAAATGAACTGTTGGTATACTATCAATCTTAACTCGTTGACATAGAGTCGAAAAGTGACGAACCTTTTCTTACCTCGACTATACTTTACTAAATGTAAACAAACTCCATATTATGCGACTAAACTAAAGAGTACGTCGAAAATGCGACGCGTGAAATCAATTACAAATATTGCATTTGGCTGGTTAACCCGACGCCACAACTTTTGGTCGTGTTGGCAGCTGATGTTTGTTTACATTTAGTACAGTACCTAAACCTTTATAGTATACAGGGTTATTTGTAATTCACTAGCATCCTTTTAACCCTAAACTCCTAGCACTTAAACAAATGTTTTTTGTTTTACGGCTTTTGTCATAACTTAATATTTTTGGTGTAATAACGTTTTGAAAATTTGAGATTTCCTCTTATTTTTACGATACTCTGTGTATTTGTATGGGAAAAAAAGTGCTTCATTTTAAAAAGTCGTTAAACAAAAAACATTTGTTTGAGTGATAGGAATTCAGGGTTAAGAGGATGTCAGTGAATTAAAAATAACCCTGTAGAGTGACTGCTGCGACTGACCTGGTATCTCGAGGTAGGCCTCGATGGCTTTGACGTAGGCTTGCGCTTGCGGCGGCAGGTTGCTGAGTTCCCGCACCGCTTCGATGTTGCACGCCCAACCCGGCAGCGTCATGTATTCAACCTGACAACACCAAAAATAAGGGAAAATTAAAAAAAAACCGGTTATCTGCAAAGTCGGTTTACGGACGATAGTTTAACGTGACAACGTCATAGCAAAACATTCAAAAAACAAAAATGAAACCAGGCGGTCACCCATCCAAGTACTGGCCGCGCCGGACGTTGCTTAACCTCGGTGATCGGACGAGAACCGGTGTTTTGTCAAATATCTTGAAAACGGTGCATCCTACGGCAAAAT
This sequence comes from Archips xylosteana, assembly GCA_947563465.1. Taxonomy (NCBI): domain Eukaryota; kingdom Metazoa; phylum Arthropoda; class Insecta; order Lepidoptera; family Tortricidae; genus Archips; species Archips xylosteana. Next base: position 4,733,170 of record OX387362.1, read on the forward strand.
CAATGAAATTTTCATCCCCCTTTAAAACCCCCGCACCCCCCTCAAACTCCTCTCATTAAAAATTACCCGAGCGCTAGTACTAAGATTGTACATCCTGGCGCGCGCTGCTCTCTTGTACATCCTGGCGTTCACTGCTCTCTTGTACGGGACATGTACGTACATGTACGTTACATTGCGTCATCCTTTTTCGTGCGTGCAGCCAGCGTTCATCGATTTATTAGACGTTATCACGTCAAAAAAGTAAAAAAGTGAAGTTATAAGAAAACTTGGCAGCCTAGTAGTTATGATAAGGTAAGGGATAGTTGAATAAGCAAATGCGAAACACAAATGAAGTAGCTCCAATCCATCTTAGGCAAAAATGCTTTCTACTGTTTTAAACTTTCGTGATTTTCATTTTTGAGTTAACTCGTGACCACGGCTGCTGCAATGTGGCCGAAACGTCGAGGTAATTATTTGCGTGATAAGTCCCGTTTAGTATAGTAATTAAAAATGCTTTCGTATGTCTGTCCAGCGAATATCCGGCTCTTCTGCTCTACATTAAGCTGCTGGTCCATTGGAAAAAATCACTCCCAAAAGTTTTCTAAAATCTATAAATCCTCAAAACTGATATTTTTCGGCACTTAATCACGAACTACTCGACCACGTCTCGACTAAAGCTCGTGTCGACGGCCGCTGCAATGCGGTTGAAACGTCGAGGTGATTTAGTACCAGTTAAGTCCCGAAAAGTATTACTTAATGTATGAGTAAGAATCGCGAAAGTTTAAAACATTATAGTATAAATCCTACCTCGACATTGCTCAACTCTGTGATAGACGCAGGGAAATAGTCGATCTTCTTGCCGTTGAGCTTGTAGGCGACACCGATTTTGATCTCTTCCAGCGTGTCCAGGATATCTAACTTAGTCAAGCATATCCTGAGAACAAAAATGAAAAGATAAATGATCGCCTACTAAATGAGAAGAGTGCTTTTTGTACACGTAATCGACGATTCTGAGTGTTTATGCTTTTCAGAATAAAATAAATATTTAAGGGGGCTCCCATACAACAAACGTGATTTTTTTCGCTCGTTTATGCTCGATATTATTGAAATATTCACAGGATATTTAGTTGTATATTCACTTTAAAAATAAATAGTTAAATTAAAATTAAATAAATATTGGGGGGCTGCCATACAAAAAACGTGGTTTTTTTTCCGTTTTCATAGATAATGGTACGAAACTCTTCGTGCGCGAGTCTGACTAGCACTTGGGCGGTTTTTTCATTATTTAACTCTCATTGTCCGGTCGAAATCTCGGTCTTGACCAATCTCAATCAAAATTCTTGCCGAGATATCATGCATTACTATTTCTTTAGTTAGACATGCTATAAGGGTGAAGACTAAAAAGTTGCACACGGTTAAAGCTGCATTAGCAGGTAGTTAAAATTACCATTAACATTTTCCATTGTGACACGAAAATTACATTTGTATGGATAATTTAATTTTCGTGTCGCAATGAAAAAATTAATAGTAATTATAAATACCTGTTAATGCAGCTTTAACAGATGTGCAACTTTTTGTTCTTCACCCATAAATCTAAACTGGAATACAGATGTTTTAACTAGAAGTTTTACTGACCCGGTGTAACCGTTGACCATGGCGGTGTACCGGACGACCACGAGGTCGAGCCAGCCGCAGCGGCGCACGCGCTTCGTCGTGACGCCGATCTCGTGCCCGCGCGTTTGGAGTAGCTCGCCCGTCGCCTGCAATAAGGAACAATAGGGATGTTGACGCCATTAAAAAATAATTCGAAGACACGATTCCAGTAAAAAAACGCTTTATTTTAGCACTGAAAATCAGATTAATTTTCGATTGACCGCAAAATTAGATTTTTTTGTTGCTTTAAAACAAATAAATAAGTTGATTGAGTTGGCAAACTAGTGACTTCATAAGTGCCATTCAAACTATGGGAGAATGTGTCTTGACAGCTCATAAAAAGTACGTCAGTTGACTGGTGGTATTAGTGAACAATCTATGAGTATGGACTGGACGCCTGTGAATCAGCGGTGACACGGACGCGGCCCGGTCCCCCACCCATGTACGTGTCCCGTTCTAGACGGCCGAGTTACCTCACTATAGGCACTACAAGTCACTACGCTCTATGGCAATGGGAAAATAAATAATAATAAAAAAAATGGGACAATTGACACCAACTGACCTAGTTCCAAACTAAGCAAAGCTTGTACTATGGGTACTAGACAACGGAAAAACATAGTTATATCGATAAAATACATATTAAACATTCAAGACTCGAGCACAAATATTCATATTTTTCACACAAATATCTGCCCCGACCAGGAATCAAACCCGAGACCTCAAGCTTCGTAGTCAAGTTCTCTAACCGATAGGCAGGCCATCCGGTCGTCAAATCTATCTATATTTACAGCTAAAAAAATAAAATTAGCTTTTATATTTGTTGTATTTTTTTTTTGAATGTGGAGAAATAAATTATAATAGATATTTTCCGTGTTCAGGAGGCGAAACTCTTTCGATTCCTGCAGTAATTTTCAGGTGTTGGAAAGATGAAAGGTTGTCAATTGTAACAATTAGTTTCCTTCTATAATTTTAATTTAATTTTTTTTTTTTTTTATTTAATTTTTTATTTTTATTTTATTATACTACTTCATATTATTGTATGTTACAACTAGCCTCCGCTAAAGGGGTCAATCTGAAAATCAGCGCTGGGGCATGCTGTCATGTGTCCTAGCACTTGCTGAGATTGAGACCCATTGCCGGAACGTAGCTGATTTATTTCCATTTGTTGTTATTTATGTTGTGGCAATAAATGATTTTTTTTTTTAAACCGTTTGACTGACTCCTCGCCCGCGGGATACAGGGGCTTGGGGGTATGACGACAAAGGGGGCGAGAGATGTGCGGGCGGCGAGTGTGCCTATAAACGGTTTAGCCATAGGCATAGGGTACATACATCATTCAGCTCAGTAGGGAAGGGACCGTCGCCCACGCGCGTCGTGTACGCCTTCACGACGCCCAAGACGTCTCCAATCACGTTGGGGGGAAGCCCGAGGCCGGTGCACACGCCGCCGATGCTGCAGTTTGATGACGTCACGTACGGGTAAGTACCTGGAATGAGGTTTAAGAACGATTTTCGAATTGTAGTCACGTCTTGAATACTTGAATATTCATAGCAGTTTACGCGTTAGTTACACATACCTATATCCTGCGTGAATCTAACGAAATTTTATTAGATATATTATGTGCAAGCAGCCGTGGTGTGTTGTTCCGAGAAGAAGGGCTACGGATTAGCCCGAAACTATACGTGAGTAAGGGTCTCCTCATATCTAACGACGCAGAATCGGCTTCAACCGAGCGGGAAAACTTTTATATCAACGCAATAAGAGCGAAAAAGACATTGATCGGCTCGACTCAATTCGGCCCGCGTAGCCGAATCAACGTCTTTTTCGCTCTTATTGCGTTGACAAGCGTCTTGCTTCGACTTACCAAAGTCTATGTATATCAAGCATCGCAGCGTTAGCGCCCTCTACCGGCACGCACACTCCTTGCCATATCGCTCATTGTAAGACACTGTCATGCACCACTAGCCCGACGCGCGAAGTTGTCTTGCTCGTCGCGTCCCTTACAGAGTCACCTAGTAAGAAACACACAAGCGTCCTGCTTTGACTCACCGAAGTCTATATCAAGCATCGCAGCGTTAGCGCCCTCTACCGGCACGCACACTCCTTGCCATATCGCTCGATGTAAGTAAGACACTGTGTCGCGCACCAGTGGCCGGACGCGCGAAGTTGTCTTGCTCGTCGCGTCCCTTACAGAGTCACCTAGTAAGAAACACACAAGCGTCCTGCTTTGACTCACCGAAGTCTATATCAAGCATCGCAGCGTTAGCGCCCTCTACCAGCACGCGCTCTCCTTGCCGTATCGCTCGATGTAAGTAAGACACTGTGTCGCGCACCAGTGGCCGGACGCGCGAAGTTGTCTTGCTCGTCGCGTCCCTTACAGAGTCACCTAGTAAGAAAGGGACAAGCGTCTTGCTTCGACTCACCAAAGTCTATATCAAGCATCGCAGCGTTAGCGCCCTCTACCAGCACGCGCTCTCCTTGCCGTATCGCTTTATGTAGGTAAGCCACTGTGTCGCGAACCAGTGGCCGGACGCGCGCCGCATACGCGCGATACTGCTCTAGTTCCGATTCAATGTTAACTTCTAGAGCCGGGAACATACGCTTGTACGTTGCGGCTATCGTGCGGAACCTGACAGAATAAGACAAGACTTTAAATACACGATAGTTTCATCCTCTACGAAGTAAAGCTCTTATTCACAAGATGTCTTAGTGTGCGTGACTGATTGTACCAACAGAGACTAAGGATGGTTTCGTGTTACGCACAAACAGTGGCGTAGCTATCGGTAGGCTTATGGTAAGCGGGCCCTCAGATCCTAACCTGCTAATTATGGACAAAAAACTTGTGGTGCCTAAGCGCAAACAACGCTAAGAAAAAGAATAGCAAGCAAAACTTTGAGAGCTCAGTTTCATATTCGCACTGGGGTCCTGAGTTATAGTATAAATCTTCCCAGGTGAATTTTTCTCTTCGAGCCCTTATCTTTCAAAACAAACGGTATCGTCATAGTATTAAGGTTCAAATTTAATGTAATGGCTCGAAGCGAAAAAATCACCTGGGAAGATTTATACTGTACCTAACTACGCTACCGCGCACATGACAGACGCAGTCATAAATGTGGAGGGTCGTGGCTTCGTGATTTAACTGAGATTAATGAACCTAAACCTGCACCAAACTATCTCTCTTTTGCCTCTGATTCGGCTCCGATAAACCCACATCCTTGACATACATGCTCGAAACATACGGTGCAAAATGCCGCCTTAATTGATAGCATTAATTAAGTAAAAGTTTCCTGTAAACTTAGCTAAAACACAAGGTACACGGTATAACTATTACTCACTTCTCCTCAAAAATGTTGAAGTCTCCGAGCAGATCTCCAATCCTCACGCCGTTGCGCGTAGCTTTAGAAGAATACGTCGGGCCGATACCCTTCTTCGTCGTGCCGAGGGAATTCTTACCCTTCTCAGCTTCTTGGAGTCCATCTACCTGCAGAAAAAGAGAAATAGGTTGTTAATAACAAGTTAAATATTATTTATTTTATTAGCAGTACGGCTGCTCACCGAATCTAAGATTATTTAAAAGCGAAAAAGTTTTTCGGGTGCGCCGGTGGGATTCGAACCCACGTCTCCTGGGTATGCGCCCCAACGGGTGTTCTACCAATTGAACCACGTCGCATCCAACCGACTCCCCCGAAATTCTTAATCGCTTACATACGCCAACAGTGGCGTGTGGTAACATCTATCGCAACTATTAGAAGCTACGACTCCTATGTTCCAAATTGCATTGGAAATGCGTAAGAAATTATGTACCACATCTATTTATTCAAATATTATTTATTTTATTAGCAGTAGTAGCCACTGTTGGCGTATGTAAGCGATTAAGAATTTCGGGGGTGTCGGTTGGATGCGACGTGGTTCAATTGGTAGAACACCCGTTGGGGCGCATACCCAGGAGACGTGGGTTCGAATCCCACCGGCGCACCCGAAAAACTTTTTCGCTTTTAAATAATAACAAGTTATTCGGACGCAGAAATATTCAAGGGGAACCAAAGCCGTCGGTATGCCGAGCCCTTGGGCACCAACGAAAAGGGAAACTATTGGGAATATTCACAGCAAAAACTAAGTATTTTCGTAACGAATATATCTGACACTCGGGGCGCGGGCCCCGCGTGCCCTTATATGGAAAAGACGATACAGAGCGAACCCTTTCAATAAACTGATAGTTTTTTTCCAAAGTGTTTAATTTAAACTTATGATATTATGAAAAAATAACCGTTAAAATATTTATTACTTTAATGTAACTTTCTGCCAAGTTCAAGTCTCTAGCTCAGTGGTTCCCAACCAGTGGTCCGTGGACCACCAGTGGTCCGCAGATGCCAAAATATGGTCCGTGAATGATTTTAAATTTCTTTTTATGTAATTTCCCATTGAGTTTTTATTTAAGTTTCAGTTTGATTATTACAGTTTATTATTTTTATTAACCTTTGAACTCCCGCCGGCTACTGGGGGAGTCAGCGAAAAAAGTACTGTCAAACCAAATTAAGCCAAACGCAAATATTCATAACGTTCTTGGGTTTACTTTTGTTGGTAGTGCTCGGGTTTTGAACGGTTAAGTATACACCTACATAGTGGTCCCTGAGCAAGAAAAGGTTGGGAACCCCTGCTCTAGCTCGAGTAGTTTTGGCTGTGCGTTGTCAGATTTTCAAGTGTAAATTGTCACAATTAAATTGTATAAGTAGTAAATTCCCTAATTCTAGTTTATTAATGAGAAAGTTCTCGATTCTATCACCTTTGTACAGACAGATAGAGCATCAATATCAATAGTGGCGCAGGGGGAAAAGGTTCCAAGCCCCTCAAAACATGTGTTTACTTTGATATTATTTTTTTACGGGACAATTCACACCAACTGACCTAGACCCAAAGTAAGCAAAGCTTGTGTTATGGGTACTACTAGGCAACGGATAAATATACTTATGTAAACATCCAAGACTCGAGAGCAAGAATTCGTATTTATCATACAAATATCTGCCCCGCCCGGCGCAGGAATCGAACCCGGGACTTCAAGCTTCGTAGTCAGGATCTCTAACCACTAGGCCATTTGGTCAAACAAAACAAACACAAATCGAATGAACAAAAATCGTATATCTGCCGCTGATTACCGATACAACATGCCCCATTGACATTGTTCGCTGACATTTTCAACGTATTCAATGCGACAAGGTCACGCAGCGGATTACGATCACGCTAAGCCTATTCAAGATAACACCCATTTACATATCAGATTTGCGAGCCCGCTGGTTTACGAGAGCATAAAAATTTGAGCAAACAATTTTCTGACGAAAACAAACCGGGATTTGCATTGTAAACTAAATTAGTAAACACGCAGGTTGTACAATTCTATGAAAAACCTTTTCCAAATGATTTAATGGATTACGTAGTGAAAAAATACGGATAGGAAGTTATGTTTCAGGCTAAACCTCTTGATCTATACTTGATCATAGACGCGAGTTATCCGTATTTTTTCACGATGAGTGAGTCTCAAGGTAGTTTCATGTTTTTAATGGATTACGTATTTAAACCCACTTTTTTTGATAAAGAAAGCGGACCGGGACCGTGAAAAATCATCCAAGAAGTGATATTAAGGGTGAGGCCACACGAGCGTAATTTTGTGAGTTGTGAGCGGCAGAATTTCAGTTGCGCCATACATTGTCATTGACCGATCTGTTTGGCGAGCCTTGGGGAGGCCTATGTTCAGTAGTGGACATCTTTCGGCTGAAATGATGAGGATAGCGATAAACGAATTCTTCGCAGACGGGGTAGCGGGCAACAGATAGTAGATAGAATATACCTACATTAAAGTAAGCTTTCAATTAGACTGTTATTTAAAAACAAATGGTTAGAAATATAGCAAAAATTACGACTTTTCATTATTCATTCAACGCCAATATTCCACTGAACACAATGGCGCAATAACTAACACAATACGCCCTGTTAAATTTATCATTAACTTATATTTTTTCTAATCACTAACTTTTGCAACAAAGTAGCACAATATCCTAACTGTTATATTATATACCTTTAGTGAGAACAATACAATGTAACAGTATTAAAATGTGATAGCAATCAATGTATAGCCTAGATCATAAATTTTCGCATTTATGTATTGTATTATGTGAAACTCTTTATTGTACATAAAAATATGGAATTAACAGATAACAACGGAAGCAGATGTAAGTACAAAGGCGAACAAAATCAAAAATTTAATTTCTGTAAGTAGGTCGTTATTTGTTAAGGACTTTTTACATGTCTTTATTTGAGTGTAGACTCAAATAGTGTGTAGCGCTTTCGGAAGACTATGATTTCCCAGAAGAATGCGCCGCAACGCAAGAAACTTGGCACTTACAAGGAAGGGTAGCCGGCTCCGATTTGATTTATTTTGATATTTGTTAGAGAGTAGTCTAAAATTATTTTTTTTTGTTTTTGTATTTATATTTAGTATTTATATTTATTTATTTATTCATAAAATACAAAAATATAAACATGAACATGAAATAATCTTAGGTCTAGATAGTAAATTTAGTTTAGTCTAAGCTAGGTTACAAGTGTAACCTGTTATAGACAAAATGAATCTAAATAACAGATACGTATTTTTTTAGCTGGCTAATCTCAACCTATTTGGAGAAATTTGCCAGTATATTCGGCTCCTTGCCTAAGGGGACTAATATAGACTAAATATGGTCTACCTACCACCCTACAACCATACAATTTGGAGAAATTGTCCTTCAAAGTACTGAAAAGTGACTGTACCATCTAACTTCTGTAGTTTTTTTTTCAAGTAATTTGCTAGCTATTACTGATTTGATTATACGTTTGAGAACAGGAAAAAATAACGAGCATGTGTTTTGTTATATCGGCTCAAATTCATATTTTCCTAAAAAAAGCACCCAATGAGAAATAAAACTTAATAAGTTTTTGTTAAAAAATTTGCTGACTGCTCTTTCTGTTCACTATACTTGTATTGGCATCTCAACTACATAATATGTGTTACCAAGTTTCAAGTTGATGATGTCATTAACCATTGAAGAGTTCCGTCCTGAGGAGACAATCCTGGTCGAACCACCAGAATTTCACCAGCAGATTATTGTATTGTCATCGTTAGTAAGACAAATTTCAGCTCAATCAAATACCACGAAGTGGTCGAAATATGCTTTGCAAATTTTTAAACCGCAGCTTACATACAAATTTAAAAATAAAGTTGGAGCTGAGAATCCAATCCAAATCAGTTCCTCATGCGTGAATATTAATAAAATAAACCATGCCGTACTATGTGCTTGATTGTGAATTTCCTTTTATAGACCTAAAGAGCCTGATCATGATCAACATAAGTGTGAATTGTATTTGCATACCTGTTGATGTAGGTCCAGCACCAAATGAGCCCTATCGGACACAATAAGACGACCCTGCCAGTCCTTCATGCCTTTCAGCTCGTTTTTTTTTAACTCTTCGAAGAGACCTGGCAGATGGATCACTACACCATTGCCTGTAAAAGAGAAAAATATATCTTAATTAAAAAGTAATACTTAATTTGGAAAAACTTTTTAACAGCCGATAGGCAATAATTAAAATACTCAAATCTATAGCTAAACCGTTTAACTGAGTCCTCGCCGGCGCGGTACAGGGGCTGGGGGGTAGGACGACATAGGGGTCCGGGAGAGGTGCTGACGGCATACACACGAGGCGCGCTCGCCGCCCGCACTTCTCCCGGCCCTCTTTGTCGTCATACCCCCCAGCCCCTGTACCGGGCGGGCGAGGACTCAAAACGGTTTAGCTATAAGCACCATAAGACCCCAACATGTTTAGGGATCTTGCCTATTACCTCATTTACACTCTCGCCTCATACGTCTCGATCCGGACGCGAGCGTTGCGAATCACGAGAGGAGGCGCGAGGCGAGCCGCGAGCGTCTATTCACACTCCCGTCTCGTTGCTCGGCTCGCAGTTCGTCTCGCCACTCGCACGCAAGTGAAAATGAGCTATGAGATCATGTCTATTAAAATAAAGAGCTTGATTAGCCAAAAGACGTGGATGTGTTGGGCAAAGCTTCCCCAAAAGAGGTCCACGATGATTGGGCCTAAACTGCCCGCTCAGGCCTAAACTTGGATAAGTAGTTTCTGCGACTCATATCACATTGTCGGTTCATATTGTTGGGGTCTGTCCTACGCCTGGTCTTCCGGTTCATGGTTTTCACTCTAGATTCTAGAACCTTCCTGCCCCATCGGCTGTCGGTTCTACAAGCACTGTGCGTGCGCTCACTGCCACTTAAGTCTGTCGACTCTCCAAGCAATACAACTATGGTAAGTACATAAATATTTAGTTATCTTTTTAAGTCTGTTTGTGATTAAATTATGCGAAAGCGTTTTGGGCGAAATTTTGTACATAGACTAGCCAATTCATTACCAAATGGCGTAGTGGTTAGAGAACCTGACTACGAAGCTTGAGGTCCCGGGTTTGATTCCCGCGTCGGGGGAGATATTACAAATATACGATTATTGTAGATACGATTTTTTTACATGTTTTGCTCTCGAGTCTTGGGTGTTTGTTTAATATGTATTTAAGTACATATCTATCTAATTAAATATGTTTATCCGTTGCCTAGTACCCATATAACACAAGCTTTGCTTATTTTGGGACTCAATTGGTGTGAATTGTTTCGTGATATTTATTTATTTAATTCAAGCCATGACCAGAATAAGTATACCTACTTTAATTGCGAAAAATTGCGTTCCCACAGAATAGTAATGACTAAATACGCAGACAGCAATTAGTAAATTATTGTACAAATATCCTGTTGTAAACATCCTGTCAGTTATCAGAGTTCAAGGTATTTGAATTCAGATTGCAAAAATATGTTGTGTAAAATGTAAAAACAATTCCAACTAAGGCATGCCAGTTTCATACTTGACATCTTTTTTCCATCATTATAAAATAAACAAACATTACATGCATGATCAGAGCTTGAAGTGGGTTTAAAACTTCAAGATTACAAATTAGTTACAAAACGTAAGTACACTAGATGCGGCATAAACCGTTTTAATAATGTAAATTAACCATAGCGTCATTTTCAAACAGGTGTCGAACGAAATGTTATGCAATCATCAGAAAAATATTGCATAAGAATAAGAACGAATGACATAGCTCGCCTAATTCGATATACATATGCCTCATACAGCATAGCACGCAATTGGCTAAGTAAAGTTTTTTGAAGAGGTGCTAGTTATATTTTTTTTTGACAGTGGTCGACTTCAACACCAAGAAACTGGAGCTGTTTTATTTTTATCTCCTTTTATTTATTGGAAATATTTTTTTAAGTGTTTGAGATGACATTTGTGAGATTTTACGGCTGACAAGCGGTTCGTGCTCCGTACTAAGAAGAAATAGAAAAAAAAACGAAGTCAACTGTCGCTTCTGTCAATGTCAAATGAAATCTAACAGTTTGCGTTTCGTTTGCTTTACGTTTTGGTGTGCTCAGTGTGATTTTTGGACTATTTTTATCGACCTCCTCATAAAATCCGGACTTTCAATTTTACCGCATTTCTCCACGACCTATGCACGATAACTGGATCACCATTGAATACTTTCGATCACTATTTTGGAACTGCTTCTTGGACAACGCAAAGCAAACGAAACGCAAACTGTTAGATTTCATTTGACATTGACAGAAGCGACAGTTGACTTCGTTTTTTTTCTATTTCTTTTTAGTACTGAGCACGAACCGCTTGTCAGCCGTAAAATCTCACAAATGTCATCTCAAACACTTAAAAAAATATTTCCAATAAATAAAAGGAGATAAAAATAAAACAGCTCCAGTTTCTTGGTGTTGAAGTCGACCACTGTCGAAATAAAATGTAATTAGCACCTCTTCAAAAAACTTTACTTAGCCAATTATAATTACCGATATTAGTATCCATTATAAACTTGAACTAAACAAAACCGCTTTTGTGTGGTTTTAATGGCTTCCTAATACGCCAAACATAATTATAATGAGACCAAAATACTAAAAGATGTTACATACAATATTTTTGTATTCAAACGTTTTAAAAAAAAACTTGCTTAGGTGTAGTCTAGATTTTAAAAGCCGTTCTCTTTTCTTTCTTTTTTTATACAATTAAGCCTTAGTGTACGCAAGCGCCTCACTTCATTAAAAAAAAAACCGGCCAAGTGCGAGTCGGACTCGCGCACGAAGGGTTCCGTCCGTTTCTGTAAAAACGGCAAAAAAATCACGTTTGTTGTAAGCCCCCCTTAAATATTTGTTTTATTTTAATTTAACTATTTATTTTTAAAGTGAATATATAACTAAATATTCTGTGAATGTTTCAAGCGTCTACCTATTGCCGTTTATCAATATCGAACAAAAAGAGCAAAAAAATCACGTTTGTTGTAATAGAGGCAATAGAAATCATCATGTTGAAAATTTCAACAGTCAACTATCACGGTTCATGAAATACAGCCTGGTGACAGACGAAAAGACAGATAGACGGACAGCGAAGTCTCAGTAATAGGGTCCCGTTTTGTACCCAAACCAAAGGAACCCTAAAAAACATCAATATGGCTAATTCTAGTTTTGATGGTTTGTATTGTAAACGTGCGAACCACGGATTAGGTAGCTAATATAATACATATAAATGACCTTCTAATTTCCCACTTTGATACTACACATAATAATATATTAAAAAGTCTGCATTTAAAATTCCCTCAAACTAAACGAACATAAACCCTTATAAAAAACGACTCAATCAACCGACCTTGGATTTAATTTAACCGTTTTCAAGGTACGCGATTAATGTACCAGAGCTCCGCCATTACCGTGCCTGTCGTGTCTCGGTACAAATGGCATAACTACAACAACAAACGACACAAATTTATTTCCCAACCTCGTAACATCCAGTAGTATTGCTCTAAAATCAACCTTATTTTAAGCGCACAGTATTAGTTTCGTAACTACGTAATGAGGGAGATACGAGTTTGACAAAGCAATCGGCTGATTAGAACTTCTTTCAAACGGGAACGGGACATTTGCATTTGTTTTAGTCTTGGCGATTATTCAACGGTATTGGGCATGCAATTCAGTAAGGAATCGTTAATCATGTTATCAGAGATATAAAACATTGAAATAAGCAGTAAAAAAGAAAGATTCTATTTAGTCTTTTTCGACAATTAACTATGGGCCAGTTTCACCACTCTGTTATTGTTACGTTACGGTGACTAATATCATTCTGTGATGTTATCTCGGTTTATTTTGTTCGATTAAACTCAGGCGCCTGAGACATGCGTCCCAAAATATACAGGAATTTAATAGAGAGTTGAAACAGGGAGTAAATCTAATAGTCATCAGCCGGATACTGATTGAATGAGCCCATTAACTATAAGGGACTCCAGAAGCATCCAAAAAGTACCTTACCTTACCTTAGTACCTTTCGAAGAGTCTCATCAGTCAAGATCGCTCACAATGAGGGTTATCTGACAGGTGGAATATCGTTGGATATCGTTAGTGGTGGAATGTCTTTAGTTGCAAACAGAAACGTTAAAGTTGTCAAACGGGCCTCACGATTAGGGTTGCCAACCGTCCCGCTATACGCCGGACGTGATGACGTCCCGTTTTTGGAGCCCTAGAGCATGCGTCCCGCAAAAGAATCACGCGGGAAGCCGGTTATCCCATTTTAAGACTAGACTATAAGCTCTGAAATTAACGTTCAGTTATTAAAATAAGCGTAATTTGAGAGCACGTAATTTTCATTTGAATACGCCCCGTGTAACGCACGCGAACACCGTCCGCTCCCTCACTCGCTCGGGGCTTCCCTGTCCCTCCTCCTTCCCGATCTAAATTGAACTAGATTTTTAGAATTTGGATCATTAGACTTATATGCTAATGTCCAATAAAAACTAACCTGATTTATTTTTTCGTACCTTTCAATACGTTGACGACAACATTATCTTACCAAGTTAAACCGGATGTTGGAGTCCCGCAATTCGAGCGCAAATGTACCGCAAATCTGTGCACTAAGGTAGGCAACCCTACTCACGATACTAGTGCCAACAAGGCAAGTAGCCTGTCATAGAAACCCTCATTACAGTTCTTGTGTCGCTTGACAGATAGATGCTGACTGCGAATAAGACAATAGGCCCACTGATTATTGACCAACATATTTCTGCTGGTACCGTGTATTTTAGATAGAAGCCTACGAAGCAGGGATAGTTAGTCATGGTCATTTCTCATTTATGCTCATGATTACATCTAATCCACTTCATTAACAATGGCTAGCTGTTACTTCTACGTAAAGTGGATAGAAAGCAGAGCCAGTTCGAGGGTAGAGTGAATGGAATAGCCGCTTTAGGGCCTAAGGCACACGGCGTATTTTTAACGCGCCGACGGCCTTATGCTAGGGGGCTTAAGGCTGCTCTAATGGAATGAAAAATGCGCCGTCGACGCGCGTTCCTAGAACGCGCGTCGACGGCGCGTTCAAAAAACGCCGTGTGCTTAGGCCCTTAGGCGCCTGCTAGTGAGGCTGAAATCGCCAAAGACCGCCAAACGACATCCTCGCTCTATCCTGATTAAAATTAAAATCTAGGGCAAGAGTTAGGAGAGTGCTGGAAAAGCTGCCAAAACTACGCTATCGTCGCAGGACCATGTTCATTGGGATTCCTTAGTATTCTTACCAATAACCGAGGTGCATTTCTGATTGATGATGCCACTTGGCAGCAGGTGGAAGTCGAACTCCTTGCCGTCGACAACGACTGTGTGGCCGGCGTTGTTGCCTCCCTGAAAAAAAAAAACATTTTTCTTAATACCACAAAAAATTAAAAGAAGTCTTGACTAACTCAGGCCCTAATCAACGCCCAGTCCAAAATTTTGTACCTAAAAGATTGAATTTTTTCATAGAGGTATACCTTTGTGACAGAACCTCTGAGTTCTACTGGGGACTAAGAGCTACGGGCGTCAAATGGTAGATTAAATAAACATCCAGCTTACAAAACAGGCTTTATTGTGCCTTTATTGTCTAACGCACTCGGCAACACGATCGTTTTTAGGCTTAGCACTTCTTTCTATCACACGGTATAGGCTGAGGGTACAGAGAGATAGCGAATACGATCACGAAAGCCCGCGCGTTAGGCGAAAGCCACACAGAAGAGACGTGGGACGGGGGCGCGTCGCAGACCGCGTCGTTTGTTCGCAGGCCGCGTCTCCGCCCCGCCTCTTCTGTCTGCTTTGGATCGCGACGCTTCTATATATTTAGTATGACAACCTATTGAAGGGGCGCCGCGACTGCGACGCACCCTCGTCCCACGTCTCATCTGTGTGGCTTGCGCCTTAGGCCCATACTACACGGGCGGTTCTCCCGCCGCGGGAAACCGCTTCTGAACCGCCACTAGACACAATTTTATATGGAAGTTGTATGGTGCAAACCACACTGCGCAGCTCCGTCGAGCGGTTTCCCGCGGCGGGAAACCGCCCGTGTAGTATGGGCCTTAGACAATACGGCTTTGGACAGAAATGCTGTTTGTGGATGGATATGCATTAATTCTAGTGATCTTTACGATAGGCCTAAACCCAATGTGTGTATGTTTGTTTACCAGCTGGTGAGGACTGCGAAACTTATAATTAAAAAACACTGTAGCGTACTTCTAGCGCGATCTAGTCATCCAACGGTAGAACTGGTACAAGGCACGTGGCTACCGCTGCTGACGTCATTCGTGTTATTTCAAGCTCATTAGGTACCATAAGATATGACAGTAATTTTCGTCTCGGCTGGACTCAGACGTGGATCGCTGACGGGTCAAAAGCCAACCTTGAATCCTAAGTAAAACCACTGTAGAATGCTTCAGAGCGTGACTGACCAACGAACCACGAAGACTATTGTCTAATTACATCTGTAATTATAAAAGACTTGGGAATAACAAGGCACCGTCCAACTTTTAAGCTCCAAACGCACAGAGAGCGGAGGCGTGATGGTGCTGCAGCGGGACGGTTGTAATATTCTAACTTGTATGAACGGTTGTGCGGTACCGTACCGCGAACTCGTTCATACAAGTTAGAATATTACAACCGTCACCGCCACCACACCGCCACGCCCCCGCTGGCTGTGTGTTTGGAGCTTTAGGTTGGTTTGTAAACTCTAAGGCTACCTCAGTGGCCAAAGCCCAGTTTAGACCATCAAGATAAATCGGCTGCGGTTAGTATACGACTTGTATATCTCGACCCTGAATAAACGACAATAATGCACGACCTGATAATTCAAACCCTTATGTCTCGCAATGTACGGTCATGTGCAAAAATTATGAACCTATAAGTTAATTTAACAAGATGTCCATAACCGTGTACTGCCTTTTCGGCGAATTATTTTTCGCAAACTGATTCATTTGGCAAATGTTTCATTTCCCAAATGTTGTTTCTTTCTGAAACTGTAAACTATTCAGGATATATTTCAGGACTATCCTGTAGGTTAGGTTAGGTAAGGTTAGGTTTGTTTTATAACAATCCTGAGAAGTTTACAGTTTCAGAAAAAAATAACCATTTGGGAAATGAAACATTTGCCAAATGAATCATTTTGCGAAAAGTTTTTCGCCGAAACATTAGTAAACGGTCAATAACATCTATACAACTCTGTCATTAACCATAAGGTTGATGTTGACATAATTTGACGCTATGACTGTATACATATTTATGCTTCCGACTGTACCTAATGCAGGTTTTTTTTTTTCTTTTAAATCGGCCACCGAGCTTTACAGCAAACCGGCAGTATGAAAAATTTTTAGTAATCTCGTTCATGTTTCGTTCGTGTTTCTCACATCATGTAATATGTACTTTATAATTATTATGTACGATTGAAGCTGATTAGCAGAATTACGTAGGTGCATCACTGGAGGGGGCGTTGAATTGCCAGTTCATAAATACAGTGACGTCATAGTGACATCAGCCGCGTGTTAGATTCTGTAAAATCTACGACCAGGGTTGCCAGAAGAGAGGATTTTTCTTGTATTTTATTTAATCCTGTGGCTATGGCAACGTAAATAGCCAACCTAACAGTAATAAGCCTATGGACTATAAATGGTCAGTATCTGCCCAACGAAGACGAAGATTGACTGTGCCTTGAGGACCGCTAGCCGCGCACATACTGCAGTGCAGCACTGCAACACACGCATATTCTGATCATATACCTATTGATCAGAAAACAGAGGACCTGATTGACCTAATAGGGATGTTTCCTAGGTAAAAAAATAATAATTCTTATTAGTCCGTATTTTACATTATCAAAAAATATTAGACACGTAATTTTTCTTTTCACAATTAAACAAAAAATGACGAAGATATGGCGCGTTGAAGTTCCGCGTGACGTCACTTGTTCCTAAAACGCTCATACAAAGTGTAGGAACAAGTGACGTCACGCGAAACTTCAACGCGCCATATCTTCGTAATTTTTTGTTTAATTGACAAAATAAAAAATACGGTGTCCAATATTAATTAAACACTTAAAGACTCAAAACCGAGGATCGAAACCGGGCTTCGTAGTCAGGTTCGCTAGCCACTGGGCCAACTGATTGATCTTCTGAATATACTAATGTCTGGGGCTGTAGGCTGGCTGACTTTGTCCATCCCGATCCCTGTCCGTTGGCACTTAATTTTGCAATTTAGGAAGGTCATCGCGAACTCAGTTCAAAGAATCTTTTTTAAATTAAACCCTGTGACGCACTTGCATAATTTCGATAAAAATGTCATTGTTTACAAATTCTATTTTCTAATATATAAAAATCTCGTGTTACGGTGTTTGTTACCGAACTCCTCCAAAACGGCTTGACCGATTTTTATCAATTTTTTTCTCTATAAAAGTATTTGGTAGGTCTGAGAATAGGTCGTAAGCTATTTTTTATGGTTTACTAATGTTTCGCAAATTATTTTTCCCAAACTGATTCATTTGGCAAATGTTTCATTTCCCAACTGTTTATTTTTTCTGAAACTGTAAACTTTTCAGGATTGTTATAAAACAAACCTAACCTAACCTACAGTTTACAGTTTCAGAAAAAATAAACATTTGGGAAATGAAACATTTGCCAAATGAATCAGTTTGGGAAAAATAATTTGCCAAACGGAAGTACGCCATTTTTTATACTTAAGTACCCCTATTCTTCGCAGAAGGAGTCGCGGGCAACAGCCAGTATTATATAAAATTCGGAAAATATGAGGAAATCTTGTTATTTGATCTGATAACCCTACCCACGACACTCCCACGGGGTCTTATCACCGATATCTACAACGAAGCGGATGGCGCCGGATATCAAATGTAAACACACAAGACGTGTGTCATACGATCATGTGCGAGACGAATGAAAGAACTAACGGAGGCTACAATGAAATTCGATTTTCAAACTTCGTACCATTGCGTTCACGCTTATAGTAATAAACAGAAGAGTGAAAGGGACGGCACGATAGGAACTTCGGATTTCGTAGTCTCAACAACAACTCTATTCTATATCCACCGGATAGCTAAATTTTTTGACGTAGCGTCAGTGATGACAAGTATGCTTGTGTGCAATCAATTTGATTCCTAGGCCATTAACTTTATCGTAACCAATTTCACTTATATCAACTATGCCTATTGAGTGACGTAAATGTAATTTTGCAAAGGTTCCGTGGTGGCCTAGGAATCAAATTAGCTGACTGTACATTAACTGCTAGGTGTTGTATCAGAAATCGTATCGAACTTTAAACTCACACAGGTACCTAGATGTAGACAAGGCACAGTATAAATAAACCATAGATCTAGAAATTTAGCAAACATTTAACCTTGAGAATGACAAAAGAACACTAAGATGTATGAAGGATTCTCTTTGAATTTCCTACGGAATAAGGAACTAGAGTACTTTTTATTTTTGCGGACAAAAGCTAGTACTAAAATAGAACGTAAAATATTAGGACAACATTTTCGATTGACTGCAGCTCAATAATTGTCTACGGGTGGCTGCTTGCGACATTTCGATCTCATTAAGGAAAGTTAAGACCTTCGTCATTAGATATTTCTTATTATTCGCAGCAGGGTCACAATAACAATAAGGCATGCTAGGTACGTTGTGTAATAGATTGCATTGCACAAATTATGCCATGACTCGCAGATATTTATGTTTATTGTTGTTATTAGAGTGACTCCAGCGAGTCACGTTTAACATGAAAATAATGCATTGAATTGAGTTCGATTAAGTAGAGCAGTAAAACCGGCAGACTGGGAAAATAATTGTAAACATCATGTGAATACACGTGCTAAATGTGATGACTGATGGCAAAGACACGCCCATCATCGCTTACTTAGTATCCACCAGGCAATATTCACGTGCTTGTAATTAGGTTGTTAATTAAGTGTAATATAAATATGTATGTTAGTCTTTAAGGTATTTTTATATGGGCCTATGCAGCCTGAAATAAAATTATTCTATTCTATTCTATTCTAATATCGTGGCAGCGCGATAAGCAAAGCTGTAACACTAAGAACATAGTCCGGATCTGCGCTTTTTTTGCTTGAATATGTCAGCGCCAAATTTTAAAGGTTTACCAAGGGGGTTTCACTCCGCAGTTTAGGTATGTTCGGCCGGCGCGCCTCCCGGGCAGGCGTATGGCAGTAGTTAGTTGCTCGGCTTTCATCTAAGCATCTTTTTTTCTGTGATTTTTGCAACAAACAATAACTTCTAAACGATCTTATAATCCGTATAAAAGATACTGTTGCGTCTAAAGGTAGTTTACTGAATTAATAATACAAACCGTTATCTTTCTTAATTTATATACCTAACTAAATATCGGCGAGTGGGAACCACGATAAGTTTCAATTTCGCGTGCAAGCAGCTAATGGTCGCAAGAGTAGGCAAATTTTTATACCTTAAGTTATTCTGTGGTTTTACTTGTGATCTGGGTTAACGTTTTCACCGCCGGCCGGCGCAGGAGGATGCATGTGCGCACACGCACAAGTTGTAATAACTTAGCACACTAGATGCGTGCAACTTTATTCTTACTTCTTACACTGTATGTGTACGGTTGACCAAAGTACGTGAATGTGACCTAAGCCAGAGTATATTGAGTGCTCATACATTCCTTATAAGATAACGTTTCTTCTGGGAAAGTACGACAGGAAACTAGGACCAGACAGGACGCCAAAAAACAAACAGGAAAATTACTCGATCGCTATGTTTAAATCTTGAAACAACAGAAGAGTTGCCAGATTAGCTTCCAGATATAACTTTTCTTCACTCGAAGTTTTACCGTATTTCTGTGTTATTTTCCAAGCGAACCCCATTCGCGGCTGACGCTGACCAACGTGCGGACGAGATTTGTTTAGAGAATAACACCCCTGAACTGAGTAATTTAAAATTTTGTAAGCTCTCTAATAATATTACTAGCCTTTTCGTAATTACTGTATAGTATACCACCAGAGTTGAGGCCACGCACACAACCACATCTCTTGTAATGACAGCGGGATTTTGACGTTGTGTTGTCGTTAAACGTCAACACAACGTCAAAGTTCCGCTGTCATTACATGAGATGTTGTTGTGTGCGTGGCCTCAACTCTGGTGGCGTTACCGTTACCGTGTACCTAATTAACGCCTAATTCAGTTTTGTATCAAAGCCTACAGACCAAAGTGACCAAACCACTCAGTAATAGGAGTTCATTTAGAAAACCATCAACTTAAACATAAAATACATAATTTTTCTCGTCATTTAGGCGAAAGATGTCCACTGCTGAACATAGGCCTCCCCCAAGGCTCGCTAAACAGATCGGTCCCGTGCCATCCGCATCCAACGCGATCCCGCAACCTTAACCAGGTCGTCGCTCCATCTTGTTGGAGACCTACCTACAATGCGTCTTCCGGTCCGTGGACGCCAAACGAGAACCTTTTTGCCCCATCGGCCATTATTTTTACGAGCGATGAGCCTTGCCCACTGCCACTTGAGTCTGGCGATTCATCGAGCTATGTTGGTGACTTTAGTTCTTGCGCGGATTTAATCATTTCTAATGCGATACCGCAGAGAAACTCAAAGATGAAATACGACTGGTGAAAATTAGCTATTTAGTAAAGCAACAACAAAATAAAACAATGGAAAACAAAGTAGAAACCGCTTCAAAGAACTAGTTTCGGAAAATAATCTAATTTTTTATTTTATATTTAAACCAAGGATCTTTCAAGGTTCTTCCTGGATTTTGTGATAAGTTATAGATAGCGAAATCGCAGTGCTCTACATGGCAATTTGCAATACATATCACTTCAAGTACTAATGCATTGTGCGGTGACATAATACATCATGTGAATGATAAGCTATCTAGGATTACTTTTCTGTAACATATACAATCAAAAATAGTATGTGGATTATCGAAATTGATGGGGCTCGCTAAATATTGGCTATGTACAACAACCAGGATTTTAAACAGAGTCCTCTAGCATCATAGTCATAATATAATATGACTTAAAAATAGTTATTTGTTATACAAGGGGGGAAAGTTGTATTTTACCTGCGAGTGTCGTCCATTTGAAACACAAGCTATCGAAAGGATTCTATGATTGACCACGAGCGAAGCGAGTGGTTCAAAAATAGAATCCTTTCGATTGCGAGTGTTTCAACACACGAGACGTAAAATAACTTTTCACCCGTGTATAACACAAAACTTTTCACCTCACTACAGCGAGGAAAATAAGAAAAAGGGTTTGTACTATCAATTATTATTTATTTATTCACTCAAAATAATTAATTGAAAAGTTTTGACTTAAGTTTTTTTTTATTATTTCGGATGCGTTTTGTTCGCACATCGACTTACTTGGACTGTCAGAACATTTTATCCGTTTTTGCAACAAGAATGAAGGTTAATGTTGAATGCTGATATTTATGAATTAAAATAAAGTCGTAAGACTATATTTAGTGTTTTTTACTCGATGCAATTCATTAATTGTGATGTTAAAAATTCAGCACTTTTAACGTTTTACGTTCTGTTAGCTGTCAAATATCACGTAAGCTGCCTTCAAATGTCAAAACTCTTTCTTCACATGTGGATAAAAAGCGATTTTCTCAATAGATGTCAAACAAACAAAAAGGGCTTTCCGAGCTAGTGAGGTGAAAAAGAATCTTCAACACTCAGATAACATCAAAGCATGTAATAGTTTTTAAATATGTGTGAGTCATGTCTTTAAGGCCATTCTAATGACAATTGTTACAGATATGCATAATATAAATATGCTAAGCAAACAATTTTGAACAAAATTAGAATAAGAGAACACATTAATATTTTATTTAATTTTGTGCTTAACTGGTCTACTTTTTTGCATTTTCAGTTTACAGTGGTAAACAGATTTGAAACTTTGCTTAAAGTCTGACATCTAAATCACTGCAGTAAAATGAAAGAGCTTAATATCATTATGTGAAAATTCGGTTCAAGTAAATAACAATAGATGAGAAAAGAAAAAAGAAAAAAATAACACAGAAAATTAAAACTGCAAGAAATTTTCCATAAGTAATTGACAGATTTTTAAACTATTCATCAAACATAGTATCTATTTTACATTATAAGTATGAATTTATATGGGATGTGACATAAATGGCATTTCTAATTGGAGGCTATCTTACTATGTCAGTGTCATAAGAATAATCTATACTATTAATATATAAAGCTGAAGAGTTTGTTTGATTGTTTGAACGCGCTAATATCAGGAACTACAGCTCCGATTTGAAAAATTCTTTCAGTGTTAGATAGCCCATTTATCGAGGAAGGCTATAGGCTATATATCATCACGCTAACACTAATAGGAGCGGAGCGGAGCGGAAGAATGTTTCAAAATCGGGGATTTTTGAAGTAAAACTTCTATAGGCGCTAATCTCAGGAACTACTGCTCCGATATGAAAAATTCTTTCAGTGTTAGATAGCCCATTTATCGAGGAGGGCTATAGGCTATATATCATCACGCTAACACCAATAGGAGCGGAGCGGAAGAATGTTTCAAAATCGTTCCAGAGGGGGGATGAAAATTTTATTGATTTTGCCGTAGGATGCACCGTTTTCAAGATATTTGACAAAAACTCCGGGGGGTGGGGGGGGGGGGGGGTTGTGAGAGGGGTGAGGGTGCGGGGGAGGGGGGCTGCAAAGGGGGGATTAAAATTTCAATGATTTTGCCATAGGATGACCGTTTTCAAGATATTTGACAAAAGCCCTGGGGGTGGGGGGGGGTTGAGGGAGGGGGGGTGCCGGGAAGGGTACGGGAAAGAGGGTGCGGGGGTATTAAAGGGGGATGAAAATTTCATTGATTTTGCCGTAGGATGCACGCACCGTTTTCAAGATATTTGACAAAAAAAAAACTTGAAGTAAAACTTCTATAGGCATAGGCACGCTTGACTTGGTACGAACGCGGGTGTGCGGGAGGTGCTGTGTGGGAGGGCGTACGGGGGGTGCGGAGGGGTGCGGGAGGGTGGGGGGTGCGTGGGGGTGAGGGGTTGCTGTGCGGGGGGGGGGGGGTTGCGAGGGGGAGCGGGTTGGAGGGTGCGGGGGGTTGCGGGGGGGTAATTTTTTTTATATCGAGGAACTGAGGAGAGCCATAATTGATGAAAAAGCCAATTGGATAAAAAAATAAGCTGCCCAAATTACTAATTCCACGCGGAAAGAGTCGCGGGCAAAAGCTAGTCTAATATATAAAAATCTTGTGTCACGGTGTTTGTTATCAAACTCCTCCGAAACGGCTTGACCGATTTTTATGAAACTTTTTTCTCTATACTCGGTAGGTCTGAGAATAGGTTGTAGGCGATTTTTTATACCCCTAGGTGATACATGGCAAAACAACGTTTGCGGGGTCAGCTAGTATCCCATATATTTTTTTATTGTTTGTGTGTTTCCTTATACACTTCTATTTATAAATTACACCTACATCATAATTTGTTAAATATCTAAGGATACTTTGAGGAAGAGTTAAGTAATAATAAGCGGTCTCCTATCCTGTGGTTATTAAAAAAAAAACCCTTGTGCACTTCTATATAACACTCAAGGTATAATCAGTAGTTTATGCTGGATGTTGTGTGGTCAGTCAGTTACAATATTCTTTGATAGTTATGTATGAATGAATAAACAACAATCAAATCCCAATATTTTTTTTTTTTTTTTTTTAATAGGCGTAAGTGGCACATACTTTAAAAAAAATAGGATAAATTAAGATGGAGTTAAATCCTCATTCATGACAGACAAACTTGAATTATAAACTCTTGTGCAATATGATAACAATAATAGAAAGAATTTAAATTGAGTAGGTGGGCATTTTTATTTTTTCTTGTACCTTTTGACTTTTTTTTAAATTCGGAAAGTTTTATGTGATTTCTGCTCAGAATCACGAGCTTTTTCGATCCTACTAGGAGAAAAAGTGTCCCAAAATTTTCATATAATTTTCGATTCCTCCATTTCGTTACGGTCATATAAAGTTTATGAAAAATGGTAACAGAACGGGAAAAAAAACTTTGGACACTTTTTTCACCTAGTAGGATAGAAAGAGCTCGTGATTGAAATCACATAAAACTTTCCAATTTAAAAAAAAAAGTCAAAAGGTACAAGAAAAAATAAAAATGCCCAGGTATATATTATTTTATTATATAAGCTAATTTTCAAATTAAATCAACCTTTATTTGCATACTTACTTATTTGTTCCACATAATAAAAAGCACCCTGAAATACATTATTAAAACATGTTTCTTCATTACATTGTTCAATAGCTGTTGCCCGCGACTCCGTCCGTGAAGAATAGCGGTAGGTATGAAAAAAATAGCCTACAACCTATTCTCAGACCTACCGAATGTAGTGAAAAAAATTTCATAAAAATTGGTCAAGCCTTTTCGGAGGAGTTTGATAACAAACACCGTGACATGAGATTTTTATATATTAGATATTTTTATTCATTCTAAAACTGTCATTCTAGTATGGTGAATCAAATGTTGAGTATAGAACAAAATTTTTCATGGCAGTCTAATGAGTTGTTTTCAAAAAATGTGTACACAATGAAGGGATTAATTAAAAACAAAATTTAATTAATTATTTTTGTGTAATGGAGTTACCCATATACTTTGTATGACTAACTTTCGTTACACAAACATAGCGATTGTGATTATTGTTTTGATTAAGCCATTAACTATGTACAAATTTTTTGAAAACAATCCCAATAAGATTGCATGACCATGACCATACAAACTATGATAAATTTCTTAAGTCCTTCAGACTTTATAATATGTATAATTTCATCATCAGCATGTCGGTTTACATAATTAATCCAGTCAAATTCTGAAAAACTCAGACGAGCCCGTGCTCAAAACGATGACCGTCTGCTTGAGAGGCAACAGATCAATCCACAAGGCTACCACCACTTTCTAATGTTTGTAATTTGAAAATTACATAGCAATTATTCCAAAAACCTTAACCCTTAAAAGGGTAGAGGCGATTTACCAACCACATGCATTTCTTTGGAAATTCAACCTTATTGCTTTTAAAATACGTCACAATATCCATTGTAATTATTGAAAATATAGACTAGCTTTAAAAAAAAAAGCGCCCTAAGGAGTCGGTTACAAACATAAAAATATACAAACATACAGGTGAAGCTAATATAAAGCGTGTAATATACTTTATCGGGTATACATTCCATAGCTGCTTTTCATTCTGTGGTAGTATGCTCCAATAAATGGGGCCTTATTAAGGGTTAAACATAGCTGGGTTGTTTTCAAAATAATTGTACATAGTTAAGGGCTTAATGAAAACAAAATCACAATCACTTCCATTGTATAACGAAAGTTAGTCATACAAATTATATGGGTAACTTGTGTTACACAAAGGAATCAATTAAGTTTTGTTTTAATTAAATCCCTTAATAGTGTACAATTTTTTTGATATTGACTCAGCTAGTAGGTACATTGTGTCTACTTCATAATTACCTAAGGATCAATGACCTCTTACTCAGCAAGAGTAAGAGCCAATTAGATTAATTAAGTAGAACATTATATATTCCATTACCTAAGCAGTTCAGTCACCTTTATATCTGCAGTAGGTCATTCTTGTATCGTAGAAGATAAATAAATGGCACCAACATTTAACTTATTGCCATGTCAGCAGTTTTGTAATGTCACAGCCTTGCAAAAATTTATCTCATCATAATCCCAACCTATATATGTCCCACTGCAGGGCACAGGCCTCCTCTCAGAATGAGAGGGCTTGGGCCGTAGTTCCCACGCGGGCCCAGTGCGGACTGGGCAAAAATTCATCTAATAAATAAATAAACACAAACATTTTAAATACATATCCTGCTATAATTGTAATCCATCCTTTTGGCTTTGCCAATGTCAGGTAAAAAGGCATATTAAGACTTAGTGTAAAAATAATGACATTGGTATGTAATAAATTTAACTAAATTAAAACATTTTGAAATAAATATATAGAACGCTAAGACTTCAAGTTTAGAGTTTCCTTAAATACCTCGAGAAATAATAATGATGTAATGTGCTAAAAACACTACAAAAACAGAAATTATCATCCCAGGAACATTTCAAGTTATTTCTGGAACATCAATTACTTAAATTTAGCCAGAGCCCTAGATTGAGACGATATGTGAATTCACAAAGCCGTCAATAGCATAACCATGACAATAAACGCCCCAGACCTTGGCAGATCTCCACAATTAGCGGCGACAAGACAAGGCCTGCTTACGTTTCATCGAGCGACCCGTCGACGGCTGAACGACAACAATCTTCCACCACATGACGAAAAAAAACATGCAAAATATTCTGCAATTACGTAATATTAACCACGTATTCCCGGTTTATGCAACATTAAACAACTCGCGTCAGCTCCTTCCCGCCAGAACCATTTGGCAAGTCCCGTGATGTCGTATAAAAACATTGTATCAACCAGAATTGTTTTCAAACATGCTGGCGTCGTGCCAATAGTAGAAAGCTCCTACAAAAAACCGTACTTGAAGCCCGAAATACTATAAGAGCAGAGCCACATCGTATAAAGCGGCAAAATCAATGAATTGGAATGATGAAACTTCCCTGAAATATAACCTCAACTGCAACCTTTTAAATACGGAAATGATTTGATACGAAGATTGGCGGCGAAAATTTTAACGATCGCGAACATTTATGTTGTTATTTTAGTGCGGAGTAGTAAACAGAAAGTAGATAAACTAATTCCGGCGATTACTAACCTGGCAGCGACACACGATGTCAGAATTTACAGCCAACAAGTCCACCAATTTTCCTTTTCCTTCGTCGCCCCATTGGGCACCCAGTACAACAGTCACTTTATTACTTTCCATTTTGGATTTTTTAGTACACGACCCGCCGGCAGGGCAAGCCAGCGATTCGCCATTTACTTCTGCGTGCTTCGCCGTCGAAGCCATTATTTTATCACCAAGTCACAAACTTCGAAATTTCACGAGCGAGATTGAAAACATGCGCGCGCAGTAACCGCCGATTAACAAAAAGAGTTCTGGGATACCATACCCACTGAGCAAAACTTCCTTGGCAATGCTCAATTTTAACCATCATTTTACCTATTTGTCACAAATATGGAAAACAATATTTATTACAAAGTAAAAAAAAAATATTCAAAACGAGAAAGGATTATTTCAGTTACAACTTGAGTTACCTAAATTAAAATCATTCTGTATTAGGTAGAATGAGTTGGATTTCGTTTACGTAAAGTTTACAGGATAAAAAAATGACATTTAACAATACTAGAGTCTGGAAGTGAGGTTAAAAGTATGACTACAAAAAGTAGAAATTAAATCATAGCACTACTTTCTACAACACTACTTTTCACACACTATTTCACTACTACCACTACTACTTTTCTTTGTTTTGTGCGGATGGCAAGGGACCGGAAGTAGACGTCTTTCGGCTGAAATGATGATGATGACTATTTTCTACATTTTATAGTAACGTTTGCTTAACCAAAAAAAACTTTGCACTTTATAATATTTCTAGGAAAAACACCAAAGTATTTTCGGACTTTTTTCATTAGTTATGTTATAAATGTGGCATTATTCTGCCAAATATAATGATTTAGCGGAAATTCATAGTGTACTTCTATGAATTTCAATACCCACAATTGCCATAGACTATTGCCCTAAATATTTCATATTTATTTCAACCTGATACTACCACAAAAGTGTTGGTAGGCCTCCAACAAGATGGAGCGACGACCTGGTTAAGGTTGCGGGATCGCTATGGATGCGGATGCCACGGGACTGATCTGTTTGGGAAGCCTTGGGGAGAGGCCTAAGTTCAGCAGTGGACATCTTTCGGCTGAAGTGATGATGATGATGACCACCATCCACCAACACCAAAATTTATAAATCGGTAAATGTTTGTTTGGTTTCAAACTTAGTTTACCTAGTTTAAGGGAAGTATCCGAACTCTGGCAACATTGACAGCAACCTATAATACTACGAAATTTGCAAGTACACACTAAAAACCATATTCTATCAACGTATGCCACTATCCGATTTAGTTGGCTTAAAATAGATTCGTTCAGAATCTTTGTACCATTTTTGATAAGCACGTACAAAGTTTTTATATCTTTGCCGAATGTTTGTTCAATTTAAGTTTCTATCGTATTTTTTTAAAGAATAAAATATCAGAACATTCCCACGCAAAGAACGAAATGACGCCCAGTATGACGCCCAGTTTTAAATTTTCGAACGAAGGCAACGTTTGACATTTTATAAATGTTAACAGCACTAAAATATCTTTTCTATTTCGGGGTAAATATAAAGACCATAAACCATTCAAAATATTGTAAGTTGAATTTGATATATTCTAAAAAACGCAATTCTTTATCTCTTTATGTTACAATATTAAAAATAAGAAAAAAGAAAAAAACACAATTCAAATTGTCGTCTCATTCAATAATTTGATGTCAAAAATGGGACATTTATGAGTAAGCCTAGTCTTAATTTCTTATCTTTATTTTTAGTTTAGCCAATGTTTTGCAGATACCAAAGTTACGGGACAATAATTAAAATCTAACAGTTATTTAAGGTTTAGGCGCATAACGTCCCACTCGCATAATGTCCCTTTGTCCCTTCCGCAAAATGTCCCTTTCCTAAATGTCCCTTACGCAAAACGAGCCTTTTGCAAAAGGTCCCGTTCGCAAAACGTCCCTGCACATAAATAAAGTCCCGTTCGCAAAACGCCCCTTTCGCAAAATGACCCGTTCGCAAAACTTCCCTTTCGCAAAATGACCCGTTCGATTGGCCATCTCTTATCCCATGAGAAGACTCGTAGTCTCGGTTTGGGCGCACAACGTCCCACTCTCAAAACGTCCCTCCACCAAAATTACGTCCCATTCGAAAAACTTCTCTGCAAATGGTCTCTTATGTAAAATACCCCATTCGCAAAACGTCCCTTTCTCAAAAGGTCCCACCCATTTCGTAAAACGTCCCTTCTGAGAAAGCCCCTTTCACTGAAAGTCCCTACTGCATAACGCCCCTTTCGCAAAACGTCCCGTCTGCGAAATGACCCATTCGCAAAATGTCCTGTCTGGAAAAAGCTTGTTTCAGGTAGAGACTACCAGTCGCCAGTGTTGTGTAACATTCGTAAAGTGGGCTGGCAGCACTAAAAATTTCACCCTAAATTTTGACACAGGTGACAGTGACACTGACAGTGACGGGTGATTAGCTGCTTACGCTTAGTTGTTGAGTTGAGTGGGTAGGTATGGTGTAGGTTGTACTCTCTCTCTCCAGTAGGCCGCCGTCGATTCGATCGCTATGTGTGTAATAAAATAGAAATATTCCCACCGGACTAAACTATAATCAAAGATAACAATATAAGATAAAACATAATTAAAACCTGTGTCAACAGTGTCCAGTGTGTGTTTACCATTCGCAGGTAGGCGATATTCGATATGAAAGCCAGTTTGTATTTCTTGATATTTTATGTGTGTAATATGGCATGCAATGGTGATAAAGAAGCCGAAGACGAGGCGAACAGGAAGAGGATACTTGAGCAATTGACGAAAACACGCACAGTGATATTGGATGACTACCATTTGGTCACTAGGCAGATCGCTACCGATGTATATATGTACAGGAGTTACCGCACAGTGTCTGTTGTGTTTTACCCCATCATGAGGGACGTTAGCGATGCACGCTTCACATTCCAGGCTGAGGAGCTTCATTTAAATAAC
This sequence comes from Archips xylosteana, assembly GCA_947563465.1. Lineage (NCBI taxonomy): Eukaryota > Metazoa > Arthropoda > Insecta > Lepidoptera > Tortricidae > Archips > Archips xylosteana. Next base: position 4,763,026 of record OX387362.1, read on the forward strand.
ATTGGTAGGTAATTTAACACGTTATGTTAGGTTTATTAAACTTAAAAGTAAACAAACAAACATGGTTCTATTTTCGTTGCATGACTTTCGATAATTTTTAGATGGCGCTATATTAAGATAAAAGTGTGATCTGCTTTCAATGTTTTGCCCCATACTTAGTTTATCATAGGAAATTTTGAATTAACAAAATTCAAAACATTGCACGTACTACTTAACCTCCACAACATTGTTGCCTCTTCCATTTTCCGAATGGCCATCTGAAACAAATGTAGCATTCTCCATCCCTTTCCCCCATTTTGGCTAATTAGAGCACCAGAGGCTAATAAGAGTTAGTGCATCATGATTCTTTATATTTGTAAAAGAGGAGACTCCTTCATCATTCTTGATGACATTTAGTAAACATAATAAAAAAGATTGTGAGTCATTTATGTACGGTCAAGAGCAAAAATATATAAAATATCTACACAACTCTGTCATTATTTATGCTTTTGACTGTATAAATAATTGTAATGCCCATTATTATCACATTATTTATTTGTGAGTGATATGATTTTGTGTAGGTCTTATTTATGCAGTTTGAAGATTGGAGGATTTTTTATTTTTTTATTTTACACAGCTTTATACAGCTCTCAAATCTATTGGGTAATATACTAAGCCCTGATTTAAGTAACCGTGATTAAATTAAACCCCTTAGCTTGTAATACTGCTGCTTAGCAACATTGCTTGCACTGTTATGATCTGGCAGACAAATTAGTGTATGAATTTATTTATTTATTTATTATATAACCACACTTACAACTATCTTTACAGGATCTTAGCCTAAAACAATAGTGTAACTGAATCTATAGGTAAAAATTTACCATTTATGGTATAATTTATTTTTACTTAAAATTAATTAATTAACAATAATAACTAATCATTGCTAGCGTAGCATATAGAAAACATTGCAGACCTAGTGAATTCACTCAGAGAACACGAAAACTTGAAAACGAAAACTTGCTCTAAAAACTTTCCACCTCAATCAATCCTCTAGCACTAGGTGGGAAGTGGATTACAATCACTCTCTTTCCTGTCGCTTTTGTGATCTGTGAATAGTCAACTTATCAGGTGAATCATGTTATTAATAGGGATTGGAAATTCATATACATTATAAATAAATAATTTAAGCCCAACACACACAGAAAGCGGGCGCGGGGCGGGTCAGGTCCGCGGCGGGACCGCAAAGGGTGAATTTAGGTTAATTTTAGTGTCACGCGGACGGTCAGTACGGTTTGCTATAGGTAACGCCACCAGAGTTGAGGCCACGCACACAACCACATCTCATGTAATGACGCAGGATTTTGACGTTGTGTTGTCGTTAAACGTCAACACAACGTCAAAATCCCGCTGTCATTACATGAGATGTGGTTGTGTGCGCGGCCTCAACTTTGGTGGCGTTACCTATACGCATGGACCAATGTGTATTAAGCTTTGGGAGCGTTTTAGAGTAATGCGGACGGCTCCGTACGGAAGACCGTCCGCGCGGACAGCAGTTTTAATACATAAGGCCGGCGCCCACTGACGGCATGGCACGGCGTGGCATTTTATTACTATCAAGTTATTTTGAATCTTATTTCAATGACTTTAGAATTCATGTTTCTTTATTTCGATACCACGATGCCCCGACGTGCCGAGGGATGACGCAACGCATAACCAATAAAGTAACATGAATTCTAAACTCATTGAAATAAGATTCAAAATAACTTGATAGTAATAAAATGCCACGCCGTGCCATGCCGTCAGTGTGCGCCGGCCCATATTGGTCCGTGCGTAGCAATCCGTACGGACGGTCCGCGTGACACTAAAACCAGCCTTATAGTGGCACTTCACTTGGCGTTGCGTGTTCGCGTTGCGCTATTGCCATCTCCGTCTTTCGGCACAGTGCTCCTCTCTCGCACACGCAACTATTTCGTCAAATACGCCAAGTGAAGTGCCAGCATTACTTGGCGGTGTATGGACGACATCACACAGACGGCGGGCGACGGGCGCGGGCCTTCGCGGGACCCGTGCGGGGCCCCGCGTGACCCGCTCCGCGCCCGCTCTCTGTGTGTGTTGCGCTTTATATTTACCTAAACTTCGGCGGCAGTGGTGATGTTGAGTTGAGCAGAGCCCTAAGGGTGAGGCGAGGCCACACTAGCGTAATTTTGTGAGTCGTAAGCGGCAGAATTTCGGTCCGCGCCATACAATATGCGCACCATCACGTGACACTCACGTGACACAATGTATGGCGCAACCCAAATTCTGCCGCTCACAACTCACAAAATTACGCTCGTGTGGCTTCACCCTAATGGTCTATGAATCCCGCTTTGCCCGAAAAAAATCTGCCAAAACAACGCTGAGCAGTATGGAGTTAAACTCAATTTAATTTTATTAATATTATTCCTGGGATTTTTAAATCAACTAATAAGTCTAAAATAAATGCATATTCAAGTATTTAATTACTTGTGATTCATTCAACTATCAACATAGTAGCAAATTAACGTAATATTTTAGCAAGTATTTCTGTTATATCGGGAACACTAAGGGATGGTTGGAATATTTAAAAACAATTTTTTCAAGAAGCCTACTCCATATTTAAAGCCCGACCAGGAAAATAAAAACCCTCGCCATATTGCGGAAAACTCACTAATGGAACTAATTTCTTCAACTGGCAACAGTAACATTGAAGACGTCATTAAGGTGGAACGGCACGCTCTAGGCGCGAAATTCAAACTTTTTACAGTTTTTAATTTATTGTGGGTAAACGGTGTAACTGTTTAACTACATATGGTATTTGCGCTTGTAAAACAGTGTTCTTTATATAACTGTGTAAAGTTTTTTAAGAATAAAACTATTAGCTTGAAATAAAAGTTGTCAAACATAGAAATTCGGACTTTCAACGTTTTGACAACTTTTATTTCAAGCTAATAGTTTTATTCTTAAAAAGCTTTACACAATAATATAAAGAACACTGTTTTACAACCGCAAGTACCATATGAAGTTAAACAGTTACACTGTTTACCCACAATAAATTAAAACCTGTATAAATTTTGAATTTCGCGCCTAGAGCGTGCCGTTCCACCTTAATGTCATCTGCCAAATGCTGTCTAAGTGAGGTGTCGATTGCTCGAGGTGCGTTTCTTGGATATTGTGGGCTATTTATATGCTTTAAAATGTCGAAAACTATTAAAAGCCATTTACGAAAAGTTATATTCAATATGACGAAGTATTTGTCGTAGATAAAGTCTGAAGGATTGCAGTATATTCCTCTAAATAATATCACCGACCTTGTTGTCAACATGACTGGTAGGTACATCATTATAGTATGTTTTATGGAAATTGGCTAATTTGTGAATAAATTACAAGTAAAAGTTTATTTTATTTTAGGTATATCCCGATCGTCTGCAGATACGTGGAATAAAAGCTGTGTGCATGTAAACAAAATAGAAGAGAAATATAGATGCAGAGGACCTATAATTGATACAGAAATTGAAGAATTTATTATAAATGTTGGCGACAGTGATAGTGATAGTGAAACATCTAGTCTTATACTGACAATGAGTCTGATGTATCTGATATTGAACCAGTACAATCTGATCACGAGAACCATGAAATGTCATATGAATCGGTGGAATATTTAGATTCGGAATTTGATCATTTATATATGAATTGTGGTTTTATGTTGTCTCTATTTAACCCACCTGTAGTTTAATTTCTATCCCTATTATTATAAACGTAAGTCTAAGTCTGTCTGTCTGTCTGTCTGTTCGCGATAAACCCGAGAACTACTGCAACTAATTTTATGCGGTTTTACCTAACGCGTACCTTAGTTCTTCCCGGTGATTTTAGCATATAATATATGTAAATATTTTTAGTGTATCATAATTCACGCGAAGCACGAGGCGGGTCTCAATTTAAAACATATAATCTAGCGACTCGCCTAGTGCTTCGCACGAATTATGATACATACACCAAAATTATTTACATATATATTATATGCTTAAACCACCGGCAAGAACTAAGCTACCCGGTAGTGAAAACCGCATCGAAATCGGTTCAGTAGTTTTTGAGTTTATCGCGAACAGACAGACAGACAGACGCTGGCGGCGACTTACGTTTATAATAATAGAGAAGATGTTGTATATTAAACTTGATTTTATTTCACCAATAATCAATATTAATAATATTTTTACACTAGCCAATTACCATAAGTAGCACTATACTAAGTGTTACTATAATTATTGCTAATTTAACGCCCCCAGAGCAGGGTTTTTTTTTTCTGGTCGGGCTTTACTTAGCTGTTCTGCGGTATCCAAATTTCCAAACCCTAGTTATGAGTTAAAGAATTATTTCAAAACAGTTAAAAATGTATTATGTCAAGGGCTCCCACACTGTGCGTCGCGACGCTCCGCGTTGTCGACGCCCCGAGGCGTTGCCGCACTGTCCCTGGGGCGTCGCGAAATAGTAAGGTCAGGTCGCCGGCACACATGGTTAGAGCTGTACCCTAATATTTTCTATACAGAAGTGTTACACAAAAAATACAGCATGTGAAGAAAGTTGCAGTTTAAAATTGATTGGGAACGCCTCTAATTATTCAGTCATAATCATAACATAGAAAAAGCAAAAAAATAATACATTAAAGCTGTTCTAGATGGTGACAAACTTTGCCCATCATCATTTCAGCCCTAGGACGTCCACTGCTGGACATAGACCTCCCTCATTGACGCCCAGTCATTACGGATCTTTGCACATCTGATGCCTAAATATAACTCCTGCGATTAATATCACAATTGCTTGATGATTTCCACAATTAAAGGCCATTTCGTTTAGTGAATATGAGGAATTTGACGATGTCGCCATCTTCGCAGATCGACGTTAGTTAATAGCAAATATCATTCATCTATTCATTTATCTTGTAGACAAAAATTACAGCTAAAAGTCGCACAAAACTAGTAAAATAGTAGACGAAAGTTGTAATGTTCCACAAATGTTTTTTTTTTATTGATAGTGGGAGACAAACGAGCACGTAGGTCACCTGTTGGTAAGCGATCACCACCACCCATGAGAACCAGTAACCCCAGAAGGGTCACTAGTCCGTTGTCGGCCTTTAAGGGATCAATACACTCTTTTCTTGGTGTGAATTTAAGCTGTAATTTTGGTATTAAAGTTAAAATAATAGGTTTTAATTGTTTAATGAACCTACAACCTTTACCTTGCTCTTTCTCTATAGGTACGACATTAATTTTTATTGATATGGACCGCCGAAAAGTGTTTTTTGCCGTTTTTCCTTTCGATATTATTAGCAAGGTAAAATTTTTTCGTGCAGAAGAACACAAGACTAATGAAATGAAACATTATTAAGTATTCGGAAATTAGAGGTACATAGTGTAGCTGAACTTGTAGTAAAATGCAGAAATATTCACGGAGCAACTCTTCGGTCGCAGGCGCGGACTGGACGCCATTATGCTTTCGCTTAAGAAGAGAAGCCGCAAAGAGGTGAAAATTTTAAAGGAAATTAATAGCTGTTGCCCGCGACTCCGTCCGCGAAGAATAGGGGTATAAAAAGTAGCCTACGACCTATTATCAGACCTACCGAATATGGAAAAAAAAGTTTCATAAAAATCGGTCAAGCCGTCTCGGAGGAGTTCGATAACAAACACGAGACACGAGATTTTTATATATTAGATTACATATATTAGTTAGCCTGGAGAAGTGTCCCACTGCTGGGCATAGGCCTCCCCCATTTTCGCAATTCATCCCGATTTTGAGCGGTGTCCTTCCAGTCTCATAAGGTACACGTCTAGGTCGTCCCGCCAACGCCTTCTGGGCTCACCTCGTCGCCGCCATCCATCCTGTGGTATCCAGTCCGTGGCTAACCTAGTCCATCCATCTGGATCCATGCGGAAATTATTTAACGATATTTTTTTAGAATCTCTAAAATATTAAATTTCTTAGTCTATCGATATTGGACTGTCGATAGGCAACACTAATTCGAAGTTCAAAAATCAAATTTCGTAACATAAGGTCAGTAACCTATCTACAGTAAAACTGACTACTTACACACAAAACTATAAACAGCAGCAGGCTTATTGTCTGACGCTTGCCTTCGGAATCACAATTTCTGTCAAACGGTATAAGATGATGACGGAAAGAGATGGTGAAAGCGAAGGCAAGCGTCAGAAGCGTTAGACAATACGGCTTCAGGTTTATTATTTATTTCAAAGGAGCGCGACGTTGGATCGACATTGTTCTCTTATTAATCGTCCTTGGTTGTGATTATAGTTCATCGATGTTTACCTCCGTAGAGTAAAGCCTTATTAATTATTCTGTGGTATGGAGTGGACCGTAGGGGAAGGTGACTCTAGGTCGAAAGGTCGGACGCTAGTCTCGCCGGCGCCAAGTTGGTACAACACGCGGCGACATGTCTAGCACAGCACTTTTAGCCATAGTGCTGACCTTCAAGGGTTCCAAGCTGTGTCTGGCGACGCCCCTGGGTGCCAAGCAGGGTGTACCAACTTCCCACTAGTTCTATGGAGGCGTGACGTCATTTAACCTTTGGAACATTATTGCAAGAAGTTCTACGGCAGAATGAATATGATTATTTTGTCACAGTCATACATGTGCATTTTAATGTACACTATAATAAAGATAAGTTTATGCATCATCCCAGCCTATACATATACGTCCCACTGCAGGACACAGGCCTCCTCTCAGAATGGGAGGGCTTGGGCCGCAGTTCCCACGCGGGCCCAGTGCGGATTGGGAACTTCACACACACTATTGAATTTCTTCACAAGTGTGTGCAGGTTTCCTCACGATGTTACCCTACACTGTAAAGCTCATGGTGCGAGATCCCTTGGTTTCGCATAATTGAATAAGTCATAGTCATAATGCATCATTCTTCATAATCAACGTTAGTCATACAGTGAGTTATTAGTTATTTCTGAAAGAGTGTTTTTTTCAGGACTTTTAAATGCCATCTTATAGAATGCAGTAGGTTAGATTAGATTTTTTATAACAATTCCGAAAAAAACCTGTTTCAGAAATAAACGACCGCTTTAGCGTAGTTGGTAGTGACCCTGCCTACGAAGCAAGAGGTCCTGGGTTCGAATCCCGGTAAAGGCATTTATTTGTGTGATGAGCACAAATATTTCTTCCTGAGTTATGGATGTTTTCTATGTATTTAAGTATTTATTTATCTATATAAGTATGTTTATCGTCGTTTAGTACCCATAGTACAAGCTTTGCTTAGTTTGGGACTAGGTCGATTTGTGTAAGATTGTCCCCTAATATTTATTTATTTAAATCACTTTATGACTAACGTTGATTAATATGAAGCGATACAATTATGACTTGTTAAATTATGCGCAACCATAGATACCCTCATGGTGCATTTCAAATATAATTTCGCACGTGAATTCTGTATAAAATTAAAACTTTGTATTCATGAGCTATAAGAATCAGTCTTATTCTTTAACATTTATTATTGCAGTCTTACTGAAACCTCGAATCCGCGAATCGACTCGCACTTGCCGGTTTTAGTAACTATCACGTGTCCACATTGTAACTCTAAATAGCCTATTATCTCACTGGCGACAGGGATCGAGAGGAATGTTGTCAAGAGCACTGATTGATTGATATACGGTCAACGTCAAAAGTAGGCGATTACTTTAATATATTGTCATTGTACACACTAGTGGCGCATCGAACATTCGGTATCACCGAGTCTCGGTTTCGGTCGGACGTACGAGGCTTTAATAATGTGTCAAGAGACCATGTACTTATAGATAAACTAGTTGTTGCCCGCGACTCCGTCCGCGAAGAATAGGGGTATAAAAATAACCTACGACCTACTCTCAGGCCTACCGAATATAAGTAGAGAAAAAATAACATAAAAATCGGTCTAACCGTTTCGGAGGAGTTCGATAACAAACACCGTGAATTTTTATATATTAGACTAGCTGTCCCTTCAAACTTTGTTTTGCCATATGAATTATAGCCTACGATCTATTCTCAGACCTACCGAATACAGAAAAAAAAGTTTCATAAAAATCGTTCAAGCCGTAGTACTTAGGATTTATTTTATTTTTTAGAGACGTCTTTGGATTTTCTTCTATCGAGAAAACTAAAAGTAATCGTGTTTCAAAAATCACTGGTCATTACACATTAATTTCAGAATTAAAGCTTTGCTAGTAATGATACAGTAAGGGATTAAATGAATGCAATGCAATAAATACGCCAAAAGCTCGGTAGGGCCTCGACCTAGATAAGAATCTTACGTTTTGAAAATTTCGAACTTGTTTAAACGTCTTTCAAATACAGTATATTTATACAGTACATTCGCCCGTTATTCTTACAGTTAAAAACCAATTAAAAAGTAAGAGAATTCTATTTACATAAGGGTGTTTTTAAAGTGAAGCTTTTCATTTCACCAAACTCAGTTTGCCGTTTGTAGAAATCTACGTTTTAATCAGGCTGAGGTTGACATTAGCTAGCGTAACGTGAGATATCGTGTCGATTGCTTTACATTGCAGTACCTCTACCATGAGTTACACTAGTTTACAGTGACCGTACTCGCTAGCGACGGCGTAAATGATTTGTATGGAGAATTTTATTTATACAAATCATTTACGCCGTCGCTAGCGAGTACGTCACTGTAAACTAGTGTAACTCATGGTAGAGGTACAGAGTGCTTAGTATATGTTTTTACTTCACCAAATACTTCTCGATCGCGTTTACGTAAAAAAATCAATTCTATGGAAACATGTGACAGCGCCTCCGCGCTCGCGCGTCCATGTTTCCATAAGAATTGAATTTTTTACGTAAACGCGATCGAGAAGTATTTGGTGAAGTAAAAACTTATACTAAACACTCTGTACGCTTAGTATAAGTTTTACTTCACCAAAATACTTCTCAATCGCGTTTATGTAAAAATATCAATGCTATGGAAACATGGACGCGCGGCCGCGGAGGCGCTGTCCATGTTTCCCTAGTAATTGATTTTTTTACGTAAACGCGATCGAGAAGTATTTCGGTGAAGTAAAACCTATACTAAGCATACTGTACGCTTAGTATAAGTTTTACTTCACCAAAATACTTCTCGATCGCGTTTACGTAAAAAAATCAATTACTGGGGAAACATGGACAGCGCCTCCGCGGCCGCGCGTCCATGTTTCCATAGAATTGAAATTTTTACGTAAACGCGATCGAGAAGTATTTTGGTGAAGTAAAACTTATACTAAGCATACAGAGCGGTACGCTTAGTATATGTTTTCCTTCACTTCAATACTTCTCGATCGCGTTTACGTAAAAAATTCAATTACTAGGGAAACATGGACAGCGCCTCCGCGCGCGCGCGTCTATGTTTCCATAGAATTGAAATTTTTACGTAAACGCGATCGAGAAGTATTGAAGTGAAGGAAAACTTATACTAAGCATACGGAAAGGTTGTGGATTATTAAGTGATCGAACGACCACCGCAATGTAGTATAGTATAACTCGCTTGATATACGTCGCAACGGCTACTAGGTAAAGCTTATCTAATACTACCTACTGGTTTTTTGTTTGCGTATGGTGATTAATTGACGTTGATTTATTTAACCGCAAATAGGTACATAAGTACCTCATCACAATTATATTTAACAAGAAGATTTATTTTTCCTTAAATACTTGGTATTTACCTTGTATTTATAAATTAGTTTTTATCAACGTGCTCACTACCACGCACACCGTATGTACACAATACGCAAGTACGTGTTTAATTTTTATTTACAAGCTTTTGCGACGTTTGTATGTTTGTCATTGTTTCAAAATTTGCAAACCTTTTATCAACCATTTTTTGGTATGGTATATCATTGAGCTAAAATTTGGCATACTTGTAGAGATAAACTACGATAACATGGCCTATGGCCCGCCCCTCCAAAATTCAAGAAGTCTTCAATGTATTTGTGAAAGTGTTTATAAAGCACCACCAAAACTATCAACGCATGTGTGCGTGCTGAGACAGCAATCAAACAAAAGCAGACTACTACATACCTGCACACTCTTTCGTAAGGATGTGAATAACACATTGAAATAGTAATTTGGAGGAGCGGGCCATGTTATCGTAGTTTATCTCTAAGTTCAGTGACAATACAATTGTTGCTGCCCATAATCACTCACCCCGTTTAGTCATAACGCGCCAACTTTGTGGTTGACGCTTATATTAGTTACGAGTATTATTTAGCTATGGAATAATAAAAGTCACAAAAGCTTTATAACCTCTACTAACAAGAAAATAAACTACCGCCCGTCATGCCCCTTGATAAAAATATAATGTTTACGAAGAGAGCTATTCTTGTTTAAGTTTTGCTTTCGCATTCTGTGTTGAGTCTTTTCTGTTATCGCTCTCAGGTACATCTGGCCGACTCGCAACGTAGTAAGCACTATTATAGTTAGGTACACTAATGGCCACTTAGATCTCGATTTAGTGTTATGCGCAGTTTAATAGTGCCAAAACTACAAAACTCTAGCTTCGACCAGGTTTAACGTCTAAATCTAGATTTAATTTTCCAGCATGTGACCATAAATATTAACGTCGCTTTAAAACATGACTAATAATAGTAATAATACATTTTGTAGGGCAGTTAGTTAAGGAATTACTAACGAGACTATTAATTAGGCGCCCGAAGTCGGAGACAGGTGGCTTTTTGAATCAAGATTCTTATTCCCGTACCGCTGTGAAACATACCATGTTTTTTAATCACACTAGCTGATGCCCGCGGCTTCGCCCCCGTTGTATTTTTTTTTAATTTCTTTCATAAGAACCTTCTCCTGACAATAAAAAACGCAATAAAAAAAGAATTATCCAATTTGGTGCAGTCGATCGGAAGTTATACGCTTAGCAACACATTCAGCGATTCATTTTTATATTATAGAAGATATACTTATGTGAAGAACTAACTCCTTGTTTCTAAAAGAAAAATCGGCCAAAAGTGTGTGAAGTGTGTCGGACATGCCCAGGATAGGGTTCCGTAGCTGTTACGAAAAAAATCTTGTACCTATACCTACCTCTATAGGTACTAATTGTGTAGCTACGAGTACCATATTCACCTTCACCAAGCACCGCACACCCCAATGTGTTGTTATTTAAACTTCAACGCTCGGCTTTAAGACGCTGTCAACACCAACGTCGGCGCACACTGTCTATTTGTATCGGAGTAAACGAGATGCCGCTATTACTGGGCAGCCGGGTATATTGAAATTTATCGGGCAAATATTGAATTAAAAAAAAACTGTGGATTATTTGTGAAATATGACTCGTTAGCGGTTTAGGTATGAATATGTTCACTTCATGTTTTTAATTGCAGACGCATACGCCAAAAAAATAAAGACATAGAACCGTTTAATGATGATTTTAAGACCTATCTTTGCAATTATTTTCTATCGTGCCGATTACGTCCAATTATGTATCGAGTCCGTCCACGGTCTTTGAAATATGATGAATTATTAACGTATAATTTTTTGATGTGCTAGAACAAACAGTTTTTCTTAAAAAACTGTTTAAATGACATTGTTAACGAAAGGGAGTGGACTGTATAGGAAAAATGGGGATAGAGGTCGAAAAGAAACGAAAGGTGCTTAGGGCCGTTAGGAAGCAAAATATTGCGTCTCTCTATGATAAGGTATACACGAAAAACTATAACGTAGTAGCAGTGACTGCTGAAAGCTCACCTGAGGGGCTCCTCGTCTGCGGTGATGCAGAACCTTAGGGCGTCGGTAACAGGCACCGTTGGCTCGTAGTTATCAGCTCCTCCGGAATCACTGCTAACTCTTACCTCGGGTGTCGCACTTAGCCTTTCAGGTTTATTCGCAGGGCGGCGCACAAGGAGTCTTCAGCAGTGGCACTGACTTTATAAAACTATTTTCAGGAAAAGATTTGCAAAATTCGTTGCTGACGGTCAGCGTAACGGTTACTCCGTTTTGAAATTAAGGACCGCACATAAAAAAAGGTACAATATAACTGTCAATAGAAAAATTTGTAATGAGTGACAATAAACGCTCCCGCTCCGATCAGCTGTTTTTATAAAAACGGACGAAGTGGAGGGGAGAGGATACGCAGATGACGGTAGAACGGAAAAATCCAGTGTGGCCGCTACAAAGAAAGTTCGTAGCTTGAAAATAATTGATGTCGACGAAGGAAATCTATGGCAACACTGAACATTTCCGCCCACCAAAATACCTGGTATTTTAACCAAGTAAAATAAAACAATAAGTAAATCAAAGGGCAGAAACAATAGTTTCGACGATCAATAGACGAAAAGTAGCAGCGAACTGAGGCTACCGGAAAAAATGGAAAAAAAAAACGTAATTAGTTAGGCAGGGGACAAATTTTGACTACTGGCCGCTTATAGACGCCAGAGGCCGTACGCACGGTCACGACGCGACAGATGCCGTCGGCGCCGGGATGAACGTCTACGATGCGACCCAACGGCCACTTCATTGGACTGCTCTGTTCGTTAAGGAGGAGAACTAAGGCGCCCTTTTCCGGATCAACTTGTCTATCGTGCCATTTCATTCGCTGCTGAAGCGTGTGCATGTATTCCCGAGACCATTTTGACCAGAAATCTTGGTGCATTTTCTGAAGCAATTTCCAGCGGTGAAGGATGCTAACATTCACGTCGGCCAGATTTTCTTCCGGGACAATCGACAGGGGTTCAGTAGTTAGAAAGTGCCCAGGAGTCAGTACCGCCAAGTCATTGGGATCGGCGCTGAGCGGAGAGAGAGGTCGTGAATTTAGTAACGCTTCTACCTGCGTCAAGACGGTGTAGAATTCTTCGTAGGTCAGTCGCTGCTGTCCTACGACACGCGATAAGTGAGTCTTAAAAGCCTTTATTCCCGATTCGGCCAAACCCGAAAAGTGCGGGCTACCCGGTGGGTTAAATTCGAACCTAAAATCACTCGCGTGCGCAGCGTCCTTCACCAAGCGAATTAAAATATTGCTAGCGCCAACGAAATTTTTACCTTGGTCGGACACTAGTCGGCGGCAATGTCCGCGGCGCGCTATAAAACGCCTGAGTGCGGCAAGGAACGCTTCCGCGGAAAGTTCCGTCGCTAGCTCGACATGAACAGCTTTAGTGGCGGTACACACGAAAACGCAAATGTACGCTTTATACGTTTTGTTTCCCCGCCCACGACCGAGAGATACATCGAAAGGACCGCCATAGTCGACGGCGGCGCTTGAAAACGGTTTTAATTGATTGATTCTATAAGAAGGAAGATCCCCCATGAAAGGCGCGGGCGCATTTAAAGGGCGGACGCGAAAACATTTCAAACATTTTGAAACGACAGTTCGGATAGCTCGCTTCGGCGAGAGTATCCAATATTTCTGAGCTAATAAGTTCTGTAGCGTTTGTACACCCGGATGCATGAGTCTTTTGTGATACTCTTCAATTAAAAGTACGGTTAGGCGATCGTCTCGAGGTAGAAGTAGCGGATGCCTTACATCGAAATCGAGAGAGGCTCGAGACAGGCGACCGCCCACCCTCAAGAGACCCGCGTCATCCAAGAATGGCGATAATTTTTTAAAAGTTTTTTGTAAGGAATTATATTTATTATTTCGCAGAAACTCGATTTCCGACGAAAAATGCTTGGTTTGAATGAATTTTACCAACGCCAGGAGGGCTTGCGCGACCTCTTCCGGGCTTAACGGGCCGGTAACGCAGTTATTTTGAGACGCACGGTTTTTTAAATTATTAATATAACGGAGGCAGTAAGCCAGTACATGTTCCAACGTTCTTAGCGACGAAAATTTATTCAGTAACGTTTGAAGAAGGTTCTCACTAGGATGTGCTGCTAAAGTGACCAATTTCTGTTCGACGAGAAATACGTCTGTATCGACTGAGAAGACAGACCGGGGCCAAACTTCGACGGGTTGCGGGAGCCACGAGGGTCCATTCCACCAGATGGTTTGGTTCACAAGATCATTAGGCATCAAACCGCGCGACCCGCAGTCGGCAGGATTGTCTGCGGTTCTGACGTGTCGCCAACTGTCGGGGGGTATCGCGTCCTGAATGTGACTAACTCGATTAGCAACGAATGTCTTCCACCTCGAAGGGCACGACCTTATCCAAGACAAAGCTACGCTTGAGTCGGACCACGCGAAAACTTCCGCTACCGTACGAAAAGGCTTCAAGGCTTCCTGGACAGAGACCATGAGATCGGCTAGCAATACTGCAGCCTGTAACTCGAGACGTGGGATGGACAGTTTGCGAAGAGGAGCCACCTTGGATTTCGCGCAGGACAGTTGGACAGTACAACCACCTTCGCTGTCCAACATACGACAATATATCACTGCGCACATGCCACGCTCAGAGGCATCGCAGAACCCGTGAAGTTGTAGTACGACAAAATCACTGACCATACGCCTCGGGACCATCACCGAGCTCAAAGCTGGCAGATGCGTCTTGAACGCCTGCCACTCTCGGCAAATGTGATCGGGAGCCTCGTCATCCCAGGCCACACCAGAGACCCAAAGCAGTTGCATGAGATACTTCGCAAAGAAGGTAAGTGGTGATAAGAGACCTAAGGGATCGAATATACGAGCGATTTCAGATAGGATGGTGCGCTTTGTACATCTCCGCTCGTCAACCGATACTTTGAACGTGAAACAATCAGTTTGCGGTAGCCATAAGAGGCCGAGGATTTTCAGAGACATGTCATCCACCGACTCGAATTCGCGGAATTGTTCGCTGTACAAATCCTCAGGGGGCACGCCAACAAAGAAATCTGGACAGTTTGAAGTCCACTTACGCAGATGGAAACCACCAGAAGCGAGGATGCGGGACAAATCCGACCGGATCAACGTCGCCTGCTCCACAGAATCGGCACCCGAGACGATATCGTCGACATAAGTGTCGCGTTTCAGGACCTCCGATCCCTCGGGATAGCTGCTTGCGGAGTCCTCAGCCAACTGCTCGATGGTGCGAAGCGCCTGGAACGGAGCCGATGAGACACCATACGTTACGGTGAGCAACCGATAGTCACCGATCGGTTCGCTAGGGGACGGCCGCCAAAGAATGCGCTGGTATTCTGCATCTTCCGGGAACACCAATATTTGCCTATACATCTGTTTGACATCTGCAGTAAACACAATAGCGTGCCAACGAAAACGAAGGAGCAAATGGAAGATGTTCTTTTGCAGTTTTGGTCCGGCCAACAATTGGTCATTTAGTGAAGCACCCCGGGCGTCCTTGGCGCTAGCATCAAACACCACACGGAGAGGGGTACTAGTCGACGAAAACCTCAGAATCCCATGGTGAGGGATATAAAAGAAAGGATCGGCATCGTTTGCCGGAGGGTCACACTTTTCCAGATGGCGACATGTCTCGTAATCCTTCATGAAGGCATTATAATTTCTAGAAAGCTCAGGATTAACCTGAAGCTTCTTTTCCAAAAACAGGAAACGCTTGAGCGCCATGGCGCGAGAGCCGTGAAAAATCGGTTTATTTAAAATATCGGTGAAGGGTAGTGGAACAATATACCTACCCTCCTTTGTACGACGGTAAGTCGTGAGGAAGTGTTGTTCACACAATTCGTCGTTTTTCGATAAAAGAGCTTTGGTGGGAGTGTTGACGTCCTCCAGTTCCCAAAATTTCCTAATGGAGTCGTCCAACGACAAATTCTGTGTAATTTTGGTAGTGACGTGACAGCTACCACGACGAGAGCGAGAGATGTCCAAAGCGCAGCCACCCATCACGATCCAACCGAAAATAGTATTAATGATAGTTGGCTGACCCGGGTCACCCTGGATTAGCCCTGGACGCAACGATGATGCGAAGACATCTACGCTTAGCAGCATGTCTATCGGGCCCGGCTTATGCCAACAAGGGTCCGCGAAAACCAGGTCCCTGTTCGTTGACCACGACGAAAATTCAATATACTCGGTGGGCATATCCGAGCATATAGTCGGCAAAACATATGCCTCCAACGAAAAGCTAGTGTCATACTCACCAGTACTGGGTGTGATAAGACACGATAGGGTGCCACTCGGCTCCGCCACCGCCTGACCTATACCGCTCACAGTGTGTTTTGATTGAATTATTTTCAAACCTAATCTATTGGCACACTGCTGCGATATGAAGTTACAAGCGCTAGCGCAGTCCAGTAGCGCCCGCACCGGAACCCGCCGACCGATTCTATCGGTAATTAGAACGACGGCAGTTGAAAACAAAGTGGGCCCAGCCCCAAGGCCAGCCACCATGGCAACAGCCCCTTCGGTCCCCTCAGTCGATTTATTCCCAATATTCGGTTGTTCCGGTTTATTAAAATGTAGCAAACTATGATGTGAGCAGCGGCAATACTCACAACGCTGCTTTGAATGACAACGCCTTAACGAATGTGCGCTCGACAAACACAAAATGCAGAGTCTATTTTGTTTGGCTAGTGTAAAACGTTCACTTGGGGTACATTTCAAAAACGTTGGACAGACTAACATGTTATGCGGCCCCTTGCATACTACGCACGAAACAGTAGCGGCGATGAAAGCTGATTTATGTTTGGGGCCCGTTCTATTCCCTACTGGCGCTGGTATATTCGCCGGCGACGCGATTAATCCCACTACGTTGCCTAATGCACGACGCCTTTTTTCGATAAACTGACCCAGAACGTCGAAATCCGGAACCTCGTCGGAATTATGTTCTAATTCGAATTGTTCCTTAGTTACCTTATCCAACTTAGACCATAACAAATGCACCAGCATAAAATTTCTGTCCGGTAATTTATACGTATTTAAAATCATTAAATTTTCTGTGAACGTTCGTATAACCCTATCTAAATCCCGAGGACCTCGGACCGGTTCACAGTTCACGAGTTTTTCGAAGTAAACGGTCGCAATTTGCCGCGTCTTGTTATACTGCCTACACAATGCACTATACGCAGTAATGTAACTCTCGTTCGTGAGCGGGTAATTCTTAATCAAATCATACGCCTCGTTCTTTACTATCGTTAACAAATAATGCAGCTTCTCTACGTCAGCCAAATCCGTGCGCTTATGTATCAATGATTCGTAGAGTTGCCGAAACGACACCCAGCTCTCCAGCTTCCCATCGAATTCTTTTATATTAATTTTCGGGAGTCTGGCGGCGTTAGACGGTGGCGCCTCTGGAGTGGGTTTCACTTCGGCCATCTGCAATTTAGCCCAACGCGCTTTTGTGGATCGTAAATTTGTCTCAAATATTTGAGTTATCCGAAACTCTTCGCGATGCAAACTCGGAGGCATAGACCCTAAAACTTTACGCATCGCGCTATGAAACTCATCCGAAAGCACCGTAAAATCGTTATTGTTATATGATATCAACTCACCATCAGTAGTAGCGGCTAATAGTTCGAGGCGCATTAACGCGTAATCACGCGCAACGCGGGCCGGGTCGGCCTGTTCCGATTCCATGCCACACTGACTCATGGGCATTTTTTACTACACACACGGGTCACACAACACACTAATTACTGCAATATATTTATTTCCGACTTTTATCACTCCGCAACAGCAACGAACGAAAATGGCGTCGACGCGAAACTAATTACGGGTAGTCAGTCAACAACTTCCTACCGCTTCGAAAAAACGCCGAGTGTTGCCAGTTTAAAACTTAAATACTACCACTCTCAACGAAATAACCGAGTATTGCTACTGTAAAAGTCTTTAAGTTTAACTATCGGAACTAACCGCGACGGTTACCGATGCGTAAGAAAATAAATGTTAAATTTTTAAACTAACACAAAAAAAAAACGAGAAACTAAAAAAAACAACGGCCGAGTATAACAAAACCGACTTTCACGAAAAATCCGTCCTTGAGGTCTAGATGTAGTGCCTCTGTGTGCAAGTGATTTTTAAAACCGGCTGTCTTACCCCCAAACCGAAACACAACAGCTCGATTACTGCTATTTCACGGCAGGTTACGGGTAAGATGGTGGTAGCAATCCGGGCGGACTTTGCACTTAGTCCTACCACCGGCATGCGATAACGAAATTAACGAAAATGGTAGGTGGTGTTAAAATAGTCAACCGCTCCCGACGAAAGAAACAAATGAGAGTTGTAATATTAACACCGGACCTAACCCTAACGACGAAAAAGAGGGACAGTGTATAAGAATAAAGCTAGCAACCACTCTCGACGAAAAAAATATAAATGTGAGGGTTGCAAGTTTAACTTATAACCTGCCTAAACGACAACGAAAAAATTTAAAAAAAAAAAAACAGGAAGGTATATTAAATTTTAAACTAGCAACTGCTCTCGACGAAAAAAGTAATACAATGAGAGTTGCAAGCTTAAATATCCGCCCTAACGACGACAAAACTTAAATAACGATAATGTGCAACGAACCTTTCAGATCCTTTACTAAAATTATTGACGGCAATATTTTGCTTACCCGAAAAACGGTTAAGGAATTTATAATGACGATCGAAAACGAACTTTTGAAGAAGTGATTAATAAAACGACGACAAACAAAGGTCACTTATCAAAACATTCGGTTCGAAGACCAAAAAATGTTAACGAAAGGGAGTGGACTGTATAGGAAAAATGGGGATAGAGGTCGAAAAGAAACGAAAGGTGCTTAGGGCCGTTAGGAAGCAAAATATTGCGTCTCTCTATGATAAGGTATACACGAAAAACTATAACGTAGTAGCAGTGACTGCTGAAAGCTCACCTGAGGGGCTCCTCGTCTGCGGTGATGCAGAACCTTAGGGCGTCGGTAACAGGCACCGTTGGCTCGTAGTTATCAGCTCCTCCGGAATCACTGCTAACTCTTACCTCGGGTGTCGCACTTAGCCTTTCAGGTTTATTCGCAGGGCGGCGCACAAGGAGTCTTCAGCAGTGGCACTGACTTTATAAAACTATTTTCAGGAAAAGATTTGCAAAATTCGTTGCTGACGGTCAGCGTAACGGTTACTCCGTTTTGAAATTAAGGACCGCACATAAAAAAAGGTACAATATAACTGTCAATAGAAAAATTTGTAATGAGTGACAATAAACGCTCCCGCTCCGATCAGCTGTTTTTATAAAAACGGACGAAGTGGAGGGGAGAGGATACGCAGATGACGGTAGAACGGAAAAATCCAGTGTGGCCGCTACAAAGAAAGTTCGTAGCTAGAAAATAATTGATGTCGACGAAGGAAATCTATGGCAACACTGAACAGACATCAATTTCAACAAAATTAGGTGTTGTCAGCCTCTTAACAACAATTTGCACTTAGGGTGAGGCCACACGAGCGTAATTTTGTGAGTTGTGAGCGGCAGAATTTCGGTTGCGCCATACATTGTGTCACGTGATGGCGCGCGTGATGGCGGTGAAGCAGAGTCGCTGTGTACCTGCTCACATAGATCTGCTACAGCCGATTTCGAAGAGGGACAGTCGCCGTTGCGACAAGGATGGCTTCATCAAGGTGGAAAGGAAGAAGAAGCCCGCTTGTCGCAATCAGTGCGGCACCGCCCTGACCGGACCGAACCATCTGCTGCGTCCCGCGACACCAACGACGCAGCTGTACGTGTCCCGCCTGCATCACTCCACGAAGGTCACGGACATCGTGGAATATGTGCGTGTGAAGACCAAGCTCACTCTGAGGGTTGAGCGGTTGGAGTCCCGCCATGATGTG
This sequence comes from Archips xylosteana, assembly GCA_947563465.1. Lineage (NCBI taxonomy): Eukaryota > Metazoa > Arthropoda > Insecta > Lepidoptera > Tortricidae > Archips > Archips xylosteana. Next base: position 4,782,673 of record OX387362.1, read on the forward strand.
AATTTCAATTCATTTGTGGTGAGGGTTCCGACTGATCAACTGTCGACCTTCACAAGAGAGGAGCCGAAAGCGCAGGAGCGGAGGGTTTTGGCCGAAAGGTGTCGCTTACCGGCGGTTTCGTGGCCGGTTAAGTGACACTGCAAAAGTGCCCACGTCACAGACTTCACGTGCTTGTAATTAGGTTGTTAATTAAGTGTAATATAAATATGTATGTTCGTCTTTAAGGTATTTTTATATGGGCCTATGCAGCCTGAAATAAAATTATTCTATTCTATTCATCTATTCTATATTGTATGGCAAAAAAACCGAAATTCTGCCGCTCACGACTCACAAAATTACGCTGGTGTGGCCTCACCCATAAAAGTTGAATATTTTGCAAACAGAACACAATATCCATGAATCGTCTTCGCAACCCCGTAATGATTTTAAAAGACCTATCTAACGAGAACACACACTATAAGCTTAGATGAGAAAAAAATCACCCCCACCACCCCAATCGTCTATGGGAGGCACCGTAAAAATATTTTTTTCACTTCTCATGCTCATAAAATGTTACTTTAGTCTCTGCATATCGGGACTAAAGCTCTTTTTTGATCTCTAGGGATTAAAGTAATTTTTTTTTAATTTACTTTGGAAATCCCTAAACTGCCAATCACGGTGTTTGTGGATGGAGGATTATTGCCATTTTCAGTGACTGGGCATAGACAATTTTAAAGTTTTCCACAGACCGCAGCGCGCTGCGGACGCTCCGAAGCGCTCCGTAGCGCTCCGTAGCGTCCTGCGCTTCGGTCTGTGGAAGCCTTTAGTGCGTGGAAATACCTAACCTCAAAATGACAACTGTATAAAAATATTTTAAAAAATAATAATTTCGTGAAACACCATGAATAATTGGCATTGATCACTTTTTTACAATGTGGTCTAATTCCAAAACCATTTCCAGGAATAGGTTTATTAAATCGTTTTATAACATTGTAGTAAAAAAATATTAAATGATTGTGTGTATTTTTGCAAAATAATGTTTGACCTTTGTTTGACCTTTCTGTGGGCATTAACTTTGAAATTCTTTGTAACAAGAAAAAAAAAGCCGTCCGTCTAGTTTCTCTATACCTACTATTCTCTGTCACTTCGACGTAGTTATCATCTGTCAGTTTAAGGATACTATTTTGAAAAACATTCTTCGCGTTTTTTATATTTTAATAATGGATTTATACAGGAAATGTTTCATTCCTACTTGTGGAAATGATTCTGTCAATAGCCCAAACAAATTAATTGTTTGTATTAGAGAAGATTTACAAGGGAAGTGGTGCCGCAAAGTTAATTCAAAGTTTACAAGATGTACTTATTTTTGCGAGGATCATTTTAATGTAAGTATGGATTAAATCCGCCAAAGAACTTTCAAGGGAACACTTCTGACCATTTTATTTTATACGTACAAAAATACTATAGCCGTAAATCGTTTTTTTACCTATTCTCTTGGAAGAATCGGCAACTTTAGTGTTATTGTTATTGTAATGTAAAGTGACATTGTCAGATGACAACTAACCATCGATTGTGACACATTTTTTTTTGTCATCATGTCTGTGGTTTATACACAGATTCAGCCGCGGCATGTAATTTACGAGAAGTCGTATCTCAAATTTTCAATAAATTATAAAAAAAGATTGGAGTGTTGACTTGCTGAAATATTCAAATTAGTTTCTTAAAATGCTCTATATTTTCGATAAAAAAAATAAAAAGGGGGGGTTAGAAAAAATGAACAATCCCAATTACGAATATTAATCTACTTAATTATATTAAAGACGAATTCATTTTATTATGCATACTTAGTCCAATTAGCTAAGAAATAATTTTCAAGTTTGAATCTGTTGCCTAAATATGCAAACATTTACCTAAAGCGTCACTCAACAAAAAAAAAAGCCGCGGAACAAATTTAAATTGCTATTTGAATTCTGAACAGACGTCCATTGCTCGTATTGATCGTACGTTTTATAAAAGTAATATTGTAGATTAGTATACCTTAAACATCGTTTTTTTCCTCGCATTCAAAGTGAAAAGTAGAGTGTTTAACGCGAGACTAAACTGCCATAATGACACGCGAATTATAGCCACCCTCGCTCTGCTCGGGTGGCTAAATATCTTGTGTCATTATGGCTTGTTTTAGTCCCTTGTTGAACAATCTACAATTTTTTTTCACTGTTTCGTACAAGTACAGCTTTCTAGCACTATTAGTCTCTAGGCTAAGCCGCGGACGGACGAACGGACAGACATGACGAATCTATAAGGGGTTCCGTTTTTGCCTTTTTGGCTCTGGAACCCTAAAAAACATCGAATAATATAAATTGGGCCCACTAGCATAATGTTGCCACGCAATGCTGTTTCCCAGGAGGATCCATTTAAAATTAAACAAACGCACTGTGACCACACGAACGCCAGCGTAAAGTCACAATATATAATAGTACTAACGTACAGAATGGCCACGCTCCGCCCCGCACCGATTCGAGTTACCCCACCCCTCAAGGCGCAGATTGCCGGAACCGCCGGAATCCAGTCGGGAGCGCGCGCGATGTATGTAGGCGTACGGTACAGACGTCGTCGTGCTTATGTAGATTCAAGAACGCGTATTTTGTACGTCGTGGCCGCCGTGTGGTAAAGTGTACAGTCCAGTACCTTTACCATGAGTTACACTAGTTTACAGTAACCGTACTCGCTAGCGACGGCGTAAATGATTTGTATAGAGAATTGTGTACAGCGCCTCTAGCGGTCACTTACGAAAGTACAATTCTCCATACAAATCATTTACGCCGTCGCTAGCGAGTACGGTCACTGTAAACTAGAGTAACTCATGGTAGAGGTACGGGAAACTGAATCGAACCAGGGTGGAACCTTTTCACAACCAATTTCACGATGATTTATTTGGCAGATGTATGGATTGTCAACATGATATTTGCAAGGAAAAGGGTTCACCCTGATACGTGATTCAGTTAATCCGACTGTACTTCGCAGCAAAACCTAAGTACAAACCAGAGTTCATCCACATTCATAGTGCTTGTAATAGCTTAAATAGAAGAAATATATTTTGACTTTAAGCCGTGGTGGCCTATACTTCATTTAATTTAGCATTGAAAAGCACAACAACATTATATTGCGGCTCGTGAACTGTAATCTCTTTACAATTTGTACTAGAGTAACAATTGACGACACGCAAATAATGTGGCATTAAAACAATTTTATTTTGCGGCTCCCAGACTATTGTACTGTTCTATTTGCTAGGTAAGAAATAGTTGACCAGACGCAATATAATGTTGTAGTTTTTTTTCAATGCTAAATTAAATGAAGTATAGTGGTTTGACCTATTGCCTCTCAAGCAGGTCGTGCGTTCGAATCCAGGCCCGCACCTGTGTTTTTCGGAATTTATGTGCGAAATTTACCATGAGCTTTACGGTGAAGGAAAACATCGTGAGGAAACCTGCACACACCTGAGAAGAAATTCAATGGTGTGTGTGAAGTTCCCAATGTACCTGGGCCCGCGTACGAACTACGGCCCTAATTCTGAAGGAGGCCTGTACCCTGCAGTGAGACGCATATAGGCTGTGATGATGATGATGACTTTATCTCGAGCAATAAGCATGCATTTAAATTAAAACAAAGTACGGAACTATGAAATAAAGTCCTTCAAGTGATTTTATGATAATTTATGCGTCATTTTACGCAACTATTCGGTCAATCAGCCAGCAGCATATTTTTCTAAGAGAAAATATGTATTAATTTCCTTATCAATATCGATAAACACGCATGATTACTACCTCAAATTATTTGTGATATATCTGATATGATAAAACAGCAGAAATGTACCTTCTAGTGCTACTCGTTTGGATAATATAAATATGTATGTATTGTCACTCTCAACTTGCAATATGCGGCAAAACCGTAAGTAAAAAACCGGTCAAGTGCTCGTAAATGAAGGGTTCTGTATCTCCGTACAATGTTTTAAAAATAGTTCAGTAAAAAAAAACAGATCTAGTTAAAACGATGAAAAAAAAACAAGTTTCCTGTATGCCCACCCCATTACATTTTTAAATTTATTTTATTTTTTGTGATATAGCGGCCACAGTAATATTATACACAATCGCTGAAAAAGAAACACGTTTCTTGTATGACGGCCCCCTTTTTTTAGGGTTTAGTACCTCAAAAGGAAAAAACGGAACCCTTATAGGATCACTTTGTTGTCCATCTGTCTGTCTGTCAAGACCCTTTTTCTCAGGAACGCGTGGAGGTATCAAGCTGAAATTCATATCAAATACTCAGGTCTACTGAAAAAATAAAACTTCTAAGCCAACGCAATCAAAAATCCGTTTATGCCTCAAATTTTCGACACTCGCAAGGGAATCAAAACCTACTTCCCGTGAACTCAGAATTTTGAAATTTGGTATGAAGCAACGTCTTATAGCACAGATAAAGGAAAAATTGCGAAAATATAATTATATTAAATATTAAGGGGGGTCCTGACTAAGCAATATTTATAAAATGATCTCACACTGCGTACATTTTACTTAGAAGCAGGGTTCTACTAACACTGGATTATTATAGTTACGGCTGTTTACGGCGTACATTTTGACATACCCAAAAATTTGTACGAAACCTTCGGTGCGCGGCGCGAGTCTGTCTCGCACTTGGCCGGTTTTTTTTACTTTATCTTATTTTTAGTACAGTCAGCATCAGATACATATATCTACGCGCCCCATAGGTGTTCATATAAACGTGTACATTCCAATCGCCGCAAATTCATTGACAACTAAGTTATCATTTACACGTGAACGCTCAGTACGTCACAATTCTGTTGACAACCCAGTTTTCATTAATACTTAACTTACACCACTTGAAAGTCATAAAGGTAATAACAACTAGAAAATCAGTGGTAACTAAGCACTGACAGTTGTCAATAACATCTATACGCACTATCTAATAACAAACATGTGAACAGCCAGGATGCCACTTGTTGCTAAGCAGTTACTATTTCAATGGTAACTAAGCATCAATTTTGACAATATATAATTTGTACAAATTTGAATCTTATCTGCTTGCAATATAATATCAAATGGCATTCCGCAAAGGGTAATCTAGTGCAGTTTGTTTTGAGCACGAGTTGTGGTTCTAGCCTCGTAAGTCCTCGTGTACTTCATTAAGTACAAATCAATTGTAAGAATAACTGCCGAATGCACTACCTAGTTGGAGTACAAATATTCCAATAAAATAAGAACTTTAAATCTATATAAGTCATTTCTGAAATCACCAAAACTTAGTATTCTCGGCTTGGTCTGTAGAACTATTATACATATTTCGATAGGTTTACTAAATATATTAATTTGTCGATAATTCACAAATTTCTTAAAAAGCAAGTGCTATGTTGTTTTTTTTTATGTTTAGAGGCCAGACAAACGAACTAGTGGGTCACCTGATGTTAAATGATCACCACTGTCCATAGACACCCGCAGCGCTTTACGATGCTAGTGCGTTGTCAGCCCTAAGGAAAAAGGAGAGGGAATAGGGGAGGGGGAGAGGTATTGGGCCCCCGGCGTTCTCACTGACCGTACGAAACGCAGCAGGGAGTACTGCTGCTTCACGCCGGTGTTCTGTGAGAGGGTGGTACTACCCCGGACGAGCCGGCCCATTCGTGATGCAGCGGCTAGCTACAACATGGCTCTACCACTACAAAAACTACACTACTATGTTATAGAAAATTGAAAAAAAAAACGTAAAAACTTATGCGATCCAAACTTAAAAGAAATAAATAGAAATCCGAAAAAAAATTCCCGTCTAAATTGTGTGTCGACTGAGATTTGAACCCGGGATCTCTGCTTTGAAAAGCAAACCAATGTTATTGAGACCACGACGTGTCTTCTCTAAGGGCTCGAAATTTGCCTTCATTTAGCGTTTGCTATTTGTCAGACGTTTCGACGATTCTACTGAAAAGTAAATAAGTTAGAGTAAGTTGATCGAAAGGCATCTGTCAAATTTGATTGAAGAGAAAACTCTAGACAGATGTATACATGTGATGACAAGTCTGTACTGTTTGCGATGATTGTCATATCGCTTACCTGAAATTAGCATAGCTATTTTTTATCAAAATTCGACCATAGTTATTTTTATATGCTTTAAACGTCTAATTTTCCATGTTGTTCAGATATATTTGATATGTTGACTGCTAGATACCAGTGATTTTTTGAAAGCTAATTTATCAGTATCATTGGCTTGTTAGGTGTGTAGAAATTAATGAATATCGACTGTTTAGGTATTTGTGACACATTGAGCCCTCACAAGTAGAACTACCATGACAGTCAACAACTTTTTGACAATTTAAACGTTTACCTCTCTTTGAGCACCTGAAGCGTATAGCGACTTTTGATGCTGACTGTACCTATTTGTTGTTATAGTGGCTACAGTAATTTGGTAATACATATAGGTAATCGGTGAAAATTTCAACTGTCTAGCTATTACGCTTCAAGATATAGAGCCCTGTGACTGACGGACAAACAGACAGACAGAGAAGTCTTAGTAATTGGGTCCCGTTTTTACCCTTTGGGTACGGTACCCTAAAAATGAAATTGTTTTTCGGGAGATTTTTTACTTAGTCGGGAGTTGTTAGGACCTACAAAAAATCGGGATAATCCCGCCAAATCCGGACTATCTGGCAACCCTAGTTCAAACGGTAGTAATATTAATAATCATTAAGTAAGCAAAATAATTCTAGGTATGTATTTTAGAAATATTTTTTAGTTCGTGATAAAGTCCCGCAAAATATTAGTTATGAGTCAGAATCGCGAAAATATCAAACATTATAATAATTACATGTTTTAAAAACAAATTCCTGCATCGAACAAAAAATTTTTTTTTCTGAATATAATAGTAATCCTTTAAACACGAATAACCCTCTCTCTGACCGTCTTCCTTTATATTATTATCATTTACCTTCTAATGTTAGTATTTGTTGCTACTGTTCTTTTTTTTTATTTTTTTTTTATGTTAGATAGGCCAGACAAACGAACTAGTGGGTCACCTGATGTTAAATGAACACCACTGTCCATAGACACCCGCAGCGCTTTACACGATGCCAGTGCGTTGTCGGCCCTAAAGGAGAGGGAATAGGGGAAGGGGGAGAGGGAGGTGGAGAGGGAAGGGGTGAGGTATTGGGCCCCCGACACTCTCACTGACCGTACGAAACGCAAGCAGGAATGCAGCGGCTAGCTACAACATGGCTCTACCACTGATAAATTCTGTTTTATTTTTATATCTACGTAGATACAAATAAAAATAACGGATGGATAATAATTCGAAAACTACTAGATAGCCGTTAACTAACGAAAGTAGTGCTTCTCTGAAGTTGTCTTCACTTACTTTACCTAATAAAAGTGAGATATAACGTCTGGTTTTCGAAGCTTCGAATACAGTCCTCCTTAGTTATTGCATTTTGAGCTTTATCTGAAATACCAAAGACACACATTACGGTAGCAATATGCACGGATTTAGGTGACTTTGATAAGCATTGACTCGAAAGAGCAGATTGGTTTGTGACCCTTGAACTTAAACTGTTATTGATAATGATAACTCTTTGAAGTCTTTTCGAATTACATATAAAAAGAGTTATATTTCGATTAGCAACATTCAAGGAAAATAACATATCACGAGTAGAAGTCCCGTGCCCAAAAATATTAAATTTATATCCAAATGATTCAAGTTTTTTACTAAATTGAGAGTCCACATTCGACGAACTTACGCTTCTAACTGATAACCGGCACGTCAAAGCATTATACTGCCACGGATACTATACTATGATCAGATCACAAATTTAAATTCAGTACTTTTCTTTACAGGACGCTGTAACCCACAAGATGTCATAATCAATATCAAGCACGGCTCCTACCCAGCAGTGAACCCGGATGGATACAGCTTCCCAAAAGGCTTCGTAGACCCTAACACGAGGGACCATATACACACAGTTGAACTGCTTTCTGATGGGAAGAACACCACATATGTGATAAGCAACCCAAAACCTGGCAACTGGTATGCGCTGGCCTACAGAAAATGGGAGGATCCTAGAACGCAGAAGGTGGAGCAACAAGGTGAGTACATATAATGTTTCGAGTTTAGCCAAAACCGAATTAATAAATTTTGATTTTTTGCACCACGCGCGTCACATTTCGGTGGTTCACATGAAGCTGGAGTCAAATCAGTTGTTACGTAAACAGTACATGCGTACAAAATGGAATGGAATCGTCGCAAGGAAAAATTAACAGTTAGAACCCTTATAGAGAAAGGATAATTAACCGCTAAACAAGCGACTACTAGGACTAGGAAGAATAGAAGGGCCCAGAACGATATGGCACGACAATTGCCAAAATTAAAATTGCAAAATGTAAAACCACACTTCGAAGTAGGTACTACGATATGCCTCTCTAGCAGTATATCTACTGGTTAATCCTCTTCTCGCAGTTATACTGTCATAAAATAGTGTGCGACACGTCCTACAATAGGTGACGATTTTTGAATCGTTCAACTGCTTACTGCTACACGTCGACGCACTGTACCTTTGGTTGGTTGGTGGAATGTGGTAGTTTTAAGATACCTGCCCACTTATTTAACTTGTAGGAGTTTCTTTTTTAAATTTTAGAAGTCTTTATCTTTATTACGTTTACGACCTATCTCTCATTGTGCCTCGTCAAGTAGTTTACTAAACTAACGAATATCGAGCCAAACTCGACCTTGATAAGGTTAAGTAAATTGGGCGCTCCCCGAGGCGGGGTCTATTTGTTGGTTGAGTAATGACATTAATACATTGTGAGTTAATCGTTACAAGGGATCTATTTCTATAACATGTTACATCTCTCCACGCTGTTTCGCCATCTATTTACTTGGTTTTCTACTAAAAAAATAGCAATACTTTCTAGTTGATTAGGCAGAGTAGAGGTTTTTGCTAAGCGGAATTTGGGGAAAAACAACTGATAATTTAGTCTTCGTCATAGAGGTTTTCCTAAACATTATGTAAGTAGATGTTCTTGTAAATAATTATCCCATTTACACATCTCATGAGAAAAGATTAACGTATAAATAAAATAAAATAAAATAATTTAGATTAAATTTTGGTGTCAGTTCTACGTAGTACTATCCCACCTGTCTCAGTTACAGAGATGCGATTGTAAAAAATATTCCAAAAACTCAGTTATAAACAAAACTGTCACCAAAAGTGGTATGTCGTCGTAAAAGGAAGGAAGTGAATCAGAATCTTTCCTGATACTATTAACAACGGTGCCAGTAGCAAGCTCTGCATGTTTTCAGGAGAGACAGAAAACTACATTATATAAATTCATTTTATAGGGTAAGCGTACTAGTGAATGAACAGTACCAGTGAATGAACAAAACGATAATTTTTTGAAATATTAAGAATTTGGTACGTTTCTACCACGCCTCGTATTTTTTTTTCGACTAGCACCATTACTTGTCAGGTTCTGGTAAATTTGCTTCGACTCCTAAGCAACAGTTTTGAAATGGCGACGATGTAAAGTGGACGTACGAATGTTGTACATTTTTTCTATGGGGCAGTAGGTACAATATGGCCAAATTTTGGCCACATGACCAATTTTTGACTGGCGCGGTATTATTACCTAAGCGACTTTATGCTTCGCTAACTCACCATCCAATGTGAGGTATTATTGTGCTGTTTAGGTGTAGACAAGCTTGTGGGAGTACAACCACAGAATGCAACACCTTACCGATCGATACTAGGTCCTATTAGCGTTAAAATACGACGCACATCCCGGGCTTAATAGAAATCTGTGCTCACTAGATTGACCTCACTGCACTTGCGTTGATTGTTGCCGGCTTCCTGCCAACCTACTTACCATTTTATATTACCATTATTCTATAGGAGAATACTTTTATGTAGGGTTTTATAGTGCCTGTATTTATTTATTTATTATTTAATTAGATAATGTCCCTCGTCGGTTATTTCATCTTAGAAATTAATAGCCAAACTTACGCTCGTTTCTCAATAACCTTATGTTATGACACAAGTGAAAAAATATTCAATAAATAAATAATAATAAATATTAGGGGACAATCTTACACAAATCGACCTAGTCCCAAACTAAGCAAAGCTTGTACTATGGGTACTAGACGACGATAAACATACTTATATAGATAAATAAATACGTAAATACATAGAAAACATTTATAACTCAGGAACAAATATTCGTGCTCATCACACAAATAAATGCCCTTACCGGGATTCGAACCCAAGGACCTCTTGCTTCGTAGGCAGGGACACTACCAACTAGGCTAAAGTGGTCGTTACACACACTAACACTTATTTATTAGCTTAGTTTTGCGAAAGATAGTAAATTTCTAATCTAAAAAAAATCGTAGCATATACAGGGTAATTTTTTAATCAGAGCACAAATTTTGATACGTGATTCAGTATCGTTGATAGATCAGGATTATCTGTTCAAGTTTTTTTTTTTTTTACATTTTGAAATTTGGGTTGTTCATAGTTATTCATCCAATAATTGGTCGAGTTACTATGAAAAACAAAAAAAAAATAACGAAAAAACACGCTTTAAAAAAAAACAACTAAAAAATAAAAAATAAATTTTAATAAATTTCAATTCACTATTCTTATAGTGCAGTAGAAAATATTAATAAGCAATTATTATATTGTTATATCCAGATCAAAATTTGTAAACAATACTAAATATTGAAATTTATTAAAATTTATTTTTTAGTTGCTTTTTTTTAAAGCGTGTTTTTTAGTTTTTTTAAACTATTATTTATTTTCTATTTTTTAGTTGCATTTTTTTCACAGTGAGAGTTTCCATGTGCTAAAAAGAGACACAAAACGGTTTTTGGCTCGTCTTAAATAGAATCGGTCCATCTTATACTTGGTCTTTGGTGCACGCGCACTGCTCTACACTACTAAACGTAAACCTCTTTCTTTCTAACTTTACCCCCCTCACCTACAACCCCCAACCCCCCAACCCCCTAAACCCAACCCCCCAACATCCCCCACCCCATTTCCAAAAACTCCCCCTCAAACCCCTAACCCCAACCCCCACACCTTTACCCCCAACCCCCTAAACCCCCCTTACCACCCTCCCCATTTTCCAAACCCCCAACCAACCCCGGAAACCCCACCCCATTTCCCCAAACTTCCCCCAAACCCTTAGTGGGAGCCCCAAAACCCCCTGGGGGTTGGGGTGTTTGGGGTTAGCCCCAACCCCCCCTTACCCCCTCCCTATTTCCCACAACACCCCCAATCTCCCTAACCCCGAACCCCCCCAACACCCCCACCCTATTTCCCCCAAACACCCCAACCCCCACACCCTTAACCCCAACCCCCTTCCCCCCATTCCCCCCCACCCCGCCACCTACCCCCTTCCAGCTCCATCATCAAACCCTTGTTACCATCTAGCCCTCTTACCCCCTCCCCATTTCCCACAACCCCCCAAAATCCCTAACCCTCCAAAGACCCCCACCCTATTTCTCCCAAACCCCCCCCCCCCCCCCACCCCCTAACCCCAACCGCCACACCCTTACCCCCAACCCTCTCAACCCCCGACCCCTAACCCCCCACCAAATTCCCCCCCCCCCACCCCGCCACCTACCCCCTTCCAGCTTCATCATCAGACCCTTGTTACCATCTAGGACCAAAGTACTCGTCAAAACGAATCAAACGAACCCAAACTCGATGGGGTGGTTTCGTTTTATTGTGGAGTACCTATGGCCATCTTCCAGCTCCATCATCAGACCCTGGTTACCATCTGGGATCAAAGTGCTCGTCAAGACGAATCAAACGACCCCAAACTCGACGGGGTTGTGTCGTTTTATTGTGGAGTGCCTTTGGCCATCTTCCAGCTCCATCATCAGACCCTGATTACCATCTGGGATTAAAGTGCTCGTCATGACGAATCAAACGAGCCCAAACTCGACGGGATTGTGTTGTTTTATTACAGATTTCCTATGGCCACCATCCAGCTCCATCATCAGATCAGCTCCATGTTACCATAATATTGCATTGTCATCCAATTTACACATACGTGCAAAATTTCAGCTCAATCGGAAACCGGGAAGTGGGTCAAAATCGCGCCCTAAGGAGTCGGTTACAAACATACATACAAACAAACATACAGGTGAAGCTAATATAACCCCGGCGCCACACATAGCACAAATGTATCAACATATACATATATTTATATTTTAACGACGTTAAAATATATATATTTACATTATATATATTTTAACGACCGCTTTAGCCTAGTTGGTAGTGACCCTGCCTACGAAGCAACAGGTCCTGGGTTCAAATCCCGGTAAGGGCATTTATTTGTGTGATGAGCACGAATATTTGTTCCTGAGTTATGGATGTTTTCTATGTATTTAAGTATTTATTTATTTATATAAGTATGTTTATCGTCGTCTAGTACCCATAGTACAAGCTTTGCTTAGTTTGGGACTAGGTCGATTTGTGTAAGATTGTCCCCTAATATTTATTTATTTTATTTTATTTATTTATATATTTGAACACATATTTGATCTATGGTTGATTGTATGGTTGTTCTATTGAACAAATAAGCAAATACCGGTGCTACACATGTGATCAAATAAATGTGTTCAAACATGTGGCGCCGGGGTAAAGCGTGTAAAAATACTGAAAGTTGTTATTTTAACGTCACTGAATCACATTAAAATTTGTGCACTTATTATACAAGTGAGCAAACTCTTTATGCTTTATTTTATTTATGAAAAAATACAAATTACATTTATGCTTTATTTAACTTTTGATCTTTGCAAAATATGGTCTACCTACTATAAACAAATCAATTTAGTTAGAGAAGTTTATTGACCGACTAATTACTTCATACCCATTTGTTCAGCAAATAACCTCTAGGATTCCGTAGGATAAGGTCATGAACCGTCCACTTAATATGTAGCTATAAATTCGTTGATTCAGCTAGCCACATTTAAAACGGGCATAAATGATACATATGCCTGGTAAGCGCTCATGAAACTTGTAATATTTTTTCCAGGTCTGGTAGCAGACTGCCACACGATATTATACACAGATTTACAAGTAAAAAGAGACGACAATATCCGACTAATCGACTGCGAAGAAGGCCTGGTCATCTCCTACTCTGATATTCCGGCGACCTACAAGTGTATGACCATCGACAACATAGATCCAGTTACCTTCAACCTCACAGTCATTCATACATCTGAAAACGACACAGAAGTCAGTTTTCTAATACAGGCACTATCTCAACCGACACTCGAAAACAGTCTCTTATCGTGCTACTTTGACCCTAAAGTCAGTAACATACATACCATAACCTTCACACCTCACCCCAACGCTTGGCACTACTTCAAAATAGAACACTACGTCCAACAAAATGACACCAGAATCAATAACTGTGATTTTTACTACACCAGAACTGAACAGGATGATGCCAGCAACCACTCGATTTTCGATCTGATGCGCGACGACAAAGGTCGCTTTTTCACTTTCGATTACGGCCTACCCACCACAGACTTGCAAGACGCCACCAGCTTAGTCAATTTAACATCAGGCGAAGTAAGAACATTAAGATTCAAAGTGAACCAATTCTTAGATATTGGCGGCAGTCTTGCTTTAGAAGCGAGCCTTCTTATGAGCCTGAAGTATTATATGGGATATAAAAGGGAATTTAGGAAAAGTGCCAAAGGATCTTTACTAGCATTCAGCGAAGACAACCAATTTATGCGAGTAGTTATTTGTATGGACATTGGTCATACCAGCGTGCCTTTGCAATCTGGACATTGCAAGTACAACGACCGCTTGAAGCCGGCGTTATTCGTGTTGAACAGCACAGATTCAGAGTCGATATACGATAAGGTGATTATACCTTTTCCGGACAGTGGGTCGTGGTATCTGACGTTTAGATTGTTCTGTGATGAGGTTGTTTGTCCTTGTCGCGCATCACACAATGGGACAAATTACTACGTAAATTCGAGCGCGTTAGACAGGGACGAGGAAGACTTGAGTGGGAATGACACTCGGGTTGGTGAAACGGACTGTAATGCCACGGTGGTGCTGTCGATTTCTTCGACTTCGTGCGTGAGCGGCCGCTGCAGCAACCACGGCAGCTGTCTCCTAAACACGTTCGGAGGGCTGATTATGTCGTTTTGTTCGTGCTCGGCTGGTTACGGAAGTAAGTGGTATTTTAAAGGCATGCCATAGCAGAAAAAGTGCTTTGCTTGAATATTGTGCGAATGTTTAGGTCCTTTTCAAATGCAAACTAATCAAGCACCTTGAACTAATGAAAGTTACTGACTGATTTACAATCAAATAAGAGCTGCTTTGCATATTTTGTCACAAAGACATGCTGTGCAACTATCACAAAAGTTCATCCCCTTCGGTCGCTTACGAAACCGGGGTTTCGAAACTGGTTTCGATGGAAGCTTTCATCTTATACTTTCAATTGTTTTGTATTGTGTGTGATGCTCCATACAAACTAGTTTTGTTTAATATCCAATCTACTTTACTTAACATGGTCCTTCGAACCGTATTTTAATTTTGTAATATTGCTTTTCAGGCTGGGACTGTTCGGACGATTCGAGAATGGATACCAGAGTGTCAATGCTTGTGTCAGTACTGCTTTTGACATTGAGTAATCTCCTGTTTTTCTTCTCCATTTACGTGGCCATCATTCGCCTATACTACACGGAGGCAATGATGTATGGCTTTACAATGGTGTTCTCCACGTTTTACCACGCCTGCGATGCGCCCGCGCAAGTAGCCTACTGCATCACCAGACCTAACATATTACAGTTCGGAGATTTCTACTGCGGAATTATGTGTTTCTGGGTGACATTGCTCGCAATGAGCATCATAGGGGAGAAACTTAGGTCCTCATTACAACTTATCGGTGCAATAGTAATAGCTTTACTTACCACTTGGAACATGCATTCGATTGTAGCGTTCATTTTACCCGTTGCCGTTGGGTGCGTGCTATTGTTCTTAAGTTGGTATTTAGACTGGAGAAAGAATCACAGTTTGATGTTCAAGAGATCGTACTACACGACGTTTTTGCCGATCGGCATCGTTCTCGTCGGGATCGGTTTGGTTTGCTTCGCGTTCCTGCAGACCGAGCAAAATTATAAAATAGTACATTCCGTGTGGCATATGATCATAGCTGCAAGCGTCGTCTTCCTACTGCCCGATGCTAAGCGGTCTGACACCAACCCGTTCCTCCCAAGCCCCAATTTCTGCAGACTGCCATTCTGCAGCACTTTCAACAGATCTCAAACGCCCATGACGGCAGAATAACGTCAATTGCCATCCATTGCAACAAGCCTTATGTCATTTGTGAAAAGGTGCAAATAAAAGTAACGTGTAAGAGTTAAATAAATATGAAATAAGATATAAATGTTATTCCCATTAGTTAAATCGTAAGGCATTTTTCCTACTAGTCAGAACTATTTTGAACAAGTACAGACGTTTGTGAGTTCGTATTACTCTTGATTGTAGTTAGGTGTAATATAATGAAATGTTCACATGACAATAGATATATTAGGTTATATAGTAAATTCTTCATATATTTCAATTGAGAGCATAATACAAATGTCCCAAAGACTGCGATAAAAATGCGGCGAGAACACGTTTCTTAAATTACGCCCCACGATACCGTTAATAACGGACCAATTTAGATGTGATTTTATGTGATAGAGTGTACCAAAGTTTAGCTGATTTTAAATACTTATTGCTTTTTATGTCGGTCCGGTCATACCGGCAAAGGGTTTTGTAAATATTTGAACCCGTACACATTTTTCATACAAGAATTCAAAGCAGAGAGCGAGTCCGAATTATGTTTATCTTAAAACTGTTACGAGCGGTTATTGAGGGAGCACCGAACAATTTAACTATTAGGCCCCTATTTCACCAACGTGACAATTGTCCGTGAAATATTTTTCAAAATTATTTTCTATAGAAATGCTTATAAAAATGACACGCATTTTGATACAATTGTTTGTATCTTTTAATGACAATTAGGTTGTGAGACAAGAATTATTTTTCCTAGTCGTCCTATTTGTAGATTTGTCTGTAAATCTTGACATGGTATTAAACCTGTGTCAGGCTTGCGTTACAATTGTAGCGTTTCGTGGTTAATACGCGTGTTTTCATAATAGCTCTCCGTGAAAGTAATGTAACGATAGGATAGTTATAACTGTCGCACCTGTTAACGTGTTGAAATAGGGTCCAGAAATATTTATTTTCTGGCTGTAAATACGAGTAGGAGAGTCCGCTAACTATGGGTTAATTGTAACTTGTACAATAATGTCTCGAAGTAACATAAAATTGTATGTCACAAGTTGATGGAGCTATTCTTCGCCTTTGAATTGATTTTGATTGACTTTAGTATCTAAAGATGTTCCTTTCTAAGAATGGACATTGGCGGCTCTTATTTCGATCGTTATCCAAGCCAACATAAGATTGGCATGACTAACTTGACCATTATTTCGTTACATAAAAACGGGACAACCACTTTTTAAAGTGATTTTGGACACAAACAATTTTTTTACCTACATTATTTTAATTAATTTTGCATTTACATTTTGTCTGGTGCGCAGTTTGTACCTACTGCAGGTGAAATGTGTAAAAGTCTTCGCAAGATTTTTGAAGATTTTTAACAATTGGCTAAGTAAAGTTTTTTTAAGAAGTGCTAATTATATTTTTTTTCGACAGTCAGCGTTCTGAAGATCGAGAAACTGCAGCTGTTTTATTTTTATCTCCTATTGTTTACTGAAAATATTTTTTTAAGTGTTCGAGTTGACATTTGTGAGATTTAATGGCTGACAAGCGGTTCGTGCTCAGTACTTAGTAGAAACAGAAAAAAAACTAAGTCATCTGTCACTTTTGTCCATGTCAAACCGTTTGCGTTTCGTTTGCTTTGCGTTTTGGTGTGATTTTTGGACTATTTTTAACAACCTCCGCACAAAATCCGGATTTACAATTTTACCGCATTTCTCCACGACTTATGCACGATAATTGAATCACGATTGAATATTTTTGATCATTATTTTGGAACTGCTTTTTGGACAATGCAAAGTAAACGAAACGCAAACGGTTAGATTTCATTTGACATTGACAATTGACTTCGTTTTTTTTTCTATTTCTGCTAAGTACTGAGCACGAACCGCTTGTCAGCCATTAAATCTCACAAATGTCATCTCGAACACTTAAAAAAATATTTCCAGTAAACAATAGGAGATAAAAATAAAACAGCTGCAGTTTCTCGGTCTAGAAGAAGACTACTGACGAAAAAAAATATATTTAGCACCTCTTCAAAAAACTTTACTTAGCCAATTAAAATTAACATAGGTTTAAATTCGGAGACCTCTAATTGAGTTATCTTCTGTCCGTTTCAACTTGTTTAGAAACAAAAAACTTACGTTCGTCAAGCGACTTTCTGAAAACGTGTCATTTTCGCGTCGCGCGTGTGTCCGCGCGGGGCATTTTCGCGTCCGGGACAGTATAGGTAACGCCATCAGAGTTGAGGCCACGCACACAACCACATCTCATGTAATGACAGCGAGATTTTGACGTTGTGTTGTCATTAAACGTCAACACAACGTCAAAATCCCGCTGTCATTACATGAGATGTGGTTATGTGCGTGGCCTCAACTCTGGTGGCGTTACCTATAGTAGGTAGAGGACAGAGAGCGAGACAGTCTCGCTCAAAACGGCTCGTATGGTCACGTTAGCTATGACCAGCATCACAGAGAGCAGGAAACGCGGCTAAAACAAAAAACTAGCTTCTTATAAACACTATTACGTAATGCATTGGTTACAATAGGCCCAGGTAACCTTATTTGTATAAGTACATGTGCCGTCACTGCCGCGTA
This sequence comes from Archips xylosteana, assembly GCA_947563465.1. Classification (NCBI taxonomy): domain Eukaryota; kingdom Metazoa; phylum Arthropoda; class Insecta; order Lepidoptera; family Tortricidae; genus Archips; species Archips xylosteana. Next base: position 4,800,595 of record OX387362.1, read on the forward strand.
GATAAAAACTAGTTTTTTGATAAAACAAATAACGATGCATAATTTAGTTCAAGTCTTAGTTCAACTGTTTAGTAGCTTAATATGAACAATGTACATCTGGTACATCTGGGCAAAAGGCAATTCATGCAAAATCATTATTAGATACATAGAATTATATGCTTTTGTTTGGTGCCTCTCCCGGTGCAATATGAAATCAATTAGTTTCATGACTTGATTGAAACTTAAAAAAAGTTAGGTACTTACTATAAGAATATAGGTCTTTCGAAGACGGTGTCAATGTCGCTGTGACAAAGCGGTAAACGTATGTAAAGTCGAGGTCAAAGATATCTTTATATTTTAGTACCTTGTCACCGTATGCCTTCTGACAATTTTATACAAAGTTGAAACACGAAGTGATAGTGACAAGGTAGCAAAGTGTTAACATATTTTTGACTGCACTATGGCATTGTAACTATGCAAATGTATGCAAAAGACCGACGCCACGCCACATCAGTGTCTAATGGCCCGTACAATCTATACGCGCGACCCGCGATGCGTCGAGCTTTTTCTTGTCCATTGCGCGGCCTAGACGCTCACCATACAGTGGTTAATCTTGAAGCACGCGCAATGTACAAAGAAAATGCGTCGTTGTTGATGGATCGGTCGGTATTATTTGCCGTGTCGCAACGTTATTGTACTGGCTCTTGCTTCAAAAGTCCACCTAGGCCCTGTTTTCAGTAGGACATCATGGTGTGGCAACCAGTCGCCGACATTATAAAAATATATTGGTTGATTCCGCGACCAAGTGGTTATCGGGTGATACACTCAAAACACACGAAAATACCTACCATATAAATGGTAAAAAACTGTCCATTGATACAAAACTACAGCTAGTAGGGCTCAAATTAAGTTTTCGCCTAATAGGCAGACGTGCGAAACAATAAGGGTTCCTTGCCAGTCAGTCAGTCTTGTCAGTGTTGTAGGTATACATTTTGTTGGTGTCGGTGGCTGGCTACGCTGTCACAGTTTCCCAGCAAAACAGGTTCTTAGAGCAATTATACCGCAATGTTCATATTTCATACATTCCTTTTAAGGGTGAAATCTTTTGGAGTGTTTGTTTTATATGACGATCATGCCATTTCATTAGCTAATTATGATTATCAGATTATGTTCAATGGTCACGATAATTATACGTTTTATGATAATAAAATAACGGTTTGATATCTCTTGGTTAAAAACCGAGGAAAGAACCTCAGTTTGATTAAAGCTAGTGTAACCGTGACAGCTTGTATGTTCAACACGCTGCCGGTAGTCGATGGCTTGAAGCTTCGCTTTTAGTCTCCAGGCATCAGCTAGTTCTGAGAAGTTTTTAAAATGTTTAATTGCAGTCATACAATAACAATGCAGATATGTACAAGACGCTCTCAAATGCATACTGTCATCAAATTATATTAGGATGTGAATACCTGGTTATTTTTTGGCGGATGGCTTTTTTTTCTAGTGTACCTACTGAATATTTTATAGTGACGTCTCACTCATTCAATGTACTAAGGTTTTATTACTATATATTGTTTTACTGTAGTATTAATTAAGTATTACTCGATGGCTTATCTTATTTTAACCAGGCCTATACTCCCAAGTTAAGAGGCTGACAACATCTAATTTTGTTGAAATTGATGTCATTTAAACAGTTTTTTAAGAAAAACTGTTTGTCCTAGCACATCAAAAAAATTATATGTTAATATTCATCATATTTCAAAGACCGTGCACGGACTCGATTGGACGAAATCGGCTTGATAGAAAATAATTGCAAAGATAGGTCTTAAAATCATCATTAAACGGTTCTATGTCTTTATTTTTGTGGCGTATGCGTCTGCAATTAAAAACATGAAATCAACATATTCATACCTAAACCGCTAACGAGTCATATTTCACAATTAATCCACAGTTTTTTTTTAATTCAATATTTGCCCGATAAATTTCAATATACCCGGCTGCCCAGTAATAGCGGCATCTCGTTTACTCCGATACAAATAGACAGTGTGCGCCGACGTTGGTGTTGACAGCGTCTTAATGTTCGCATAATTTAGAATACGTAAGCATTTTTTTTTTAATTGGCACATATATGTATTGTTATTTAAGCCAACAAACAATCGTAATATTTGTATAAAACAAACTCAAACTCAAACTCTCTTAACTAGTTACACGCCCCGGATTCGTGCGAGTGTAGTTTTGAAAGGGAGGTGAAAAATGTAAAGGTACCGCCTTTGATTATAAACTTTCTTTAATTTTTCAAGTCTTTTTTTAGGGTTCCGTTCCCAATGGGTAAAAACGGAAACCCTATTACTGAGACTCCGCTGTCCGTCCGTCCGTCCGCCTGTCCGTCTGTCACCAGGCTGTATCTCGGGAACCGTGATAGCTAGAGAGTTGAAATTTTCACAGATGATGTATTTCGGTTGCCGCTATAACATCAAATAATAAAAAATGGAATTAAATAAATATTTAAGGGGGCTCCCATACCACAAACGTGATTTTTTTGCTCGTTTTTGCTCGATATTGATAACAGCAACAGCAACAGGTAGAAGCTTAAATTATTCACAGAATATTTAATTACGTATTGACTTTACAAATAAATCATTAGATTAAAATAAAAAAAATATTTAAGGGGGCTCCCATACAACAAACGTGATTTTTACAGATAATTGTACGGAACCCTTCGTGCGCGAGCCCGACTCGCACTTGGCCGGTTTTTTTAATGTTCCATTCGTGTTGAGTTGAACCGACGTGGATCGTGTATTGTAGGTATAAAGTCAATTGTATTGCCATAAACAAAAAATAAAACCTAAAATTGTCTATCTTTTTGGTTAAATAGACAGGGCCTAATTTATGGTTTTAGTGTTAGTGCATAGTATTTTTTGAGATTAATATGTAACAATATACTCATGTAAGCAAAGCCACACACACTGCACATTCAGTAAAAGGGTCATTTTCAAATTTTGCGCAGGTAAACTTGCCCAACCTAAAATAAGTTGTTTCCGTTTACATTGTCTATTTTCTGCTGTTATTTGTGTGAAATGATTAATGGTGGCAATGAGCTATATAATCATAGATAATTATTGTGTATCGGAATCGAAAAAAGATGCTTAGTTTTTAGGTAACAGTGGTAGCTCCATACAAAAAGTAACAGTGTTCTGCGCAAAATTTGAAAACGACCCAGAAACACTTCGGTCTGTACACTTATGATGATGATTAATATAATTTATTTCAAACACAAGAAATGTCCAATATTGTTATGTACACTAACGGTGCCTTATATTGTCCACTATTAAATTTCTAGACCGTTTTCAACTGCGCCTTAGCAGTGTATACCTAGGCCAAGACCTACAACGTTACATCACTTTTATGAACTTTTCATATGTTATCTGATATGTGGAATATCGCTAGATGGCGTTAGTATCGTGAGCTCCGTTCGACGTTACAGTTTTCTGTTTTGGCTCATTTAGTTATAAATGGAGCGTGCCCAGCGCGTTGCATAACACTGAATCATATATAATAATAATAATAATAATCATTTATTCATATATAGTTGTACAAACAATGAAGGACAAACATATTTCTGTCAGCACGAAAAAGAAGATAAAAACAATTTGCACATTTAATTTGTTATAACTCTGGCCTCCAAACTAAGCAAAAGCCTGTGTTTTGGAGTATCAGCGTTCGACGCGTTACCGCTGCTTGAAAGTTTATAATATGTACCAATATCACACTTCTATGCGACAGACAGACCAAAAACTAAGAATAATAAACATTAAGTTTGTGTGGGTAAACGAGGTGAATGAGCATATGCGTGCGTGTTTGAGTGTGTGTGTGTGTGTGTGTTGTGAATCATACCGAGTTTGATAAGAACAATTCAGTGTCGTCATAGCTAAGTTTTTGTAGCCAATTTGACACTTGACGTTTAACTTCAAATTTATTCAATGGATAAATATTTAGGATACGATTAGTTGAGTTATAAATCTTTGAATATACGGTACCACACATTGAAAACGCGGCGTAGCGTATATGATTCAGTGTTATACACCGCGCTGGGCCCGCTCAGTTAGCGTCGCGCGCATCCCCGCACTGCGTTTTGTGGTGGACTTACACGTGACCAAATGTCAAAAGTTATCAAACCTCCTCATCATACTAGTTCCAACTTGCCTGTCATGGTACCTACGGTCATGCACATCGCGATTATTCGCTTTATCGCGACATAATGTAGAGGTAACGCCACCAGAGTTGAGGCCACCCACACAACCACATCTCATGTAATGACAGCGGGATTTTGACGTTGTGTTGACGTTTAACGACAACACAACGTCAAAATCCCGCTGTCATTACAAGAGACGTGGTTGTGTGCGTGGCCTCAACTCTGGTGGCATTACCTATAGCCGAATATTAGCGAACACTTCGCTCCTCAGTCGGAAAACTCGCGTCCATGAAAGCGATTTTATCGCGATAAACTTCGCTTGCGCAGCCACATTTAGCTTCGGTTGGCTTACAGACATATTTCAAGTCATTTGTTTAAGATTTTTTCAATTTTTTAATCCAAATAACCGCCGTTTCAATCGCTATCAGTAGCCTTTCGCATATCCTCCAGAGTCCCGACTTTTCCTAACGGATGTAGTACTTTAAACCTAAAGCCCAGTTTAGACCGCTTTAGCCTAGTTGGTAGTGACCCTGCCTACGAAGCAAGAGGTCCTGGGTTCAAATCCCGGTAAGGGCATTCATTTGTGTGATGAACGAATATTTGTTCCTGATTCATGGATGTTTTCTATGTATTTAAGTATTCATTTATCTGGTGTACTTTCGTTTGGCGAATTACGTTTCCCAAACTGATTCATAAATATGGCAAATGCTTAATTTCCCAAATGTTCACTTTTTCTGAAACTGTAAACTATTCAGGATATATTTCAGGAATATTCTGTAGGTTAGGTTAGGTTTGTTTTATAACAATCCTGAAAAGTATAGTTTCAGAAAAAATAAACATTTGGGAAATGAAACATTTGCCAAATGAATCAGTTTGGGAAACGTAATTTGCGAAACATTAGTAGAGGTAACGCCACCAGAGTTGAGGCCACGCACACAACCACATCTCATGTAATGACAGCGGGATTTTGACGTTGTGTTGACGTTTAACGACAACACAACGTCAAAATCCCGCTGTCATTACATGAGATGTGGTTGTGTGCATGGCCTCAACTCTGGTGGCGTTACCTATAAACCCATTTATTTAGATAAGTATGTTTATCGTCGTCTGGTGCCCATAGCACAAGCTTTGCTTAGTTTGGGACTAGGTCGATTTGTGTAAGATTGTCCCCTAATAAAAAAAAAAAATCTGTAGGAAAAATCGTGCAAGTTGCATTACATTGCCGCGGCGATCGACTGACCACTGCAAACTCATTCGCTTTACAACCTCGGGTACTAGACGACGATAAACATACTTATATAGATAAATAAATATTTAAATACATAGAAAACATCCATGACTCAGGAACAAATATTCGTGCTCATCACACAAATAAATGCCCTTACCAGGATTCGAACCCAGGACCTCTTGCTTCGTAGGCAGGGTCACTACCAACTAGGCTAAACCGGTCTAAACTGGGTTTTAGGTTTAAAGTACTACATCCGTTAGGAAAAGTCGGGACTCTGGAGGATATGCGAGAGGCTACTGATAGCGATTGAAACACTAGTAGAACGACCCTTTTGTGTATACCTAACTTGATATTATTATACATCATTTAAGTACACAATTATGTATCATAACTACTAGCCATACTTGCCATAGTTTCTTGGCATCTCTAAAGATGCCTTAAAATAATTATGTTAAACGATACTTTTTGTCCTGCAACTTCCAATAGGAATTGTGCCATGATTTTTAAGTTAAGGGTTTCAGAGTGAAATAATTTAATTCCCGAAAAAAGCTGAAAAAAGCTCATAAAAACCATGTGTAAGCAAGTCATGGTAGGCATTCAGTGGCGTAGAGTGGGTGTCAGCCGCCCGGGGCGGAAGAAAATTTTGCCGCCCTTTTATATACATATTTAAATTTAAATTGCTTTAATGAACTTTTTCAAATATTTACAAGATTATTTATTGTGAAATTTGCCGCCCCTAAAAATGTCGTTCGGGGCGGCCCGCCCCCCTTGCCCTCACGCTACGCCACTGTAGGTATTTATAATGTTGCTGTAAAAACACAGTCTAACTTAAAACACGTAGAAATGTAAAATTCAACATTCCTTCCATCTTTGTTTTGCTCAAATAGTGAATATATCACTTTTATTTGATCTCTCGAACTTGAGTGAACCAGGAAAATTTTGTTTTCTTGGTTGAACTGTTTTAAGCAGCTACCTTTAGAGATAAAGTATTTTTCGAAGCTCAGCTCTAAAAATTGTTTAGACGAGATAATGATACATATTAATATTTTATTGGAATGCTATGCTATTTTGATGTGAAGTATTGTGAAGCGTTGCGTTGTTAGACTGGCAATCTTTAAAAATTCCCAGAGTTGATCTTTGTAGGTACGAGTAATCTTTATATTTGTGGATTATTTCCTGCTTTATCATTTGTATACTCGTTAAGTTATGTTCAAGAGTTGCTTGCTTATTATTATTATTAAATTATTTATACCCAAAATACTCTATACTTTAGTTAATGTTGTATAGCTTCAATTTATTATAATGTAGGTACTTGAGTAAAGTTGTCAGTTAATAAGCACACTCTCTTGTACCTATTGCAATATGATAAATATTTTTATTTAGTATATTTCGTTTTTGGTAATGAAATGAATAATGTTTGTTGTAAAAGATTTGTATGTAAATGTAATTATTAAAACCAAAGTCAAATTTATGAAAAATTTCGTTTTTTCACCCTTTAATACATAATACCTCAATAATATGGAAAGGAGAACTATGAAAAAAAGTTCAATACATTTTTTTGAACAAATTTAATCGTAACCCATATGATAACTTATGATTAAAATGTGTAAGTTGATATTGTTGATGTAACCCACTTATTGATATAATTTGTAAAAATAAATTAGACAATATAATTTAACTTAGGTACCATTTCATTACCTCACCTGTTTTTAGATAGGTCAAGTGAATTGAATACCTATATAAGTCTTTGCAAGGACTCAGTTTATTTCAATCTATCTGGCTCTCAAAGCTTTGCATAGTTCTAGTAAACACTAGAGGCACAGACGGCAAATATTTAGAAGATTCTAGTAACTTGAATCAGTGCTATATTCTCATGCCGCCAGCACCAAACATAATTTCTCTCTCAAACTGTTCAGCTTTCAGAGTACCGTCTATACTAACGCAGTTCTCATTAAAAACACTATATGCTGACACCTCTCCCTTCTTTCGTGGTCTTGTTCGAGTATTAAGATAAATACCGATTAGAACTGAAACTACGAAAAAGACAGCACCAAATTGTAGCTTCAGGAAAAAGATATAAAGGGTTAACCATATTAGGGTGTAGATGGACCACTTGATACTGAAGTACCTCCAGGATTCTTGCTTCTCTGGCTCCAGGGACTCGACTTCACTGGTTTCCGATGCTACATCCACTGGTTCTTCTATTTGGGTTGGCAGTAGATTTACTGGTGTTGATTCTTCGTTTTCCATCTTTAAGAGAAGCAAATTGAAGTCTTGAGATATATTCATGTATGGTAACATTATTTAAACTAGATGGTGTGGGTGGGCACAATGAATAATTACATAAAACTTTACTGTGTACAAATTGAAGGCCATCACAAGCCGGGAGCGCAGGGCGCCAACAGAGCGTGCCCAGCGTGCTCTATAACACTGAATCAAATATACAGTGACACACAACATCAGCGCGGCACATCGTATTTGATTCAGTGTCATTGACGCGCTGGGCACACTGTCGGCGCCCCGCGCTCTCGGTTTGTTTTGGCCTTTACTACTCATGCCTTTGCATCCGGTGACTTGGTTTCTATGCCAAGCAGAGTGTAACATGTGTCTGAACTCTGAGGTTCCCTATGAGGATGATATAGTCAAATTTTGTGTACTTCAGCATCATCAATCATCATACTCTTGCTAATAATTGAACAAATTCCATGAGATAATTCTTATTTACAGTCAGCCAGCTCATAAACATGCAGACAACGAAACTGAATTTTGTTTTAGGGTGAATCAACTTTTTTGTGTTGTTTACTCTGTCCCCAGTTGTCCAAGTGACACAGCATACTGTTTCATAGAAAATTCTAGGTTGTCCAAGGGACGTAACCATAGCAACGGTGTCACTAAAAAGTTGATTCACCCTTTACTAAAACTATTGATGATGATGGCTGGCTACATGGAACAAATAAGGGAAAAAGTGGATTTTGTGTTGTATCAGGTCAAGGAGATGGCTCATAGGAGGGATGAGTAGAAGATACTCCACCAACAAGAGTATAACTCTTAAGTTTGAATGGGACTAAAATTTTCATCTTAAACAAGTTAGCCGTGACCTTTTGACTGCAAAAAATACTGACTCACCAGCAACACCTCATCATCCTTAGGCTTGTCCATTTCTTTTAAAAATTTAGGAGTAATAAAGTCAACGAATTTCTTTTTGGACTGTTCAATTTTGTCTTTGGCGTTCTCGATAAGCTCCCGGCGACGACGCAGAGCACGGTACTCTCTTAACTTTGCCTCCATCCGTACACTTTTAAAACAATCGAATGATAAACAACAGGCATGGACTTATTAAACTATTAATAATTGCACCAATAAAAGTTTACGCCGGATTATTTATTGGAATTAAAAACGTTATCGCGTTTCAGTCTCGTAGTGTCTTGTTTTCACTGTGAAATTTCACGTATTCAACGTTATAATTCAGATTGAAAAAACGCGAGTTTACAGCCACTTCAGGGAATCAAAAATATTGTTGAAGCTAACTAGTGATTGTAATAAGAATTCACAATTAAAGTGAAGTAAATATATAACACGCAGTGCTATTGTTTAGCCAATTTACTTGAATTTACAAAAACAACACAACAAGTAGAAAGAGTTACGCCAGCTGATTGATGAGCTGTCATTAGCTGACACATGACAGTCGACGTGACAGCTAAGTCTAGTGTTGCTATTTAAAAAAAAAAACTGCTACTTTGTGAACATTTGTTAAATTTTTATAAATTTCAGTATTTTATTTACACTTTGATCAATTATAACTGTAGATCCACAGTCGCGCGCCCGAAAATGTCCGAGCCAAATGAGCGCCACTTTGATAAAAGTGGCCTTCTTTTTTCTCAGTACGTTGCGTGAAATTGTCAAGTGTAGCTGTCAAGTGTCAACCGAAATTCGACTGTAATGAGGTAAAGACTACGTTCAAATTTCTGTGTAGGTAATGATTTTAATTGTTATGCAAACAAATAAAAAAGTTCGGACATTTTTTGAAGGGGATTTTGTTCGGCAATGTGTTTCTTCAGTTATAATTGATCAAAGTATTTACACATCCCAGTGCTGGGCACAGGCCTTCTCGCACATTAAATGGCTTAGAGCTAGCTTACTCACAGGCAAACATTTCCTTTTTCAAAAAAAGCACTGGGCTAAAACTACTTTGAAACCCGCCAAATTGAAATGAAATTCAAATTTTAAAAACAACTTTACACATCCCAGTGCTGGGCACAGGCCTTCTCGCATATTAAATGGCTTAGTTAGAGCTAGCTTACTCACAGGCAAACATTTCCTTTTTCAAAAAAAAAAATACTGGCATAAAACTACATTGAAACCCGCCAAACTGAAATTCAAAATTTAAAAACAACTTTATTTATCATTTATTTTATTTTTTAAACCACAAATGAATTAACGGTAAGATTGGGTTGGGTTTAATTTTTTTTTCAAATAAAAAGTGCGAACTTGATATTTTATTTAATTAGGTTAGTTTTGCATTGCTTCTGAAATAGTACTAAAATGGGCTACACTTTGATTTAATGACGAGAAGCGTCAGAAAGTTATCTGTTTCATAGAATTACGGAATATGTTTTATGGAATAGAGAGAGCACAGGCCATCACATCACACATTGCGTCTTGAAATTATAAATCCGGCTTTACGGACTTCGTCAATGATCATACAACAGTGTACCGCCAAGATCTCTTGTTTAATCTTTTATCTTCCTATTGTATGAGTTAGGTATAGTCGGGTTAAGAAAAGTTTCGTCACTTTTCGACCTTAACTCGTTGACATAGAGTCGAAAAGTGACGAACCTTTTCTTACCCCGACTATACAGAATGTTTATGAAAAATTGCAAAAAAAAAAATTGATCAAAAATGACAGTAGGTTTTGATGTGTAAATGTCGCATAGCCTTTGCCGTAAATAGATCTTTGACTAAGCAAACGGGGTTTGGAACAAACAAGTGATAATGTAACATCATCAACTTACGTTTTACTCTAGAATAGGTACAATTATTCCACACAGGATCAAAACTGAGCAAGTGTTCTAACCTGGCTTCGCAGCATCGCCGCAGGCTCCTTTAGCACCACGGAACCCGTCACAAAGGCAGGTACTTAGTTGTTCTTCTAGCGCCATCACTACTACCGGGTAGGGAGTAGGGAGAGTTACTTTCTATCCCTTTCACGCAGACTTACTCCTTAGAAGTCAGAAAGGGGTATGTGTAACGTAAACAATTATTTTAATAAATTTTGTATTTACTGCATTTTTTTTATTTTTTTTTTCTAGTGCGCAAATCATAAACATGCAGCCAGCCGAAGAGAACTTGTGTTACTTAGCCCCGGATCTATGATTTTTTCAAACCGGGGCAAAAACTTGATAGTGGCGCCCCCTCCCTTCACTTGTTCGATATTTCGAGTTCTTGCCTCAATGATTTGGCGCCCCCATGAAACTGCCGCCCTGGGCAAGTGCCCCGGTTTGCCCCCCCCCCCCCCCCTTAGATCCGGGGCTGGTGTTACTAATACCATTTTTATCTTACTAAACAAGTTAGTCGTGAACTTTTGGCAGCAAGAATACTGACTCACCTGTTGGGACTGTTCCATATTGTCATTGGCTTCCTCGATAAGCTCCCGGCGCCGATGCCGAGCATGGTGCTCTCCTAACTGTGCCTCCATCCGTACTCTTTAAAAACAATTGATTAATGAACAACAGGCATGGACCTGTTAAATTACTAATAATTGCACAAAAAAAAGTTTACGCCGGAATATGTATTGGAATTACAAACGTTATTGCGTTTCAGTTGCCGAGTTGCGAAGTGTCTTTTTTTACCGTGAAATTTCACGTGTTATCGGCAGTAAAATTCGGATTTGAAAACGCGAGGGTCAGCCACTTCAGGGAATTAAAGATATTGTCGAAAATCACTAGTGATTGTCATAAGAATCCACAAATAAAAGCGAAGTAAATAGATAAAACGCCGTGCTATTGTTTACCAATTTACACAACAAGTAGAAAGAGCTATGCTCGCCACACCACGCCACTGACTGATGAGCAGTTATTACTATTAGCTAGCTAATAATAACTGCTCATCTCATCTCATCGGCGGCGTGATGGTGGCGGGCGTAGCTTCCAAAACAAACCGAGAGCGCGGGGCGCCGTCAGAGCGTGTCCAGCGCGCTCTATAACACCGAATCAAAGATACAATGACACAAACCTTGAGCGCGGCACACCCACACCATTTTTGATTCAGTTTTATTGACCGCGCTGGGGACACTCCGTCGGCGCCTCGCGCTCCCGGTTCGGTTTGTTTGTTGTTTGTTGTGGCTTGCTTAGCTGACACTGTGACACATGAGTCATAACATGACATTGACATGACTGTCGGTGCAGCTGATTTAAGTGTTGCTACAGAAAAAAAAATTTCTACTTTTTGAACATTTTGTTGATTTTTCATAAATTTCATTTTATACACATCCCAGTGCTGGGCACAGGCCTTCTATCACTTTAAATGGCTTAGGGTTAGCTTCAACACGGGCAATTATTTCCATTCATTCCAAAGTTGCCTTATAATTATATACTGGCAGCATTTGTTAAGGCGCGAATACCGATCGATAATCTCAATAACAAACTCATGCAGAAAAGAACCAAACATTCCAGTGGTTAATTACTCGTTTATTTCTTAATTAAGGTATCAAAATCATGTTTAAGTTATAAAATCAATTATTGTAATAACTAGATGGAACATCAATCTGAAATGGGGGCTTACGGGGAGAATCCTAATGTTCAGAACTCTGGTAATTATATTACAATTATTCCTGTGGAATATTCAAGAAGAGGATATCCCATGCAAGCTGAATATCAATACAAGTAAGATTACTGATTAAATACTTACACAAAATTTATTTTTTTACTTTTAACTGGCACTGAAAATGTCTTTGGGCTTGACTGTTTTAGCGAATTTAGGTCACGGGAGGAATATTACAGCGTTCAAAGTCAAAAGTTGCAAGCAGAAGTAAATGCCCACCTTTATTCGGTGTCGCAGAGACTCCCTCACCTATCATACAGCCCTTTGGGCCGACACAACGAGTGGGACAAGCATGACCCCCACAAACCAATGCAACCAGATTCCAAAGAAAGCAATAGTTCCGATTCACTGGAGAAGAGTGTTATGGGTATGTTCATATGATGGTATAGTCTAAGATAATTTTGGTTAATTATATACTAAAATAGTACTAAAGCCTGCTACACTTTTCTTTATTATTTATACGAACGTAGCATGGAACAAACGAGTGATAACAATATACATATAATTCATTTTACAGTAGGTACAATTATTCCACACAGGATCAAACCTGAGCAGCTGTTCTAACCAGACTGGCTCAAGTAGCATCGCCGCCGGCTCCTTTAGCACCACGGAACCCATCACGAGTGGAGGCAGTTCCTCTAGCGCCATTTCTCCACCACTACCGGGTAAGGACAGAACCATAAAGAACTAGCGTTTATTCCAGACAAATCTTCTATCCCTTTCCCTCACGTTTTAGTACTTAGAAGTCAGAAAGGGGTATATAATAAGTCCGCTACAAAATTTTAAGTGCTAGGTCCACAGTAAACAATACTTTACACAGAAAAATGTCTTAAATCTTGCAAGTTAAAATTTTAAATCCGGCGGACACGATTAAATTGTACGTCATTATTCACTATTATTGGTTGAAGTTTCATGTCTAAGCATTGCATAATAAGGGAGTTTAATAAATACGGATTTTAGCTGGACAAAAGGGTTCACGGAATTTCTGTGATAGATACGGTATCTTTATTGTTAATACCACGTTCAAGCATACTATAAGCGACGTAAAAACAGAGAATTTAGCCAGGTTTAAGAAGAATTAAAAAGACTGGATTTGAGTGTTTTTGATCATTGCCAGAGAGAACCTGCGGTTTAAGTGAAATGAAATGAATGAAATGAATAAAATTTATTTCGAAAGAACAACAACAAAAAAAAAAACAGTTTACAAATTTTTTAAATATTAAAATGTATTGAGGCAGTTGTCTCTGATTTTCAGTGGATCCTATTGAAACTCTATCGCTCTTTGATACGCAAAAAATACGCATAGGAGTTCCTACTCATGTAACATTTTGTCTCTCGTTGTCCAGTAGTAAAAGTAAAGTAAAAAATAAATATTAATTACTTGAAGATTGTAGGCGTCTAAATATATTGGTAAGATTACTAATCAACTATTATTTAGTTTTAATTTTAGCCAACATAAAAACTAACACTATATCATGCTTATAGGCTCATCAGGCAGCACTACCTCCTCATCGACCGTATCCTCAAACCCCGTGACCTGCATATATCTCATGTCTCGTACTGCCATTATGGTTGAGATGAGCTCAGAGGAGGTCCCAGCCTGCGTCACGGCCTCACGGTTCCTTAACGCTGTCCTGGCGACCGAAGAGTTGGGGATGACGCAGGCTAGCACCAGGAGCTTGGCAGCGAGTGTCTTCGCGCTGTGGATGTGCAGTCCTCTCTTGGGTAAGGATGAGAATTTTTCTGTTGATGGGGCGATAAACATTCTGGCAAGTCTTATACCTACCTACATAACGTTGACAGGATGAGTGTTGCAGGAATTTTGAATTCAGTTGTTTAGTACCTATTCTTTTTTCAACGGTCAATTATTTCGATTTGTCAGGTGTTGAGAATGTTAGAAAAAAATATAGTAATATAGCACTGCTCATAATAATTGTCAATTAACGTTATTTGTCATCCAACGCGTTCCCGCACCCTTAACCAGGTCGTCGCTTCTTGTTGGAGGCCTGCCTACACTGCGACTTCCGGTCCATGGACGACATTCGAGAACATTTTGGCCCTATTGGACAGTACGGATGGCGTGAATGGTGCAGGGCCGTTCTGTTTGGCGAACTTTTGGGGAGGCATAATAATGTTCAGCAGTGGACGTATTTCAGCTACGATGTGTGATGATGATGGTTATTTGTCACACAGCCTGTACAGTCGAGGTCAAAGATATCTTTACATTTTACTACCTTGTCGCTGTCACTAGGTATGTGTTTGAACTTTTATATGAAGTTGTTAGAAGGCATACAGTGACAAGGTACCAAAGTGTAAAGATATCTTTGATCTCCACTGCACAATGTTGGGTTAGCTTTCTGACCCAACGTATATACTGGAGTTTTCTCTAAAACTCGAATTATTATTTTATGTTTTTATACATTATTGCAGAAATCCAGCTGAAACCACACCACTGCCCGTGGAGGCTGTGGGCAAGCTGGCAAAAGCTGCTGCTGCGATACGGCCACGGCTCCGAGTCACGGCGCAGCAAGGACCAACCTGTGCTGAGGTTGCAACGGAATGTCTTCTTCCCTAAGCATCTGGAGGAGGGAATCAAGTGAGTGAGGATGTCCACTAAGATCCATCGATCTATGGATATGGGATCCACTTGACTTCATAACAACAATGAGTCCTAGTGGACATGCCGAGTTACTTATAGCCGACAATAGGTGTGCCGGTGTGTCCTAGAATCCTAGATGGATATGGAGCAACGTATCTAATGCTGGATAACGGCATCAGGTTCTTCGCTCTCACAGTCAAAAATGTTTACGTCCATGGGCACGGATACGAATTACACGAATATTTGTAAACTTTCAGGGACTCTCGTATCCAAGAATTACTGTATGAGGAGGCACGACACAACGTGGTAACGGGCCGATATCCTCTGGAGAGCGCGCAAGCCGTCATGCTGGGTGGTTTGCAGGCACGTGTGCAATTGGGACCGTATGACCCGCACCGGCATACTGCCAAGTTCTTCAGGTGAGGAGTAGATTATGAAAGACCTGGTCTTTGTGAAACTGACTGACAGACTTCGGTCGGACCGCCGTTTCTTTGCTGGTATTATTAATGAGGTAGGTTTATTTACAATCCGAATTGGCAATGTCTTAAAAAAAAATACCACTGGTTTTTATATTTTTTTTGTATAGAAAAGTCAATTATAAGAAACTAACTTCAATATTTTGTCATTTAGTTCACTACTTTTTTCAAAATTAATTACTGAAACTATTTTGGTTGATGACGTCAGATTGTAATTGAGAGCTCCCACACTACCAAATTTCTAAATGTATCTAAATGCGTACGATAAGGCAACCCCTTTAATTATTTTTTGCGTAGTGGTACACTTTCACTTCTGTCACTATACTGGCGCTGTCAAAGTGCTAGATGTCAGACAGCAGGTCCAAATCAAACTCCGTAGTATAATCCACGCGTAAAATTTTTAAGAATTCTAACCGCACAGAATAAAGTACGATTTGGACCAGTCACGCAATTTACACCAATGTCAATTGAAGGTCATTTCTTATTTGGTATGTAATAAAGTCATAACATAATATTAAAATTAAATAACTACAGAAAACGGGTTAGAAAGCATTTATCTCGAAATGGTTTTCGATTTACTACACATTGCAAAAAAATAGACATCCCCAATTGTTAAGGATCAGCTGAAATGTACCACAGAAGTGTTCGATATTGTATTAGAATTTAGAAGCATAACTGGCGCATTCGCTGTTTTAGAAGTTCTATTGTACGCTGTCAAGTTATCCATTTTCAGAAGCATAAAAATTATTAACTGCAAAGCTACTTTAAAAACTGTTAATGCAATTCCGATTCACAGTCTGTATTTATCCTTAGATGGACGAGTTCTAGTTTCCTAAACTATCTTGCTAACGACATATTAGTGTGATCAGGTGGTTGAATTATTCATGCCAATAAGTTAGCCAGATCTGAGGCCATATTATTTACTAACGCGCGGGCAATCGCTGTAGCAATTACCATCCTTATACGGTGTCATAGAAAGAAGTGATGAAAATGATTGTGACTTCAGGATCACAAAATCTGGTGAACGTACTCTGGTGCATTAATTAATCAGGCCTCTGAGGCGAGGCATTTCAGAATCACCATCTCATACACCATTGCGTTCTGTCAAACAGCATGGCATGAGGTAGAAAGAGATGGTGAATGCTACCCCAAGTGCCCGCGCATTAGACAATACGTTCCCTGGTTTTAACTTCCAGAGAAAACCAAGACAAGTATCTGCCAGCTCACGCTCGCTCCGGCCGCTGGGCGGCGCTGCTGCCCGCGGGCCGCAAGGGCAGTCCCGAAGCCAAACTGTTGGAGCAGGCGCAGCGCCCGCCCGCAGCACCGCCGCGTAAGCTGCGGCACAAGTACTTGGCACACTGTCGGACCACGCCGACTTACGGGTGAGAAGGAATAGCCTTAAAGCTTCACGTTCTTCCCCGAAACCTTCGTATTCTTTTCTTGTTCACTACCGAGAATCTTACTCTAGAGTCTAGAGTAAGATTATCTCAAGATAGTCTAGAGTCTAAACTATGACGATTGAGAGGACTGATACTCTGATGGTGTTTTAATCACCTAGGAGAATTTGAAGTTCCATCCGGTTCGAAGGACCACAAAATAATATGGAAAATATAAGGATTGGAGCATTGACAAGACCAAGTTCCAAGTACAACTAAGTTTATTTTATGTTTTACAACTTTTTTAATAAAAAATATTTATGTAAAAAAAAGGTTACAATAAATGAGTTTGTAACACCACGTCTGTCGGCGTCTGGCGTCTGTTCCACGTCAAGCGAATTAACGAGGCTATGCCATTATGATTTTTTGAACATGTAATCCAATGTGGATTAGATCGCTACTCTGCACAGTGATCACTTGATCATGGAAATGAGGTTGGATGTAGGTAAAGTAAACAAAAAAAAATTGGTATCCACTATATACCTATTCCGTAAGCCGCACCGTGGTAGGTAACCTAGTGGTTCGACCTGTGGCCTCTCAAGCAGAGGGTCATGGGTTCGAGTTCGGTTTCGCACTTCTGAGTTTATCGAAATTCACATTTTAAATATTAATTTTATATGTGCCATGATTTACGGCGATAGAAACTGGGCCCGCCTGGGAATGAACTGAGAGGAGGCCTGTGCCCTGCACTGGAACGTATACAACGTGTCTCTACTCTGGACAAAGACCGAAATCCTGAGTAGAGTTCCTTCTCAGGAATGTTCTACTTTTGTAAGATTCTTAGATAAGGTTTCGTTTCGTTTGTTGAAACCTACCGCTAATAACAAATCAAAACATGTAACAAAAAATGCAAACAAATAGCTACCGTCTTCTCTAAGTTACTAGGTTGAAATTGCAAAAGCTTAACCCATTAAGAAAGGCCTTTAGTCATTGTAAGCAGTACTCGGGTGGATCGTCGGCGTTGAAGTGCGTCCATAATAGAACAAACGAGAACAATGTTATCTTTACCAGATGAGGTCTGCAGTCCTAAACCCCCAGCTTATAAAATTCCAACTCTATCTACATTATACAGGTTGTTCCAAAGTATTAAATCGTAAATCAGTAATTTCTTCGTTAAAACGGTGGCGTTTGGTGCGAGACTCTGTACAGAGCTTAGAAATACCTCAATCAAGATACGTCCTATTCGTCTATGTCCAGAGGGTAGAGACTTGTATAGGTTAGGTTGAAACATGGATTGATTGTGACTCTTATTGCCTGCAGGGCAGCATTCTTCCAGGGTCAGATTGAGCAGCCTGTCCGCAGTCTCACCAGTCTATTGACTCACGAAGACATCCCAGTGCTGGTCGCCGTCAACGCTAACGGCGTTTACGTGATCGACGACACCGAAAGCGTAAGTTGCTGCTAAAAGATTTATGAATATTCTGGCGTCTTTTCAGCAATTTTTGGTGCGGAAAATACGTCTCTCATGCATCAAGTTCTGTTCGGGGAAAGAGAGGGTAGGTACCCAAATTAGGCTGACGGTCATTGAAGGATTGTTTTCAAAAAAATTGTGCAGTAGTAGTTAAGGGCTTAATCAAAACAAAATCACGATCGCTTTTTTTGGATAACGAAAGTTAGTAATACAAAGTAGGTATGCATATGGGTAGCACCGTTACACAAAAAAAATAAGTTTTTTTTAAATTTAACTATGCATTTTTTTTGAAAACGACTCGGGACCATCAGCCTGTGTTGGTTTGATAATGAGTCATTCATTAAAAAAGGCGGGAAAACGAAAATAAATAGCAAGAAATTCTACTGGGTGCATTGCCCAAAGATTCAATTAAACATGTTTTATTTACAGACGGTGCTTCTAGGGCTGCTCTATGAGGAGCTATCGTGGGACATTGGGCTGCCTTCAGATGATAGTGAAGACTGCCTACCCTGTCTATTTCTGCAGTTCATGGTGGTGGAAAATGGACTACGAGTCTCTAAAATACTACAGGTGTCTACTAAATTGATTGCAAACACTAAATTTCATAAAGGTTTGAAAGATGTACCAAAATTACATAAGGTTTGAAAGGAACAATGGACAAAATACATGATGGTCTATATAATTCGTCCGCGAAGAATAGGGGTATAAAAATACATGATGGTCTATATAATTCGTCCGCGAAGAATAGGGGTATAAAAAATAGCTTACGACCTACTCTCAGACCTGCCGAATATAGAGAAAAAAGTTTCATAAAAATCGGTCAAGCCGTTTCGGAGGAGTTCGATAACAAACACCGTGACACGAGATTTTTATATATTAGAGATATTTTCTCAGAAATTGACATCTTAAATCAGGAGTGTCCTACTTCCTACTAATACTATAAATACGTGAGTATGTGTGTGCGTGGGTGCGCGCGCGTGCGTATGTGTGTTTTTTATTCCTTCACGTCAAAATGGCTGGACGGATTTGGATGAAATTTGGTAGGTAGATAGCTGGACGTCAGAAATATTACATAGGCTACTTTTTAGCTCTATATTCTCACGGGATCCATGACAAATCCCAAAATCTTAACCGCAAAGTCTAGAGGTATGAAATTTTGCTCTCGGGTATCCGTCATACATCCTAAATGAAGACCACGGTGTAATTTATGGGAATTTCCATGGGAATTTTGTAAAATCCCGGAATTTAAATTCGACTGCCTTGCCTTCGTTTCATTTCCAACCTTAACACCATACAAATAAAGTAGCTATTACAAAATCTGCAAACGTGGGTAACAGTATTCTAAAATTGGCTTTATTTGTAGGTCGTTAAAGTTGAATATGAAATGAAGGCAAACCATCTGTCAGTGGTAAACTTTATGTAATTTTACTGTATCGTCGTTTCTTTTTACACGTTCGCATTTAGGTCTAACTCGTGGATTATAACCGCTTTCACTTACCAATAATGCATGTCCACTAGGATCCATTGTTGCTTTGAAGTCGAGTGGATCATCTCCATAGATCGATAGATCTTAAGAATAAAAATAAGAATAAATTTATTTATAAAATCATTATTGAGAATTACATTGTAGTATGATATCCGGCGGACCCCGAACTTGGCAAAGTTAATATAGAATAGTCTTATAAGTGAAAGCAGTTATAATCCACAAGTTAGGACTTAAATGCGAATGTGTAAAAAGAAACGACGATAACGCACAATGGCCATTTGATATGATACCCCCTTCGTCAGGTGTTCTCAAAGCAAGCAGTAATGATGGACACACTTATCGAGCACTTCGCTGGCGAGTACCGGAAACGACTCGGCCAAGAGACGCCCAGTGATCATGCCAACTACGAATACCATTCCGGTATGTCTACTCACATGCGTATTTAAGAATATACCTTTTAGGGCCGGCGCTCACTGACGGCATGGCACGGCATGGCATTTTATTACTATCAAGTTATTTTGAATCTTATTTCAATGAGTTTAGAATTCATGTTATTTTATTTCGATACCATGACGACGCAACGCATAACCAATAAAGTAACATGAATTCTAAACTCATTGAAGTAAGATTCAAAATAACTTGATAGTCATAAAATGCCATGCCGTGCCATGCCGTCAGTGAGCGCCGGCCCTTAAAATCTTAGCATTATTGGTCGTCGCTTCTATTTGAAAAAAGTGATAACTTCTAAACCAGTAGCATAATTAGAATTACGAAAACGGTATGTCGTTGAGAGTCTCTGTACAGGCACATATGTGTCGGCGCCTCTGTTAACACTAGTCGGCTGTCGGCCACAACCGCACAGTCATTTCGAGGTTTCTGTACACGATTTCCGGACGAGGGCTGACAAGCCACACGATATTTTTTTGTCGGATCCGACACAAAATCGTTGTCGGACGGGTGTGAATAGCTTCGTATAAAATGTTCTGCCACTGGAACGACCGATTAAAATCCGGACCGACATACGACATAGTGGGAACGAGCTCTTAGGCCCTTCGTACCTACACAAGGCTTCGCAAATCCTCGATACCCGGCGATTTGGTACGCACACAGGCAGGCGTCACCGACAGACGTGCCTGTCTTGCGTTGCGTTGCGTTGTGTACAGTCGCGATCGCGCGTGTTCAGATATTTTTGAGCACCTTGACTGCTCCATGTTTATGATGGCAAGTGTATACGCGGACGTTGCCTCGATTGTTTTTCACTGAAAAGAATGTGGTGAAACATTCCCACGGGCGCTAGCCACACAGAAGAGACGTGGGACGGAGACGCGTCGCAGTCCACGCCGCTTGTTCGGAGGCCGCGCCTTCGCCCCGTCTCTTCTGTCTGCTACGCTTCTATACATTTAGTATGAAAACTGATTCAAAAGGTGCGGCGACTGCTTTGATCAATTATAACTGTAGATCCACAGTCGCGCGCCCGAAAATGTCCGAGCCAAATGAGCGCCACTTTGATAAAAGTGGCCTTCTTTTTTCTCAGAACGTTGCGTGAAATTGTCAAGTTTAGCTGTCAAGTGGAGTTTTGCCGCTACCGAAATTCGACTGTAATGAAGTAAAGACTAGGTTCAAATTTCTGTGTAGGTGATGATTTTATTTGTTACGCAACCTAATAAAAAAGTTCCTTCATTCTTTGAAGGGGATTTTGTTCGGCAATGTGTATCTACAGTTATAATTGATCAAAGGGCGACTGTAACGCGCCCTCGTACCACGTATCTTCTGTGTGGTTTGCGCCAAAGGGAATGTTTCACCAATCACCACACTCTTTTCAGTGAAATACAATCAAGGAAACGTCGGCGTAGTATTAATCGCGTCAAAATATGTAAACATGAACCTTATGGTCAATGACATAGAGTTGTATAGATATTTTTGACACCTTGTTAACGTGTAAGTATATATTTTTGCACTTGACCGTACACTCGCCATCATAAACATAATATCACTGATTAATGTAATTTGGCCTTGTGTCCACAGATTCTGGCAGCATATCCCTCCCGCCACTTTCGCGCCCAGACTCTCCGCAGCGACGTCTCGCCAACAAGTTGTCTCGCTTGGCGCTGGCAACACACGATGGCCGCGGCAACCTGCTAGGCGGCGCAGGGGATTGGAACACCGGCTTCCACCACCCCATGCCCTCCTGGATACTGCCTAAGCATTAGCAATGTCTTCTAGACTATCACAATATTGTCAGATACGTTTTTGGTCGCTATAGAGAAGTATCTGTACCTTTCATTTTCTTTGTAACATACTCCTGCGCAACAGAACAACGCCATCTCTATTTAGATTCTTCATTGAGCTCATAGATGGCGCTATTGTGTTAAGCAGAGGTCAAAATGCCTGCCATACGAAATGAATGGTACAGAGACCTCTCTGTTGTAAAACTAGCTACAGCAGGTTTATTATTTTAATTAAAGGAACGCGTCGTTTTACAGACATGGACGGACAGTCCTATTGATTTAAGGTTCGACCAAACGAGTAGGTTTCATTATACCTTGGTTTCGTTATACCCAATAAGGATTACACCTAAACGCCAAAACGACTTAGTGTCATAATGTTTAAAACCTAGAATGCCTATTCATTTTGTTTCAAAACACCTGCATTTAAAAATACCTTAGTATCAAAGTGCCTAAACTTCACAATATATCCTTCACCTCAAAATAACACATGTTCGAAATAATAAAGTGGGTAGCAAAATACCAAAGTTTTTCAAGTCAAAGATAATCATCAAGTAGGTATGATTGCTTTTTATCTTCTTTAGTGTTGGCCATTTGAAATAGAAGTACCTAACTAACTAATTATAATAATAAATGAGGCAAATGTCAGACAAACATTATCAGGAGGGTGTTAAAAAAATTATTAGGATGTTTTGGGTTTAAGTTATTCACATATTTTGTCATATCTGTCATTCGGCATTTGAACAAATTGTATATTTCAATGTTCAGGCGTTTCGGTAGCGAGACAATTTGATATTTAGGTATTAAGAAACGAGGGTAGTTTGAGAATTGATGATATTAGTTAATAAGGAATTTTGCAATTTAGGAGTAATAGAACCTACTCGGCCAAACCGCTGCTTAAAATACGAAGACGTTACGAAATCGCAGTAACGCATCATATCGTCAACGTATTTTGAGGAGCGGTGTGGAGGGCAAAATAGCCAAAATAGGATACGAATACCATGCGTCACTGCGATTCTGTACCATCGCCGTATTTTAAGCAACGGTTTGGCCGAATCTTTAGTCGTCGTTGGTATAACTGTTGGTGACTATAAGATTTGGACAGTCGTGATATTTATACGAATCTCAATTAAACAAAGATTATAGAATATTCTTGTTTTATTTACTAATGTAACAAATCGTACCATACAATATAACACATGCGCATGCACATGCTTTGTTTAAAATAGATTTAAAGACGGTCAATGAGGAAATATAAAATTAAGGCTAGATAAAATATGGGAAACAACTACCACGTGTAACATTAACTAAGTAATAAAATAACAATTGTAAATATATAACATCATCTATAAGTGAGGTACCAAGGAAAACAACAAAAGCACGCACGATCTCAATCGCAATCTTCTGTTTATGTCAAAACTGTTTGTTTGTGCATTAGACCAGAGTATAAAAAGCCATTTATGTATATGTATGCAGTGCACTTTATGAGCACGAGACGTAAAAAAGCTATTCTTGCAAGTGTCATAGAGATTACACTAATTTGGAAACTACTTTTCTACTACCCGACAAATTTGCGACTAATTCCAAATAGCAAATAGGTACTCCAAACATTTCCATTTCGAGTCATTCAACGCGTGCCGTAATAGTGTTTGAATTTGTGGTATTCCTTGAGCAGCGGATGTTTGTCCAAGTAGTCCACCAGAGCTTTGAACCTTGGGGCGGAGAGGTCTTTGTGGCGCGTCAGCCGTACTTCCAAAGTATGCACGCGGAAAGCCAGTTCCGCACTGAAAGAACAGAGAAATGATGGTAAATGAACTGTTTCCCGTGACTCTGTCTGCGAAGAACTTGTTCATCCCTATCCCGCGGGAACTATGCAATTTTCCGGAATAAAAACTATTCCAAATCATTTCTAGGGTCTCAAACTATCTCCATACTAAAATTCATCTTAATAAATTCAGCGATTATTGTTTCCCCATACAAACTTCCACCTTCATTTTCACCCTCTTAACGGATGATTTCTGGAATAAAAACTAACTTATGTCCTTTTCCGGTACTCAAACTATCTCTATATCAAATTTCATAGATGAAATTTCGATTTAGAAATCGGTTCTGTGGTGTCAGCGTGAAAAGGTAACAGATAGACAGACACACTTTCCAAACTTGTTGAATAATTTCAAATACTTAAATGACTAATTTTAGCGTTAAATGTTCTAAATGATCTATTTTCACCTGTCCAGCCTTAGGAATCGCGGTTTTAAAGTTTAACTCAACTGGCTTCTTTCAGGATTTTTTTTAACTCATATTTATATTAAATGTGAAACAGTGGCAGGTTGATATTTTAAATATGTAATTACTTAATATACTGGAAATCAAAATAGTACTAAATTCTACCACAGTCGAAATAATATTTATACTGGCAACACCATAGAGCTGTCAGATACATTCGCTACTGCCACAGACTGCCACTACACATTCGTGAACCGCTGTACGCGTGCGTCAAGATTTTTACGATTTGTTTTTATCAATCTCATGTTTGTCGGGTATCGTTACCATTTTTCTGTTCGTTGTTTATTTTGGTAAGTGAGCGAAATCTATAATAGATATTATTTGATGTTCGAACTTAGTATTTCTTGAGACGTTTTTAACCTGCTTGCTTGCTAACCTCAAAAATAAATATTATTTAAACGCTTTGATTTGGCTTTATTGAACATATTTATTGCTTAATTATTACGCACAAAAGAGAGAATAATTATTACAGATCGCTTACGAAGAAAATTGTGTATTTATAAAAAGGTACCTACCTACATTTGCTATTTTACTCATTATTTTGTTGTTTCAATAATTTCAAAATATACCTACCTCTTACGCCTATAAAATTAGTACGAGACTTGTTTTGTTTCAGCGTCAATGCCTCGACCTTTAAAATTGAGCGAAGAAGAGAAAAAAAAATGGCGACGTGAGCAGAAAAAACGTAGTATGCAACAAAAACGAGCAAAGCTGGATGTTGCTGCTATTGAAGAAAGACGTCAAAAAGATAGGGAAAGATACCAACGAAAGAAAGATAACGGTTTGATTACTACAATCCACGATCTTCCACCAACAGAGCAGCAACAGATAAGAAAAACCTGGCGTGAGAAAACGAAAATTAGACGTGAAAAAAAGAAATTAAAGAAATGGGCTGAAGCGAACCAGCAAGAAAACGCACCTTCTACCACTAGTTCGTTTTCCAGTATAGAATTCACAAAACAAACTAAATTAGTCATTGATGCTCTAAAAGCTCAAAATACACTTGTAAGCATAGTTAGAAAACGAAACTCGCCAAGCCCTGTTTCCAGCACTGAACCTTTGCCTGCTCCTACCAGTCCAAGTACTTCCGCCTCCGTTTCTAACAGTGAAACTTCTTTACCAACTGAACCTTTGGTAATTGTTACTATAAAGGAAGAGATTGAATTTTAAGTTATTTCCTCAGATGGCTCAAATTTATCTGCAATGTCCTATAATTTGTTAATTTTATGCGTATTATGTGTAAAGTTGTACATCCATACAAATACTCCTGGTTCTTGTTTAAAAAAAGGAGAATACCGCTTGTAATAATAATTATGGATGACAATGACCGTATTTTTTTGGATAAGGTTATTCAGTTTAACTTAAAGGATTTGTATCAAATGGCCATTTGTAGGAAAAAAATAATATTAAAATCGATTTAGTCTTAAGCTTAGTTCAGTAGTGTCATAATCATAACGTATGAAATTTTCAAGCTTAAAATCAGGTTTTTTTTCGAGCAAGTGGCCATTACTGAAATAGTTTATTATTAGACAATGTTATACTTATACCATCTTTATACCATGAAGAAGATTGCTGTGGATTAGGGAAAAGTATTATTACCTTATTATTGCAATAGAGTTAAAGAACTAAAAAAAAATGTTCCAAAAAAACAGCAGAAACGATAATTAAAAGGAAACTGAATTCATTGTGAAAAAAAATACTGATAATTCACTACACATATTATACATGTTTTTTTTTTCACTATGATTGAGTCTCACGGTAGTTTCATGTTCAAAGCAAACTGAATTCGTTTCGTTTATCGAATATATTCGTTTTATATAAACATATTATGATGTTGTTTCACTTACCTGGTAGCAAAGTAAGCGCTCTCCTTCTCTGGCGTGAGTATGTATTGGTTAGCCAAATACCATAGCCGCTTGTTCTTGTATTCAGTATTCAACTGAAAAAGAAAGTTTATTGATAGCCTGGATTTAACATTACCCCGTTATTATGTATACCTACTACTTATACACAGAACACAATTATCTACAAGCGGTCAGCGTCATTAATGTAATTTTTATGATGACGTCAGACTGCATATTATGGGACTCATCTTTAAAAGCTCACATATTTCATCCCAGCCTATATACGTCCCACTCCAGGGTACAGGCCTCCTCTCAGAATGAGAGGGCTTGGGCCGTAGTTCCCACGCGGGCCCAGTGCGGATTAACAACTTCCCACACACCATTGAATTTCTTCGCAGGTGTATGCAGGTTTCCTCACGATGCCGCGATGTTTTCCTTTACCGAACCACTAGGCCACTACGGCTTTTTTTCACATACTTATTCAATGCAATTTTTCTATAGTAAAAACTTTGCGATACCATTACCAATACAGAAATATAGGTACCAATTGGGAAATAGCTTACGCCGAAGCGTCCATTAAGATAACATACTTAAGAGAGAGTTTATACTTCTACACATTACATCAAATCTATATTAACATCAAACTGCCGCCGACAACGCACTGGTATCGCGTAAGGCGCTGCGAGTGTCTATGAACAGTGGTGTTCATTTAACATCAGGTGACCCACTAGTTCGTTTGTCTGGCCTCTCTAACATAAATACATAATGGGTCATACACAGCATAAGAAACAATGTTGTCTCTCCCGTGGACATAAAATTAGCAACTGCGCGTCAGCAAACTTAAGATTTAAATTAAATGGGCCAAAGGTTGGCCCGGCGTGCCACACGCCAATGTAGACTTGAGTACAAATATGAACCCCTTAACTTTTGCCATGTTCACAGAAAAGACGCGAGCAAAAATGTGTATGACCCTAATTTAAGTTGAACAAAGAGATATGGAAAAAAATAGTACAATTTACTAATTAGAGTACAAAACTATTTCTAAAATTAGCGTAAGTATCTGCTTATAGCCGCTAGAAGGACACTTGTCCGCAAACACGTCAGCTTCCAGGAATACAAGATTGAGGGAAGGTCTCATTTATTGTTCTATAGATATGATATGAACTCTGTTACTTCATGAACACACAAACTGAAACTGGGACCTATTCAAGTTTTTTTTTTAGGCTCTCCTCTTGACTTCCACATGTCATTCGATTCCGCGTCTAGGTCGTCTCGCCATCTCCGCCTCGGCCTGCCTTGCCGTCGGTGGCCGTCGCGCGGCACCCACCATGTGGCTGAGTCAAAAAAGCCAAAAGCGTCTTACCGCATCAAACCTCTCCTGCACCAAGTTCTGCCGTTGCAGCTGTTTAGTCTTGAAGTCGTTGATGCACTGCTCCCTTATGAGCTTAGCTTCCTTCACGTTCAGCGGGGCTCCTGTGCCGTGGCCCGAGCCGAACATGCGCGCGAGGTACGGCGCCAAGGGATCGATCTCTGCCTCTTTCTCGCGTTCTGTCACTTCGGCCTTTATGGCTTCCTAGGAACGAATGAAGCAAGTCATGAGGTGGTGGAAATGTTGGTTAATTGTCAGAAGTTTGAAGCCGGAGGCTGTTAAAAAAAATGTGATTACGGGCGTATTAGATACCTTACCGTTGTCCAATAACGCTCATATTCGGAACTGTTTACTTTACTTTTTTGACTAATACTAAGTAACAATTCGTTTTGCCCAATTGCAATACTCCGGTCAGTTTGTAATTAACTAACGTCAACAAAACTGGTGTATTAAGATGTAATTTTTCACAAAAAACGTAAAAGAATAGGTTCTTAATATTTCGAAGCCGTAATCAGCAGAGAATAGCTTAGTTTTTAGAGTATCTGCGACTTATGCGTGAAAGTTTCACGATTCGCATGTTTTCATATTGACACGTCATTCATTCACGGCATCATTGCGACAAAGGCGAGGTTACCTGTTCCATCCATCCCTTTCTAGCAGCCACATTTCTCTCAGTATCGAAGAGAGCCACGCTCAGGAGCGGCTCGATCAGTTCCCTGTGCCTCTCTTTCAAGTATGTGGCCACGTCAGTTTCTCTGTCCCGTATGTGCTTTCGTGTCTTGTACTCCCAGTCCATATTGTCACAGAGAGCGAGATAGATGTTGAGAGGGCGCGGCGGCTTGGCGCAAGGGTCTGCCTGAAAAACAAATTGGCCACTCTAGAGTCTTTTCTAAATACGGAAGGCAAGTGTAGAGAGAGACAGCATAAACATCTGAACAAGCTGGGTGCCAATGCAATGAAACTAAAGAACCGATTGAGTTATTATTTATCAAAGGCCGATAGAGTTATTTATATGATCGTTGTTTGAATGTCGAATGTATGATGAACAACAAAGATACCGAACAACGACCAACCGTAATGTCTTTGTCAACCTCGACATTGGCAGAATCATCGATAGTATCGATGGAGCTATATGTATTTTAAAAAATTGAATTGAATTGAATTGGTGAACAATAAGAATTTTAATATTTAAGTGAGTACAAAGAAAAGTCTCGAGGGACTGACTTGGCTTATTAATGCCCAGACCACCCAAACACTTTAGACCTAGAGAGCTGGAATTTTGCATTGTGGATCCCTTTAAGACGTATACAAGGAATAACTACAGATTATTATTAATTCTGACGGGATTTGGAATTTTTTCATGGGGACAAAGACGCGAGCATCATAAGCTAGTAATTAATACGAGCAACGTACGATGTATCCTGAAGTTTTATCTGGATAGAACAGAATCTGTCCTCCAGTCTCAGCTAAATTCGGCTTGATGTAAAACCTTGTGTTGTTCGTGACGAAATTATAAGCGTAGTGACTGAGCAGCTCTATAGTCTCTTCATCAATGTGGAAGATCTTCTTCCACACGTCGTCTTTAGATTCGAGAGCTTCGTTGCGGCTGTACTGTTCGGTTATATCCTTCAGTACACGGTGCGGGTCGGCTTTAGTGCCTTCCGTATAAATAATGAGACGGGACTCTAGCCTGGAAATTAGGTAAGTAAGCTAGTTACTTTTTCATGTTAATTAGGTACTACTAAACCTTCAATAAATAAATAAATAAATAAAATAAATATTAGGGGACAATCTTACACAAATCGACCTAGTCCCAAACTAAGCAAAGCTTGTACTATGGGTACTAGACGACGATAAACATACTTATATAAATACTTAAATACATATAAAACATCCATAACTCAGGAACAAATATTCGTGCTCATCACACAAATAAATGCCCTTACCGGGATTTGAACCCAGGACCTCTTGCTTCGTAGGCAGGGTCACTACCAACTAGGCTAAAGCGGTCGTAGGTACAGTCAAGTGTAAAAATATGGGTGCACAGCACACAACTTGCTCACAAATATGTCCCATAGCTCTTATGTCGTCGAATTAAGGTATGTAACGATGGGAGGATTAAATCGATACTTATTTTTGCACTTGACCGTACACGAAAACTGACATTTTAGATTTGTCATTTTGTTTAAGTTATTTGTGGAAATATCTTTAATGATTATTAAGAGATTTCATTGCGATTAATAACTAAACTTGGGCCTGTACAACATTTGCTGGCAAAAAGTAAACTGAAAACATGCGAAAAACTTAAGCTTCAGGCATTTTTCTGATTTGAAATGTCAATTTGTTTATACGGATACGTTACTACTACATTCAACAGGTCTTTTTAGCTAAGTTTTTCACCTATACCGGTGTCTCTGTGTCTGTCGTTAATAAAATCTTGTTAGTCGAATTTAACCCACTTCTAGTAGTCGGATTGTATTCATAAAATTGGATATTATACTTGAATAAACTACTATTTTTAGATTATTAGTGGTCTATTAAAAAAAAAAAAATAATAATATTAGGGGACAATCTCACACAAATCTACCTAGTCCCAAACTAAGAAAAGCTTGTACTATGGGTACTAGACGACGATAAACATACTTATATAGATAAATAAATACTTAAATACATAGAAAACATCCATAACTCAGGAACAAATATTCGTGCTCATCACACAAATAAATGCCCTTACCGGGATTTGAACCCAGGACCTCTTACTTCGTAGGCAGGGTCACTACCAACTAGGCTAAAGCGGTCGTTACATGTAAGTACTTTTTTTGGAAGAGCGAGACTTCCCAACACAGGTACTTATATACCTACTGGGAAGCCTCATCCTTTGCCTCGTTTTTGTAACCACTGTTTTTGGAAAAATAAATTCGACCGTTGATTCCAAGAAAATTGTAACTCAAAATATCATGATATGTGACTTTTTAACCCTAAGCTAAGAAAAACAAACACTACAAGACTGTACTTTTATTTTTTTTAAAATAATAATAAATAATTAAAAAAATAGTATTAAATTATGGTAAGTAGGGGTCTTAAGTACCTAACTCAATATTATTTTGGTGGAACAAAACGCATTCGAGATTTACAATTATCTTGAGTGCTGTGTTGGCCTCATAAGCAAAACATCCTAAATAAAATAATATTGGATCGAGAGTTACCATTTTACTTCATCGAAGTTTTTGCGACTTGCTTACGCGTAAATATAGTTTGAATGTTATTTTTCAGCAAAACCTCACGCTATTGGAGATAAAAATCCCGCGCAAACTTAGTTACTAGGATTTCATTGGTAGTCTGAGGCGTTTTGTGGCATCGGGCCTTTAAAAAAACATTGACCTACCCGAAAGCTTAATAAAAGTAATGTTAAGAGATATTGTTTGCGGAATATTATTGAGTTGTGATTTCTTTTAAAATCATATAAAATAATAAAATTAATTAAAATGATCCGTGGAAAAGCTCTCGTTAATCTTATTGTGGATCAGAAATGTGTCATTAAGATTAAACGTGAGTATTGATTTCAACTTCCTTTTATGTTATTTGGTTTAACTTCTACGTTAGGTGCAGTCAACGTCATAAATCAGTGATCACTTTTGTAACTTGACGCTTTTAAGTCGCTACATAATTTCGTATGGTTACATTACGTTAAAGTGATAAGGTATGAAACTGATCACTTATTTATGACGTTGGACCTACAATTTTAATTACAGGTTACATTGCGTATAAGTAAATGAAAATAATTTAGACAGTTAATTAGCGTGCATGTTTGTTTATTTATTCCAGCTTGTCCTAAAATCGATCATTTAAGTAAAATGGCGGTATTTAATTACTATAGAATTATGTATCAATGGCATAGGTAGAATTTTTATGATTAGTTAGCTACCCAAGTAGGATAAAAAATCTGCGTGTCACTAATTTATTCTTAACTATAACTTTTATAATAAAATCTGTATTTAACAAAAGATAAACCATGTTTTTGACATGTATTTTTAGTTACGCATATTGTGTTCCGTGTATCTTGCTTTCAGGCAATAAACATGACGAAATTCAGTCCCAGCGAAGTAAAAATAATATAGAAGACGAATATGTTAAGCCATCTATTTCTTTATTGTCATTTAAAAAAAGATTATGGAACCCAGAGGCTTAGGAAAATGACCAGACTATCTTACCTTTAAAAGAAACACAGAATGAACTCTCGAGTATCGCAACACCAGAGTCAGATCTTATTACGCCTTCCGTTTTAGGTATTGTAAAAAAAATCAATATTGATGCCGGATTATGTGCCTGCTCAATGGGTTACACTTATAGAGAGTGCAAAAGTTACTGGAAAACCCTACAAAGTTACAGAACTAAAACAAAAAGATATACAGGATTATAAAATACAAATTGCGAAGTTTCCGAATTTGGGTGTTAAAGCTTTTGATGAAGACAACAAAGAAGTAATGTGGTCAAAAATTGTAATGTTACAAATTACTAAAGATGACCCGTATACTTTAGCGTTCCAGTACGATTATTATTCTGAAAATACTCATAAAATAACAAGCGATCAGTTGCGAAAAGGGGAACTAGAAGAAAGCTTGATCTGAACTTCCAGTCTGACCCACAATCTGTGTAACTCTATCTGAATTCAGTAACCTGGATCGAAATCACTTTTTTCAGCTTATAAAAAACCATTAAAAATATCTGTGGCCAAATACAAATTGCGTAAGTGGAGCAATACCTGAACAATACGAGTGCATACTTACAGGGACAATAGTCAGGGATAAAAATGAGAACTTGCCCAATGGCAAAGAGGCAGAAGATAATGTTAATGAAGATTAGATTATTTGTTTTTACCATAGTTTAAAATACTACAGCCAAGTGATTAATGATTTAAATATACACATGATTTTTAATCGGTGATCAGTAACCAATTTTAATGGATCAGTGTTTGGGGGCGATTTCGTTTAAATCGCATTTATGTGAAACAAAATGTCCATTTTTTTAAAATAACGATTACTTATTTGTAAAATGATTTTTGAATTAAAATATACCCTACACATGGTTTAGTCTATGTCGAGGCTAAAACATCTTTGACAAGTCAGTTTCTTAAAAAAAATTGTCATGAAATCTATCAATTACCCGCCAAAGCAAAGCAAGTATACCTATATGACACTTTGATGAAACTACTTTAACAAATATATAGGATAACCATGCATTCGGTTGATGGAGGAAGTATTAACAGTATCGCTTTTTTATATATTAATCACAGACTTAATTGCTTGAGACCTAAGTCTCATTTTGACAGGGGATTAATATTTTTCAAATTCTGATCACTGATTAAAAATCATCGTGTATATACCTACCTATATATTTCGATTATTATCTATTTCTTCGCTTTATAAATATTACTTTGGGCTAGCCAAAATACCTTTGATGTCAGTAAAAGTATTATAATTTTTGTTTTCTCATCATAAATACGAAAAAACACACAAACATAATGCAGATTGACTTTGATTAAAAAACTTTTTGACGAAAATGTAGTTATTTTGTTTTATTTTTGCATTAGTAAATTAGTTTACCACTTTCATATACGGAAAACTAGACTATTTTATATATGTAAAACTATAGAGTAAACGTGTAAGCATAGAATACAATAATACTAATATAACGAATGTTGTTATTTAATACAACGGTATAACTGTATCTAGAGTTACGATCATACTCGACAGACTTAATCGTTTACATTACGTTCGTAACTTAACCTAAAATCTTAACAAAGTACTTATATTTAAAAAAATATATTTTCAAATATAGCTGGGTTTGTCCGGTGTGCCAAAGCAAGGCGCCTAAAAAAGGAAACACCAACACACCGGTGCGCGCTTCTGGCTCGGCAAACGATCCAACTCCAGCCACTAACGTGACTACGCGTGCACAAAGCCGTAAGGTGCCTCCTTCTGCGCCGCCGACGCCGCCAACATTGATTACGCCTGTTAACGATTCACTTGCAGCACTTACAAATGAAATTAAATTGCTGCGTGCAGATATGTGTGAGGTCAAAGAGCAACTAAAAAATCTTTCACTGGGAGTGGGTCAGTGCTCATCACGCCTAGACGTGCTGGAAGCAGGGTTGGCACGTTCGGATGCCCAAATAAACAAATTGGAGAACCAAGAGTGCGAAATTGCCTTCCTAAAACAAAAAGTTAACGAACTTGAGAATCATCTAAATGTTCAGCACCAACTTTCACTATGTAACGACGTCGAAATCATGGGTTTACCTGAGCTGCCAAATGAAAACCCACAACATCTGGTACTCACTACTGCAATCAAGATCGGCATGAATCTCAGCGAAAATGATATCGACTTTGTCTCGAGGGTTGGGTCGCGCTCTGACAACAGTACCTCATCCCGAGCGAACCCGCGGCCTTTGGTAGTCAGGTTTACACGAAATAGTAACCGAAACAAATTTTTGAAAGCAGGCAGATCGAGACGCAACATAACATCAACGGACATTGAAACTGGGGGACCCTCAAGCAAGCTGTTCTTTAATGAGCGTCTGACGAAGTCGAACAGAATGTTATTTCGTGACGCTCGCATGCGCAAGGACAGCGCAGGCTTTAAATA
This sequence comes from Archips xylosteana, assembly GCA_947563465.1. Lineage (NCBI taxonomy): Eukaryota > Metazoa > Arthropoda > Insecta > Lepidoptera > Tortricidae > Archips > Archips xylosteana. The sequence continues at coordinate 4,834,587 of OX387362.1, forward strand.
CTGCTGGACCAGCAACGGAGTTATACTGGTGCGCAAGCGGGAAGGTGCTAAACCCATTGTTATACGTTGTGCTTCGGACCTTGATAGGTGGTTTGTGGAGCCGCGGCCAGGTGACCCCACGGCTGATTCATTCTCCCCTGTTAACATGCACCCCACGGATGCGGCCACCGTCGTCGAGAGACCTGATGAGCTTGAAGCCCCGGAACAGTAAAAAACTAGTGGTTCATGCTCAAATTCGTTTTGTCTCACTGTTAGTCTGGTGCCGTAGTAATTCATTTCGTATCATGTTATTTTATTGTCACGTAATTGGAACTCATTCATTTATCACCAACAAGGTTTATGTTCTTATTACATCATACATTCTTCTGGGCATAATAAAGCGCTTACATACATCAACAGAAGCACACAAGCAAACACACACACACTTTGACACACATACAATAACACGAATTATTATAATTCTAGGAACAATGTTTCGGAATGGCGAATACCCGGGATATCTTGTATTTAAATTGTCATTTAATTATTCTTGGGAATGATGCAAAACGACATTGCGGACGAAATTGATGAGTCTATTGTTATTGATTGTCGCCCATCCGAAACATTGGAACAATGTAAAAATATCCTGACTCCTGAATTTACTTTCAAAATCCTAACCTTGAACATTAGAAGCATGCAACGAAATTTTGATTCCTTCGTGGTCTCCCTCGAGCGCCTGAATATCAGGTACGACGTGATTGTTCTCACAGAGTGCTGGTTAAGTGAGGGTTTTGCTATTGACCAACTTCCTGGGTATCAATCCTTTAACACTACAAAATATATCAACAAGAGCGGTGGGGTTGTCGTTTACGTCCGTGAGACACTCTCAGTATCTGTTACTGAACCGCCCTTTGAAGATGCTAACTGCCTTAGCGTTGTCATTGGCGGAGAGATCCTAGTCCTGGCTATATACAGGTCACCTTCCTTTACCAACACAAACGGTTTCTTGAACTCACTGGATACGGTCCTGAGTAATACAAAAATCAATCAAATCCTGGTTGCTGGCGATATCAACATCGATATTTCTGAAACCTCAGGCAACCATTGTGCAGAATACATGTGTCTTATGTGCTCTCATGGCCTAATTCCAGCTATCACGTTGCCAACGAGAGGGGATTCTTGCATAGATCACATCTTTGTAAAATCAAAAGCCTCGCCTCTGGGAGTTGTGTGTAAATGCTCAGTTTCCGATCATGACATGGCAATGGCAGGTCTTCACTCTCTGGCCACAAACAGGGGCCGTGATCGATGGGCACCTAAGACAGATTTCGCGAAAGTGGCACAGGAACTAAGTTCGGTTGATTGGACTCGGGTGACTGACTGCACTGAAGTCAACACTGCGTCTGCTAGATTTAGTGATTTGATATCATTAGCCATTAAAAAACACACCCATATAATTAAAATAAGTCGTACAAAATTCAATCTAAAACCCTGGATCACACCAGGGCTCATCAGGTGTATAAAACATAGGGACAGGTTACACAGTCAGGCGAGGACTGCTCCCGATGACCCAGTTTTACGCAAAATATATACGCGTTATAGAAATTTTTGTGACAACCTTCTTTACAATGTTAAAACTCAGTACCAGAGTAAACAGTTCACTGAATGTAGAAACAATCCCCGTAAGATGTGGAAATTAATAAAAACTGTTTGTGAAAGTCCGAGTAGGGGCGGTAACTATGGAGAGTTGACCAAAATTGCAGAGTCTGTGGAAAAGTCCCTTGATCTCTGTAACATGCACTTTTCCAAGGCTGGCGAGACACTGGCAGAACAAATTCTAAGTAGGCTCTCCGAATCACAGTCTTCGCTTGCTAGGAAGTTTGTCCCTAGTAAGATTTCGCCAAATTCGTTCTTTATGACTCCCACTAATGTTCACGAGGTAGAACGTCTGATCAATCAGCTTAAGCCGGATAGTGCCCCTGGCTTTGATGGCTGTAAACCACTACTGATTGCAGAGATTAAAGACATAATCCTGGAACCGCTTACCCACATCATTAACCTCAGTCTCCAAAAGGGGTGCTTTCCTGATTGCTGGAAACTGGCCGTTATCTCACCAGTTTACAAAAATGGACCCAAAAATACACCGAAAAATTACCGCCCTATCTCTCTTCTATGCATCTTCTCGAAAATCCTGGAAAAAATTGTTAACAATCGACTCACTCAATTTATAAATAAAAATTCATTGATCTCAGAGAAACAATTCGGATTCAGGTCTGGCAAATCCACAGAAGACGCTACAGTTTTACTTGCCAACACAATAGCAGCAAATCTGGATGCTGGCAAAAGGTGCCTAGGAGTGTTTCTGGACTTAGCGAAGGCCTTTGACACCGTCTCTGTTGATTTACTGCTTCGTAAAATTCATGCGATGGGTGTCAGGGGCGTTGCCCTTGATTGGTTCTATAGTTATTTGACAGACAGACGACAATTAGTAAAATGTGGACACGCTGTCAGTGGCACGCTTCCAGTATCTTTTGGTGTGCCTCAGGGCAGCATTCTCGGACCTACCCTCTTTATTTTGTATATCAACGACCTGCTGCAGCTCCAAATCCCAAATTCTGAAGTAATTTGTTACGCTGATGATACTGCCATTCTCTTTACCGGAAGTACATGGGAGGAAACGTACTCTACGGCCGATTCTGGGTTAAGGGAGATAGCTAAGTGGCTAGACTTTAATTTGCTTACATTGAACATTGGCAAAACTCATTACGTTCCCTTCTTCAAAAACATAACCACAAATCCGTCACACAAATTTAGGCTTAATTTGCACACATGTAACGAGTCAGACTCTTCCTGTTCTTGTGCAAGCATTACGAGACGCGGCTCGATTAAATATTTGGGGCTTATAGTTGACCAACGCTTATCTTTTAAGGAACATATTGGTATCCTTGCGTCCCGAGTGAGAAAGGTCGTATTTGTTTTTAGGCGTTTGAGGGGAAGCGCACCGACTAGTGTTCTTTATCATGTGTACTTTGCATTATGTCAGTCTGTTATCCAGTACTGTGTCTGTCTCTGGGGCAGTGCCTGCAAGACCTTTTTAATAGAAGTTGAACGTGCTCAACGTGCCGTCATTAAAGTTATGCTTAGGAAACCTTTCCGCTATCCCACTGACACTCTTTACAAGGAGTGTCAGTTGCTGAGGGTCAGACAACTTTTTATATCAAGAGCAGTTGTGCGTACTCACAGCGCTGTGGTGAAATCCGCGTTGCGCAATCAGCTTTTGGTGAGACGACTGTATAAGGTGCCAGTCCCGAGAGTTAGATCTGCGCTGGCGAGGAGATCTCCGATGTTTATCCATCCATTTATATATAATGTAGTCTGTAGGAACGTGGACATTAAGAATTGTGCAACGTCAAAGGCGACTTACATGACTAGGAAATGGCTTACTTCTCTGTCATATGCTCAAACAGAAAACATGCTCAATATTTGTTCTTAGGTCTCAGGATACATACATCCACACACTCATAGACAAACACTCACACACACACACACACACACACACACACACACACACACACACACACACACACACACACACACACACACTACAATATGCGCTCACATCTTAACCATTGACATTTCTGTATTGTACCTACTACTTTAGTTATTTGCCTGTATAGACTAATTATCGTAGGCTTTCCTAAAAACACGCAACTGTAAACTAAGATGTAAACCAACTCACTGGGCCCCAAGATACAGGCTCAGCCTAGTTTGGGGACCACTGTATACTGCTAAAAATGTAATATTGCTTTATGTGTAATAAAAATTTTCATTTTTTTTTTTTTCATTTTCATATATCGACTTAAAGAGCATCAAATTTTAAGGAATATGGTATACACATCTTAATTCATTCTTAAATAAAAACCTAAAATATCGACGCTCAAAGTAAAAAAAATCGTCTTTGCGCTCCCTTGGAAACCTGTGTTTTGTAGTTACAATTTTCTTGCAATCAACGGTCGAATTGTTGTTGTATTGTTGTTGTTGTTGTAAAATTGAGTACTAATTCATTTATAATTTAGCATCTTCATTGCTGGTCTTTTAAATTTACCAACTAATGTCAACACTCGCTGGCCAAATTCTAGTAGAATAACTTCAGGCTAACTAGGTACTTTACTTAAGAATAATTAACATTATTTTTGAATAATCAACTATTTTTCCGAGATGTGGACCCCAATTACCTTTAATAAGCTTCAGACTATCCCGATGCACCCTTCAATCTACCGTGATCATGCAGCATGACGCTGGTAGAAGCATCGAAATATCAGGTGCTCTAGCAAGTTAACGACAGTCTACATTCCATGAAAAATATGTCTTATAATATTACTTGTCAGCTCTTTTGGTGTAATATTCGTCGAAGGTCAGCGGCGTGCAGACGAGCTTGGTGAGATGGTCTAAACGAGCGTAGTAATTAAACTCCAAAGTACGGACCGCCTCCACCGACGTAGGCACAGCGTCGAATGAATACTCGTGCCCTGTACCAGGGAATTAAATATCAGACCAGGAAAGAGCTTGAACTCACCTAACATACCAACGATGCTTTAGAAACCCCTTGTCGTGCCGTCTTCGCTTCCCAAGAAAGTGTTCATGAAGTTTCGCTATAAATTCTTTACCGACGACCAAGACTGTAAAGAGTGCACCACACTCGTAGTTTAGTTAGTTTAACGAAAAGGATCCAACCCTTAACAAGTCGCTTTTTGATTTTGGATCTAGTTTTAGTACCAACAAAAGAGAAATTGAAGAAGAAAATGTCAGTAGTTTGGATCCTTTTCGTTAAACTACGTCCAAAATTTATACAACAGAAACCCCTATTTACCTAATTCAATTTCTCTGGATAAAATATGTTCTATAATTTCACCGAGTTTGATTAGGCTAATATTATGTCATCATCATCAGTCATCGGTATGATTTACTCAAGTTTTAGGTGACATTACTGCACCTATGATAGGTGATACATCTGCGATCTACGTAAATAAAGATACAAAGAACCTTATTTTTACATCACTTACGAATGAGGTGTTCCTTCCTTCCAATACCGAATTTTTCATAGATAAATCTTTTTTTGTAGTCGATCTTCACGTACTCCATCAAGTCCACTCTGTGTTTGTACCATTCGTAACTGAAACATGTCAAGCTTATAGCGATGCAGTGGTTCAGCAGTGAACGGTCAGCATCAAAAGAAGCTGGTCGGTCACTTTTGTACTTTGTCGTAATAACACAATTGTCAATAAAGTATGACGTTTTGCACCTAACTGCAGAGCGACAAGGTATCTATGGACATGTGTTTGAAATAAATGAATTATTATTATTATTATGTTGGTACGGATTTCCGATCACGGGCCCATGGGGACCCGGTCATTTGAAAGGCATTCATGGGGCCGAAGCCAACATGAAGAGGCCTTTGGTACCATATAATATAAATGAGATGGGCGAAACTATGGAGGTCTATCCCCTAATACACCATGAGGATGTGCTAGCGGACAGTCCTCCATAGTTGCCAAACTATTGCCAGGTAGGAAGCGACATGGAATTGGCTATGGGGTTGGGATGTTGTGGACAGGATTACCGGGCTATGGAGTGAGATAACGGACACCTACCATTTCAATATCTCATAAACTGAACTTTTGGTAGGCGGTGACTCGCCATTCACTAAATGGGCCCCTCAAACTATTGCCCGCTCGGGGCAACGAGGCGGCAACATTGGTGTGAACGGCTAAGGATGGAGAGGTGTCCCTGGACTTTAAACTTCAAAATGCCAACTCGCCACTTACGGCCAAACACATCCATCCTTCGAGCATTTAGCTCTTGCGCTCCACTCTAGGCGGCCAACAAAGGAAAACTAGAGGCGGGGTGGGTGTGTAACTGTGTGTGAGTGTGTGTATAAGCGCATGTGTGTATGTGTACCCCTGGAGGTCTCGGGTTCGTGGTGTCGCTACGCACCAACAGCTCGCCACAAGCCGCCCTGCGATGACTGACTGCACTCAACTGGTGACACGACAACACCAGCGGGCGATGGGGTCGTCACATCCCTACGCCTTTTGACTGACTGCGCTGGTGACACCACAACACCAGCGGGCGATGGGGTCGTCACATCCCTACGCCTTTATTATTATTATTATTATAAAAGTGACCAGCTACTTTTGATGCTGACTGTACCTACTACCCTACTTGTGACAGTAATCATTTCAGGCATGTCTAAAGCGTTTTGTGTGTCTAAAAAAACAGTAAAGGATATCTTAACGACAGATATTACGTCATCACGGGTACAGTTAACGCGTAGTCTTCGAAGATCTTGACTCTTTTGACGATGCCATCCTTCTCGGAGTAGGGCGCAAACTTCTCCAGGAGGACCTTCTTGTAGTGAATCACTTTATGGCTGCCAGGGTACCGCTGCTCGTACTCTAAAAGAGATTAACTATAATAAGAAACAGGTTTGTATGGGGTAGCAAATTCATGACAGAAAGATAAAAGAAGCCCCAAGAAGCGAGAATGTGCTAAGTTTCTTGTCTTTTTGTTCTCGCGCTCGCGTCATTCCTACTTTTTATTCTTGTTTCTTCGATTTAACGAGCGTGAAAGTTTGTAAAGGCTTCGTTATTGCTCTTATTTGCTGTAAATTGAACAACCTGCTGTAACTTATTCCTTACTTCTTTTTGTTGTAAAAGTGAGGTTGGAAGAGATCGCTTTAAAACAATAATAAATGTGAATTTTTCTCTTAGTATTTTCTGTATTGGTAACTATGTGGTAACTAAAGAATCCCTGAATTATAATTATTATACTAGCTGTTTCCCGCGACCCAGTCTGCGGAAAATTCGTTTGTCGCTATCCCGCGGGAACTATGTAATTTTACGGGATAAAAACTATCCTATCTTCTTTCCCGGGACACAAACTAGGTATCACTATAAAAAAACAGACACACTTTCGGATTTATTACATTAGTATAGCATAGCATAGTATGTGGCGTGCATTCAGAGATATTATTATCATCATCATAATCTCTGAATGATTTAATTTCATTACGCAATGAATTGCATTTTTATGTTAAATAGGCATTAAATAGGTAATAATAATTATGTAATTAACAAAATAATAATAATGTGTCATTAATAAAATAATAATTGAATGTAAATTAATAATAATAATCACTTAAATTGTAATAATAACTAAACTAACTTAATAATAATAATTGAATAATAATAATTAATTAATAATGTTAAAATTGCACAATGCAACCACTTATGGTAATATCATAAATGTCCGATTGCATTATATGTATAAGTTGTAATAAATAATATTTTGTATGTTGAGCAGACACGCGCACTGGTTTTATTAGTAGTGAGGCGCGCGCATCGCAAAACATCTACCGACGTACAGCGATACCGGTGCATCGCGCGGTGCGCTTGCGCAACGCGATCGGCGCGCGGCGCCCGACAGTCCGTGTACTGCTTCGACGCGAGACGCTTGATATTGTTTGTAATAGTAATTGCTTACGAGCCATCGCTTAGCTTACGCCTAGCGCTTGTTTCCTCTTTCACCATCTTCTCCTTCTACTGTGAACTTTTATGTGTTGTGCTTGCTTGTTAATAAACGGTTAAAGTGACTTAGTGTTTGCATTCGCCTGTTAAAGGTAATGCCACCAGAGTTGAGGCCACGCACACAACCACATCTCATGTAATGACAGCGGGATTTTGACGTTGTGTTGACGTTTAACACGAAGAAGAATTCGTGTTAAACGAATACCGCTACACAAGTAAGTGCAACAAATCACAACAACCACCACAAGTGTATGGATTGTAAAATAGCTTATAGGTACAGCAGTATCGTACCATCAGCTACGATGTCAAGTTTCTCAACCCAACTGGCCGGCACATCTAGATGCTTCTCCGTGTTGACAGCGGTCCTCGGATCCGCCAGGTCGACGCCCACCACGTCACGCCGGTAGCTCGGCTCCCCAGCCAGGAGGTGCTCCCAGCACGCCAGGTTGCAAAGGTCATAGTTTAGATCACCTAGGCCTTTCTCGCAGCTTTGGAGGTTTGCCTTGCAGAGAGACGTAACGATATATTATGTATTACCTAGTTCCGATACCGTATCTACATCATACGTAGTATACTCGTAAATTATGGTGCGTAGGTGTTAAGCCCCAAAATGATTTCCTGTTTTTACAAAAATTGTGCTAAAATAAAAATTAAACTTAAAAATACTAGAAAAATTATCCGTTCGGACTTAGAGTGAAAATGTGACTATTGCCTATAGCTATAGTTTATATTATTATGTAGTTTACTCTCGTGGTTCCCTTTTTATTTCTAACAAACGTCAGACATCAGAGAAGAAGACAGTCTTGAGTTTTGAAATTTAAGAAATAGTTTCAGACATTTCAAGATCTTTAAAACTAATTGAACTAAAAGCCATGATAGTGTAGTGGTTTGACCATCGCCTCTCAAGCAAAGGGTCGTGGGTTAGACCGCAACCTTTGAGTTTTTCGGAATATATGTGTGAAATTACATTTCAAATTTGCCACGAGCTTTACGGTGAAGGAAAACTTCGTGAGGAAACCTACGCACATACATCTGCGAGGAAATCAAATGATGTGTATGAGGTTCCCAATCCGCACTGGGCACGCGTGGGAACTACGGCCCATCCCCTCTCATTCTGAGAGGAGGCCTGTACCCTGCAGTGGAACGTATATAGGCTGGGATGATGATGAGGTGACTCGCCTGCTCGTTTGCCGCCTATAATATAATAAAAAATAGTTATTTCTGTACTCACATAATAGTTTTCATGATTGTAGACGCTGTCAATACCCTGGTACTGCGGCGCGTCGAGTGCGTGCGCCGCGCCCTCGCTGGGCTCTATGAAGAAGGGTTCCGTAATATCCATGAACCCTGGCAGTATCATCACCCAGGCGTGGGTTCGCCATTTGTCCACTTTGTCCGGCGGGGGTGCCTCTAATTCCTGGTGCAACACAAAACTTTTTAACCTTGGTCTTATATACGGATAACTCACGTATTTAATCGAGCCCACGTCACGGCGGCTGCTACCAAACTCTCTCTCTCTCTCTCTCTCTCTCTCACACACACATATATTCACGCGTTTGGCAGAAGCTGCCGTGGCGTATGGATAGCACCTAAATGTAAAGGTTATACCGCAATCTTCCTCAGCCGCTCGTTCTCTATCTTGTCGAGCTTAGCCTGCGCATCCGCAGCTTCCTTGAGCTCCATCTCCACACAGTACTTGGACGTCATGTCTGGGAGCGGGACTAAGCGGTAGCGAGGCTCCTCCGTCGAAGGAGGTGGACCATCCACTTTCTGTAACAATGGAATCATTAGAAGATAATATGTACTTTGACAGTATTTAGGACTCTGGCTCCTCTATCTTAAGAAGAAGCTGACTGACTGAATGACTAACTGACATATTGGACAACGGGATAGCCTAGGGGTTAGTGACTCTGGCTATGTAGCTGGCTAGAGGTGCCGGATACGAATCCCGTCACTTACGAAGGTTTGTACCTGAGTCACGACTATGTATGTATTTAAATTTATCTATGCACTATTATGTCTCATAATTATTTCATAACATTTCAGCAGATGGATGCGACAGTTGGACTGAAAAATGAACATCCCCGTAAATGTTTTTACCCTGATGGTAAATTAAGTAATAAATTAGTCTTAAATAAAGTATACATACATCATGTAGACAGTTTTCCGTCAGACGATACAATAACTAGAATACTCCTACCATTATCTATACTCTATTTAATATAGAATTATAAACCACAATAACATTATTTTGCGGCTCGTGAACTGTAATCTCTTTACAATTTGTACTAGAGTAACAATTGTCGACACGCAAATAAAGTGACATTAAATAGTACATTACTGCAGAGGCCGTGAAGTAAGGGATTGATGGACGAGATTTGGGGTATACGGCCGAGTCGTAGACGAGGCCGGATAAAACGAGTCCAGCAATCCCTCTTCCGGCCAAGGATTGTATAGAGCTTTTCTCAAACATGCATCATCATCATCATCATCAACATCATCATCATCCATGCATCCAACCATCCATCCGTCCATCCATCCATCCATCCATCCATCCATCCATACATCCACCCATACATCCATCCATACATCCATCCATACATCCATCCATACATCCATCCATACATCTATCCATACATCTACCCATACATCCATCCATACATCCACCCATACATCCATCCATCCATCCATCTATCCATACATCCATACATCCATCCATACATAATAATAATAATAAATAATAAATATCACGGGACAATTCACACCAATTGACCTAGTCCCAAACTAATACGTCCTAATCCATACATCCATCCGTACATCCATACATCCATACATCCATCCATACATCCATCCATCCATCCATACATCTATACATCCATCCATACATCCATCCATCCATACATCCATCCATAGATCCATACATCCATCCATACATCCATACATCCATCCATCCATACATCCATCCATCCATACATCCATCCATCCATACATCCATCCATACATCCATACATCCATCCGTACATCCATACATCCATCCATACATCCATCCATACATCCATCCATCCATACATCCATCCATACATCCATACATCCATCCATACATCCATCCATCCATCCATACATCTATACATCCATCCATACATCCATCCATCCATACATCCATCCATAGATCCATACATCCATCCATACATCCATACATCCATCCATCCATACATCCATCCATCCATACATCCATCCATACATCCATACATCCATCCGTACATCCATACATCCATCCATACATCCATACATCCATCCATCCATCACCAGTAGTTTAGGCGGTTTTATAGAAATAAAAGAAGATGGATTTTTTTTAATGTCGTTAGTTGGCTGTATGTAATTTTTCCTTTGTCAGTTTAGTGTTAGTAAGCAAATTTAAAAAGTTACAGCAGCGGACAATAATGGTTTTTCATACTTACTTTTATGGCCTAGGCCAAGAAGTAATGTAGGGAGCCATAAACAACAAACTTCATGGCTTCATTTCGTGACATTAACGCATACATTTCAAAGCATGTTTGAGAAAACAATTTTATTTTGCGGCTACCAGACTATTGTACTGTACTATTTGCTAGGTAAGAAATAGTTGACGAGCCGCAATATAATGATGTTGTGGTTTTCAATCCTAAATTAAATGAAGTATATGATGGATAAGTCCTATACATTTTTGTTCGCGTCTCTCCTGTGGACATGATAAAAGTTAAGGGTCTAGCAATATTTTTTAGTTAACTCTACATCGGCATGTGGGGCGCCTAGCCAACTTTCGGTCCATTGAAATAAATCTTAAGAGGATACGATGCGCACCATTTCTCCATCCAAACGTAGTCCCCTGTTTCCTCCCTGGATAATGTCTTTAGAGCCAACTTTTTTTTACTGTGTAATCTGCAAGGAGCGGAATTTCTCATAGCAAAAATCAAACATCAAAGGGATTGAACATAAGTTTTATCGACTATTCGAGTTATCGATGTTATCGAATCGACTCTTCGCTTGTTATCGCCTTTTAACATTATTTGTAACATTTGACCTCTTTGATAAGCGACTTGCATCTCCATATTAAAATAAATCGCGTCAACGGCACATATGACATTTATGTCGCTTGAGTTTTTCTAAGTCATTCCCGTGTTATTAAAATGGTTAATGCTAAAAGAAAAACGATTAACAAATGGATAAAAAACATCCATTTCTTACATCAACGGAGGTAGAACACTCTTTCTCAAGCTATAAATGGATCTACAATGATAACAGGACCAATTTAAAGGGTGACAATATACGAGTAGAAAAAATTATGACAATTCTCTATTACTACAGAGAAGATGAAGAAAATGCGATAAATACAGAAATAGATTTCTATTCTTATGTTTAATGAAGGTTATATTTTAGTTTCGTTGCATTTCCGTTTAAGGTTTTATATTTTAATTGTAATTAGCTTAAAACGTGCTATTTTAAAAGTACCTAGTATTTGCTGAAATATTTATCGATAGTCGATAAAACTTATGCTCAATCCCTTTGATGTTTGATTTTTGCTATGAAAAATTCCGCTCCTTGTACCATCTACTTCAGCTATGCCCCTATGTTTCGTTTTTTTCCATATTTCAATTAACATAAGAAATATATGAGCTTTCAAAAACTGAAAAAATTGCCCAATTTCAACATCATTTTCAGACACTCATCAGAAAAGAATCCCTCATATAAACAAAAAAAATTTAAATAAAAATAAAACCTCCTTCAAAAAACATCCAAAAAACTATGAAATAATAATTGAACCGAACCGACCACAATAAGCATGAAATAGTACATTGTTGTAGAGGCTGGAAAGTAAGCAATAGATGGACGAGTTTGTTTGAGGGCCGACGCGTAGCGGAGGCCCTCGAAAGTACGAGTCCATCTATTGCACTTTTGGCCGAGAGTAAACATTGTGCTTTTCACGACTAATGCGAGGAAATCATCATCATCATCATCATCATAATCATCCATCCCGTCCATTCCGTCCATCCGTCCATACCGTCCAACCCGTCCATCCAGTCCATCCGTCCATCCGTCCATCCCGTCCATCCCGTCCATTCCGTCCATCCGTCCATCCGTCCATACCGTCCATTCCGTCCATCCAGTCCATCCCGTCCATCCCGTCCATCCCGTCCATACCGTCCATCCAGTCCATCCCGTCCATCCGTCCATCCTGTCCATCCCGTCCATCCCGTCCATACCGTCCAACCCGTCCATCCCGTCCATCCTGTCCATCCCGTCCATCCCGTCCATCCAGTTTATCCCGTCCATCCGTCCATCCCGTCCATCCCGTCCATCCCGTCCATCCCGTCCATTCCGTCCATCCAGTCCATCCCGTCCATTCCGTCCATCCCGTCTATCCCGTCCATCCAGTCCATCCCGTCCATTCCGTCCATCCGTCCATCTTTCCATCCCGTCCATCCAGTCCATCCCGTCCATCCCGTCCATTCCGTCCATCCATCCATCCATCCATCACATGCAGCAGACGATTACTTTTGATTGGTCCAATAGTGTCGTTTCAGCACGCCAGAAATGAAATTCAGAAATTATCTTTCAAAAAGTCGTATCGTATTATGAAATACATAATTATACTGATACGTCCTGTTTTCGATTAGTGTAACATTGTTGTCGTGTTTGCGCGCCATAAATGAGTCAGCTGTTAAATGTACATATATAGGCAGTTTTGTGTACTGGACTTAGGTTATCTATGGCCACATTTTCGAGCAGTGTCGTGAAAATATCTTTCTTCTAATCTGTTTTAAGTCGGTGCCTCAGCTCGAGTCAGCAGGAGTGGACCTAGTAATCTAACTTACCTACATACCTACTATCTATAGGGCTTCTACACTCCTGCTGGCTCGTGCTGAGGCACCGACTTAAAACAGATTAGAAGAAAGATATTTTCATGCTTATTGTGGTCGGTTCGGTTCAATTATTATTTCATAGTTTTTTGGATGTTTTTTGAAGGAGGTTTTATTTTTTATTTAAATTTTTTTATTTTTTGCTTTTTAGTTGTTTCTGTATAAAATAGATGCGTAGGATAAAATCATCAGTTTGACTTCGAAATAAGTTTATGTTGAAAATTTTATTTTTAAAACTCGACAGGGTTATGTCGTTTTATTACAGAGTTCCATGATACTTTCTGAATGCAAATGCTCGACTTGTCACTGAAAATACTAAAATCGCTATACGTTTTTCTTGAATTTTTGAGGAGTTTCTTCAATTCCTCATGGATCCCATCATCAGAACTGGATTTTGGTAACAACGGGACCAACCTTGAAGCATGTGCTTTCAAACAACGAAAAAATTTTCCAAATCGGTTCATAAATGACGGAGTTCTGAGGTAACACACGTTAAAAAAAAAAAAAAAAAAAAAAAAAAAAGAACATACAACCGAATTGAGAACCTCCTCCTTTTTCTGAAGTCGGTTAAAAAGGAAAACATAGGGCATAGCTAAATCTGTCCTCTAATTATTTTTGAAAAAAATAATTTTATTGGTCCAGTTTTCGAGAAGAAAACAGGGGACTACGAAATGCTGTTTTGATCAATTTTACTCGCCTATTAACGGTCTGAGCTGCAGTTGTCCCGCTCTCGCTGTACGGTCACGGAGGGGTTCGGTCGAGACAGCGACATTTCATTAAAATACCTATTTCTCAAAAATCTCTCAGCCATCGTATCCTCTTAAGTGTGTTGTCTCGGAGTCGCTAATTTTATGTCCACTGGAGGGGTAACTTTTGTGTCTCATATTATGTATGACCTCTTAGGTATGTATAGTGACCATAGGGTCGGGTGTCTTTGGCAGTTATTACTCGAAGATGTACCTACTCTGTGACTGGTACTAAAACCATCCGCTGGTAAATGCTAAATGAATACAGCGGCTATCAAATGTGAGCGTCGAATCTGTTACCTAAGCATTTCTCAAAAAAAAAACCACTCTTTTATATTCCCAATAATTTAATGTTATTCGTACCTACTCAAAATTTCCATCCCTGTAGGAGAGAAAAAAATGTTCCGAAAATGTCATAATTTTTTTATGTTCTTCCTTTTTGTTACGCCGTACAAAAGTGTATGGAATAGTAACCAAATAGGAAAGAAAACCTAGGGTAATTTTTTTGTTATACTTATTAAGATTGAAAGAGCTCGTGATTCTGAGTAGGAATAAAATACGTCAACAGCATCTCACCGGGTTCTCGTCCGGTATGTCCGGACAGATGGACCGGTACCGGATGGCCATGCAGACGTCCCGCTTGGCGCAGCCGACGACCACGTACGCGTCGTATCCGGCGCCTACCAGCCACGACACGGTCAAGTGCGCCAGCTCGAACGGGTTCGCCTTGCGCCGGATGATCGCCGTATACGGCGACATTATACGCTCCGGCTGCGAAAATAAATAATTTCTTACTAACTGATGCCTGCCCGACTGCGAAGTATGCAATTTTCGTAAGGTCGCGGATAAGCAAAGTAACTGTTTCAGTTTATTAAAATGCTAAAATCATTAGATTACTTCATTAAAATCTTAAATGCCAAAATCTAAGATATAAAATATCTGTGTGCCAAAATTCGTCAGAATCTGTGACCCCCTTTTAGCGTGAAAGAGTAACGACATCCAATCCATCCATACAAACTTTCATCATCATCATCATTTCAGCCGAAAGACGTCCACTGCTAAACATAGGCCTCCCCAAGGCTCGCCAAACAGATTTATTTATTATTTATTTATTTATTTATTCATCAATAAAAATTACAGCATTACAGTATACACCAATGCGCTGTAAAATTCAAAAAATACAAACAAAACTTAAATAACTATTTAGGGATTTTTGAAAAACGTCTTCGTCGCTTCCCTAAAACGACGGAACACCACACCCTCTGGCCAAAAGTCAGAACGCAGGAACACCTGCTGGTGCTTGGCAGGCACTTGGAGCCTAAATGAGCTGAAATTGTTAGCCCTTTGAGACTCGAGCGGGTAGATGAACAGCTGGAGCTGGGATCCCTGTAACCGACCCCGTGCTGCCTCGCGGACATGCTCGAAGACCTTCTCCGTCGTCGTCTTCTTGTCCAACCGAGACAGGTAGATGTCCACTAACGGTACTGCAGCTTGGATACAGGACGACGCTGCAGGAATGGTCCCACGCTGATTGCGATTGCGCTTTAGACGGCGTTTCCGATTCACCACCGGAGTGAAACCATCACTATTCACAATCACGTTCAGCGCTGGTTGATCGGCGGCCGCCCGTTGCCCTTGCGTTTCCTTTGCAGCCAATGGGGGCCGGCGGCGCGGCGGGCGGCGAGACGCCTGCGCGTTGGAATCCTTTTGCACCCGAGACGAAGTGGGAGTAGCAGGACCCGGCGCAGGCGACCCGGAGCGGGGCGGCACGTTGACAATGTGCGCCCAAGTAGATGCGGGTTCATTAACCCGCGGCTGGTCAGTAGTAGTTGCCTTCGTGCCATTCGACGAGTCAACATTTTGCGCAATAGCTGGGGCGCGACGACGCGGCGTCACATTTCGCTGATGCGACCATGCCCGCGCCGCCTCGGCCGATGCATCGCGCAATGAGGTCAACGCTCCTCGCAGATCGGCATTCTCACGTTCCGACGTATCCAACCTCTTCTGGATGGCGGTCACATCCGCTCGCAGAAGCACGATGTCCTTAAGAAGCCGCGTGACGTCGACGTGCTCAAACGTCACTCGCGGCATCCTGCTGGGGACTTTCGGCACGTAAGTTGGGACGTCATCCGGATCCGTTTCAGTAAACACCCGAAAGATGTCCTGAATATGCTTCTTCACAGAGCCGCTTCTACGCGCCGCAAGACGCACAGAGGTCAAGCCAGAAGAGATACTAAGCAGCCCCTTGGCAGCGACCACCTCCTCCTCCGTATAATTAGAGGAGCAGATCTCCGCCAGGTTGGGCTCGTCGATGATACCACAGTGCCCCTGGACAAACGCCAGGATATTGTTAAGCACCTTAGTTTCAGAGCGCTTCGCCATAGTCAGTAGGTAATAACAATAACTAGGTCACACTTGTAAATAAATACTATACGTAAGCCGGCGACGGCCGCTATCGCTACACGAAGCGTCCGACCGCGCCGGAATCACAATTGCAATCGATCGACCCTGCGCCATCCGCATCCAATGCGTTCCCGCTACCTTCACCAGGTCGTCGCTTCATCTTGTTGGACGCCTACCTACACTGCGTCTTCCGGTTACAAACATTCGCGTTTATAATATTAGTAAGAAGTTAAAATGAATTTATGTTTGCCCACTTGCCGGTAATTGTCCAGTCTGCATACTACGAGTATACAGTCACATGATTACATTATAATAAGTCTAGTTTAAGCCCGCGGCTTTGCCTCCGTCGGAAACTAAAGGAAAGGCTAGTTAAAACCCTAAAATTAATCAGATGGCACTGTTGCTTCAAAGGTTTTTTGCGCCGGCATTTAGATAGGAACTAAAAACACAGAGGTAGAATGAAAACGTGTAGGACCACATGATCTACGCTTAAACAACTAGATGGCGTTGTACAAGGAACGCGTTGTGTCGCAGTTACTCACGAAGAAAACAAGAGACTTGCGTAATGACTCACAAATCCAACAGATGGCGCTTGTAGTAGTAAAAAACAAAAGTAGGTCAAAGTTTTCTTAGGGTAAAAACTTTAAAGGTATGTTTTACGTCGCTCCGTTAAGTTCCTGTAACTTTATAATACAAATATCTGTAATTGCGTTTCTGTTTAAACGAACAAGATAAACAGAGACAGCAACATAGAGACGTCGCATAAAATAACAAAAACTTAAATATAGAATGGTGAAAGAAGCCCTAAAAGTAGAATCGTTAAGTAAATCTAACATCACATAAGTACGATCGTTAAATTGATAGAATAAAATTAAAATTTAAAAGAAACCAAAAAAAAACACATGCGTTAATTGTACCTAGTTATGTTATGATAAACAAAAACTAGAAGCTCATTAATCAAATAAGAACCCGCTTTGACACCTGTAACTAAGTATCACTTTATAACAAAATTCAAATAAATCATTGTTTCAATATGCTAACTCTACACTCAAATCACTACACGATTTAACCGCGTATCATCACAACAACACTCCTCTTCAAAACTACCCCCATTCATGAACGGAAACTTTGTTTATTCATAACATTTTTCAGGCCAACGTGAACGCTCCATTGTTGCGGTAGGGTGCCGCCCCCCCATCCCCCCAAATTGAATCCAAAGTTGCGGAAACAAAGTCGGCTCCAACTTCGGCGACTTCGTACTTTCACTTTCGCTGCCAACTTTTAAACTTTCACTTTTTACTTTTTTTACACCGTTGTAGTAGTTTTTGTTTTGTGCACTTAGCGATTTTTAGTTCAAGTTTTGAATGGTGCCCTGTAAAGGGACACAATAGTAGCAATTAAGCAAGAACGTTTTACCAATAAAATCGGTAACCTATCGATGTTTAGAAACTCCTTTACTCGAATTTCATTTATCCGAAAACGGTTCACCAACTTTTTGAAATCCATATGTTTTGTTTTTCCACAACTTCACAATGCCACAGATTCATTTAATCACAGTGTTATTTGCCAACAAATTCTAAATCCCGAAAAACAATATCCATTTTTCTATTTGCCAACTTAATCAGTTGCCATCTCTTCATAATCTTAATGTTACGAAAAGCCGAAAGTATGTTTTTATTACCTACCTAACCTAACATTAGAGTCAGACATCATTGCCTAACTTTCAGCGAGCGAGCAAGACGGTACGGAGCGGAAGCGACTCGGATAGATTAGGTTCAAAGGCCAATGCGGGAGCGTAGCGGAGCGAAGCTCCCGCATTAGCCTTTGATGTTAGTTATTTTTTTTATAACCACCTAGAAAACCCCCTACCTACATAGCAAATTCAATAAAATATTTGGGAAACATTAAACAACAAAATGAATATTACGCTTCATACATAATTGTATGGTCGCCTTTTGTACCCCTGACCTTTGCGGGATAATGATTTTGCGGAGTAAATAAATATATGGCAAATGATCCTACAGAATTTAATAAAGTTAGGTTTTTAATCATTTGTCAAATAAAAAAATGGATTTTAAAGCATTCGGCAAAAGAAAAAATGGTACTTAAATAAAATTTCGGAAAACAAAAATTTGGAAAATGAAAAAAAAGGAGTTTCGTTTTCGGAATTTTAATATTCGGAAATGAGCTTTTCGAGAATATGATAGGTAGGTAACCAATAAAATCCAATAAAGATGTCGGTTGTTAAATAAATTTCGAACAAATAAGTCAAACGACGAGTACAAACACAAGAAAAACTTGAATCACAATTTACCTAGCAAAAAAAAATAAAATACGGGCATTTTCAAAAAATTGCCTTTACTTTTTTCCAAATAATAATATTTTCGTGTTCTACTCAGAATCAAGAGCACTATTGATTTTGATGATAAATAAAATGTCCTAAATTTTCGTGTCAGTTTTGTGACGTTTTTAGGGTTCCGGAGCCAAAATGGCGAAACGGAACCCTTATAGTTTCGTCATGTCTGTCTGTCCGTCCGTCTGTCGTCTGTCTGTCCGCGGCTTAGCGCAGTGGCTATTAGTGCTAGAAAACTGTAATTTTGCGTGAATATGTAAATAGCAATTACCCCGACAAAGTGATAAAGTACTTACGGTAAGATAAGATAAGATAATTTATTTGCATAAACATGATTTTGAAAAATATCCTATATTCAAATGAAATTTATTAAACAACCAACGCGACGCGCTTTCGGATAGACATACAACTTTGTAAACATGTCGTAGTACGGTAACGGTGTAGCAGTGCTACGACGCGTAGCGATTATATCTATCACGCTTAGTTACGCTACAATAAACGCTAAAAAATCATGGTTAAGATGTAGACAGACACATTCTTCGCAGACGGAGTCACGGATAACAGCTAATTAGATATATTATTATTTATTTATAGCATTAGGTATAGCTGTTGCCTGCGACTCTGTCTGCGATGAATTCATTTATAGCTATCCCACGGGAGCTATGCAATTTTCCAGGATAAAAAGAACCGTATGTTAATCCAGGTCAACTATCTGTGTGCCCAATTTTACCTGGCTCCATCAAACCGTTTTAGTGTGAAAGAGTAGTAAACATCCAGACATCCATCCAAAATTTCACGTTTATAACATTAATGGTATAATATGGGATGGGATATAACTGACCATGTCTCAATAAAAACTGCTAGGACACACGCGCAATTGTAGAAGGGTTCTGTTTCACTCGGTCGTAAAAAAACCCTAAAATCGTATTAATTCTGGTTACTATTTACGCGCCCGCAACAATTAGGGCTGGGCGCACGTCGACATCGATTATCGACGCGCGGTTATCGATACTGACCGGCTCCCACGGCAGCCCCCGCGGGCCATTACGCATTAGGGGAGGATAATTATTTCTCTTTGTTATTTTTTTCATTGTTTCTTTCTCGTAATTATGGGTTTGTAGTCGAGTTACCGTATTAGTAATTTAGTACAATGTTCTAAGCTATTTGACAATTATTTTAATAATTATGTTACAGTAATTGGCATGGCTTGATATGTTTATGGTTTGAGTATATTGGAGATGACTATAACAGTCGTTTTCAAAAAATTGTACCTTGCTTTGTGTTACGAAAGTTAGTCATACAAACTATATGGGTAACTCAAAGGAATCAGTTAAGTTTTGTTTTTATTAAATCTCTTAATTCTGTAGGTGCACTTTTTCTTAAAACGACTCATAAGTCTAAATGAAAAATAACTTTTGCTAACGTTACTGTTTTACTATGTTACAGTCGTATGCTAGAAGAAGATAGAAGGTACTATTAGCTTATTTATGTTTGAACAATGTATAGCATCATAACTAACAAATACTAGCTGTATTGAAATCAAAACTGACAAAGATTAAAGCTTATAGCAACAATAATTTATCAACAAGTCTTACTTACTATCTCGATATCGCTAACCGCCGCAAGCGCTGCTATCGCCCGAATAATTTACAACGTTTTGATTGGTCATCCGGCCATTTACATAATGGGCCATTAGTGACTTTTTGTTTACGACCGGCCAGAGCCCTGTAACTATGCTAATCCAAAACAGCCTATATCCACGTATACTTCAAATACATAAGGCATTTTAATCCTAACACGTAGTACTACGTCCAGGATTCCATTTGAATTGAAATTATCTACGAATATCTTTTGATACATCCTAATTTCACTATACAATAGCTTGATTTTAAATTTTAAGAACAAGGCGCAAGGTAGCTTTTGAGTAAGGGTGTGTTAATGAGATACGAGCTTGTTTATATTATTTGTGTTACTATTATTTGTGGACTTATCCACGGCTAACCTTGAGACGGGCTAACTGGGTCATGGATTATTTTTCCTTTATTTGCGTAGATTTTATTAAGAGAAAGAAAAGTTCACAAGTTTTTTCACAAGATGATTTTATTTTTCTATAAGAAATTGTTGCTATTGCTGTGTCTTTACAGGGCGTCACATGTATCCTTGTAACCTATAACATCTATGTTTGTAATGTGATATGCAATAAATAAATTGAATTGTTTATTTGGATAGAAAACAAAAATGAAAAGCTAAAGTTCTAGGATTTTTACTGTATCGCTATTACGTAACATGTTTTATTGGTTGTTATTAGATTCAAACTTAGATTTAAGTAATGAGCATAGGAATAAAGGGAACAAAGACATTAAGCAAAATCTGACTCAGTTAAGTAGATGCCTTAAACCTCGGCAAATCGTCGCGTGCAAAACAAAAACGCCCTCCGAAACCCATCAATAGCGCAAATTCCACGAATATCTTCGACAAACGTAAACACGCAAAATCCCTCTAAAGGTACACCGCGGTCTCAGACATGTGCGGGACATAAATTTGGCGAGCGTTACCTAGGTATAGGGGTATAGGTAGAGGCCGGCTATGTACAATACATAAGGAGTATGTACGAAGCAACACGGGCGTCACTTATCCGCGCGGAGGATGCGGTGGCCGTCCGATCGCCCCCTTTTTGCCACCCTAGCCACCCTCCACCCCTCGCGATTCATTAAGTCGGGCGCGGCCGGCGCGGCGGACGCGTCGCGGAGTCTCCGTGAATTCAAATTAGGGGCGGCTCGGACGTCGTGCACTAGGCGGGGGTGCCAGTCGATGCTGATATCGATGTCGATGGTTTTACTTTACAGTCGTTTGGCTCTGAGGCCAGGAGCTTATTTGTTGATGCTATAGATAGAAAGTATTTATAGGTCAATACACGATCATTCGAAAAACAGCACAGCTGTTGTTTACATAAATTTGGACTTACAGAGCTATGACATTGATGACATTTCCAAAGAAGCGTAAAAAAGAGACGCTGAATGGCGGTAGCATGAAATGATGCATGGATAAATCTCTGGCACTAAAACTAAACATCCCAAAAAACGTGAATAAATCAAAGGATTCCATTAAGTCATCATCATCGTTATTTCAGCAGTAGGACGTCCACTGCTGGACATAGGCCTCCCTCATTAATACCCAATTTTATGATCGGAGATTAGTAATAACAAGCATCATTGAATCCCCAAGAAAGATTAACATTTCAAATAACAATAAGATTTAAACCCCATCAAAATATGGAACGCCAATGTTGAAAATAGACTAAAAATCTAACAATACCGCAGAAAAACGTTACTACTATCAATTTTCAAGTTTTTTATTATTACATTTTACAAATTATCGTAAGTCAATCACAAAACTTTCCGTTGTAAGTAACTACAACTCATAAATTGTAAAAAAATCCCCTACCAACTGAACGAAAACCACTACATACACTATTACTTATACTTTTTTTAATTATTTATTTATTTACTCAAATACAAACAAAATAAGTACAGAAATTCAAATACCTCTGCCAAACTGCATAGCAGTTTGTTGGCAGAAAGTGTAGAACTCTCACTACTTAAATTAATAGGGTTCCGACACACACTTGTCCGGGTTTTATTAATTATTCAAACCCGGTGCCGGTGACTATATTTTCTGTCAACGCAAATAAATGTTTCGAATTTGAGTCTGAAAACAAAAACATCGATAACAATCGATTCACCCACGTATTTGGCCGCATCACTACCGCCCTTTGTCTCGGCAAGACAGGCGCGGGGCGCGGGTGCCGGACGGAAGTCGCGCTCGCAACGCGCTAAATGATTCAAAACTCCGGACCCGACCTGCAAGATTTACGAGTACCCGGTACCCGCTGGCCGGTACCCCGCTACCCGCTACCCGCTACCCGGGTAGATTAAGGACGTCGCGATATTGAAATACGCTGAAGTACTCGGATGCTGATAGGTTTTGATTATTTATGGTGGGTGGCTTAGTTTAAGGTGCGCGACGTTTTCGGATTATTAAATGCGTGTAAGTTAAGCTTGAAAAGTTTTTGTTCCATTAATTCCATTATACATGACATACCTAAGTAGGTAATTTAATTGGCTGTGGTAAACTGGTAGGGTAGGTAACTAAGATTATTAGTGTTGGCAAGGCAACACATGTATGTTAAAAGTTAAAACTGGCTGCTAATAAATTTCAAAGCTCGTAGCGCAGAAAAGAAACAAACGAAAATCAGCTGACTTGTAACAACCTTTTCCCGCGCTGCGTTTCAATATAACAAAGAATAGTTTCATGTCGTTAGTTTACAGTGTATAATAAGAATAAAATGTGAGAAAAAAATTGTGTAACTCGTCTTTTGTAGTTCTGAACTAATTTTGGGTGCGGTTAAAGTACGGATTCGTATTCGACGGCCCAATTCATACCCGGCACAACATGAGGGCTTCAATTAAGTATCAGAACGTATTTATTGTCGTTTGTCGTTGGTCATGTTTTAAGTTTTAACTGCACCACAAACTGTAACCGATTAGCTGTTTCACGTGATTTTTTTTTGTGTAAACCCTATTTACTTTTCTGGGGATTTTTTGAAACAAAATAGATCCAAAGCTCACATTATGGTGGATACAAAAATATCTAAAGCACAGAATATATAATAGTACTAACGGACACGCTCCGCCCCGCACTGATTCGAGTTACCCCTCCCCCAAGGCGCCGATTGCTTAACGCCGCTGTTCACCAGTCGGGTGCGCACTGCGCAACGCGATGCAACTTTTGAGAAATGGTAATATATTGTCCATTGTATGGGTGTTTGGCAACAGTCAAAGATAAGGAAAGGAGTTTTTTTCGATTTCCGAAAGACGAAAGAAGGTAGATAACCAACTTTAATTAGCAACATGAACAGTGTAGGTAACTAGGTTTCAAAGTTTGTTACCTATAATGTATAAATAGACGTCTTATATTAGTAGGTATTTGTAAAATTCATTTGTTAATTATTTCCTATCAATAGATCAATATCTACAATTACATTCTCTAATTGTCTTTACAAAATGAATTAGGTATACACTCATTCACTTATTTTTAAACACTTAATTTAGACAAACGATAAGTTTAATTATAAGTACTACGATAATTAGATTACCTACTCTACTCATTTTATTTTACATTACAACGTTGCTCGCGCTCTTCGAACGGCGCGGCATTCACTTTCTTTCTTTCTATCTCTTTTTATGATAGTCAGCCCTGTGCATCTTACGCACACATTGACGCGTGTACAGACGTCGTCGTGCTTGTGTGGATTCAGGAACGCGTGTTTTGTGCGTCGTGTCCGCCGTGTGTCTAAAGTATAAATCTTCCCAGGTGAATTTTTCGCTTCGAGCCCTTATCTTTCAAAACAAACGGTATCGTCATAGTATTAAGGTTCAAATTTAATGTAATGGCTCGAAGCGAAAAATTCACCTGGGAAGATTTATACTATAATTAGTCCTTAAAAAAGTCATGGTGTCCTAGTGGTGTGGCCTCTGAAGCAGAGGGTTCAGATCCGGGCTCCCACCTCACCCATATCATAAGTAGAATTACGGGTGCGTTCCCGGCCCTGTGAGAAAAGTGTAGGCTCGTTTTTTGAAAGATCGCTAAGTTAAATAGAAGCTGATTTCAAAGTTCTATCGTGCGTAGCAAAGTTACTAAAAAAACTCGTTAATCATCTAAAATGACGTTAATTAAGTAATTGTGCTTGATTATTTTTTACCCGACTGCATCTTTATGTAGGTATCTTTATTTAGCACGCCTTGCGCATCTTGAGGTGTTAGCTGTATATGAAATTCGTCTTAGTGGCAAGAGTGACATAGGGTATTTATTTTCCCGGGATTCCCGTGGGAACGGGAATTAGTAATTACACAGGAAACATGGATTTCCGATATTACTTACTTATACGATTTTAAAACAAGAACTTAAGTCACCGACATAGCTCGAAGAATCGCCAGACTAAAGTGGCAGTGGGCAGGGCACATCGCTCGTAGAACTGATGGCCGAAGGGGCGAAAAGGTTTTCGAGTGGCGTCCGCGGACCGGAAGACGCAGTGTACGTAAGTCTCCAACAAGATGGAGCGACGACCTGGGGCTAAATTCAGGAACGGCCTAACACGGTTTGCGAGCGGTAATTCAATCGTTTGCGAGAGGATAGGGATGAACTGCTATTCAGGAACGCCAAAGATCACTGGTTTGCGAGAGGTTTGGGCTGAGATTGGGATGAGCTTTATTTTTTCTTTCTAGGAAAATGAGGCTAAAGGCTCATTCTATACCTGGAAAATGAATCAGAATCTTCTGCCATTTTTTAAGAATTGTGACCAGAAAAACCGATAAAGTGCGAGTCGGACTCGCGCACGAAGGGTTCCGTACCATTATCTATAAAAACGGCAAAAAATCATGTCTGTTGTATGGGAGCCCTTCTTAAATATTTGTTTTATTTTAATTGAATTATTACTTAAAGTGAGCATATAACTAAATATTCTGTGAATACTTCAAGCGTCTACCTGTTGCCGTTATCAATATCGAGCAAAAACGAGCAATAAAATTACGCTTGTTGTATGGGAGCCCCTTAAATATTTATTTTATTCTGTTTTTTAGTAGGTATTTGTTGTTATTGCAGCAACCCAAATTCATAATCTGAGAAAATTTCAACTGTCTAAGCTATCACAGTTCATGAGATTCATCCTGGTGACAGACGGACGGACGGACGGACAGCGAAGTCCCAGTAATAGGGTCCCGTTTTGACCCTTCGGGTACGGAACCCTAAAAATACAGTCGAAGAACCTGAATCGCGTACCAGGGTGGAACCTTTTCACAACCAATTTCACGATGATTTCTTTGGCAGATGTATTGAATGTCAACATGACATTTGAAATGAAAAGGGTTCACCCGACGTGATTCAGTTTACTTGACTGCACGTTTGTAAACAGAGTGCACTACTTTAGTGGTAAAGCTAGTGACTGTGACAAATTGCCCTGTAAATGTAAAACTTACGTGTACTCTGTAAGGTTGCCGCCCACCCATTACTAGCGACGCGATCGCGCGATAAATCGCATCGCGTGTCGCGCCTTTACTATGTTAGTCGCGTGTCACGTGTGGCGCGGCGCAGCAAGTTGTTTGTGTTACTAGCTACTAGCGGTTGCCAGCGTCTCCGTCAGTCAGTGTGGGATCATTTTTTATTTATTTATTCAGGACCCCCCTTAATGTGTCAAAAAAAAAAATCAAAATCGTTTAATGGTATCAAAAATAAAACCTCCTTCAAAAAACATCCAAAAAACGATGAAATAATAATTGAACCGAACCGACCACAATAAGCATGAAAATATCTTTCTTCTAATCTGTTTGAAGTCGGTGCCTCAGCTCGAGTAAGCAGGAGTGGACCTAGTAATCTAACTTACCTACATACCTACTATCTATAGGGCTTCTACACTCCTGCTGGCTCGTGCTGAGGCACCGACTTAAAACAGATTAGAAGAAAGATATTTTCATGCTTATTGTGGTCGGTTCGGTTCAATTATTATTTCATAGTTTTTTGGATGTTTTTTGAAGGAGGTTTTATTTTTTATTTAATATTTTTTTTTTTGCTTTTTAGTTGTTTCTGTATAAAATAGATGCGTAGGATAAAATCATCAGTTTGACTTCGAAATAAGTTTATGTTGAAAATTTTATTTTTAAAACTCGACAGGTTTATGTCGTTTTATTACAGAGTTCCATGATACTTTCTGAATGCAAATGCTCGACTTGTCACCGAAAATACTAAAATCGCTATACGTTTCTCTTGAATTTTTGAGGAGTTTCTTCAATTCCTCATGGATCCCATCATCAGAACTGGATTTTGGTAACAACGGGACCAACCTTGAAGCATGTGCTTTCAAACAACGAAAAAATTTTCCAAATCGGTTCATAAATGACGGAGTTCTGAGGTAACACACGTTAAAAAAAAAAAAAAAAAAACATACAACCGAATTGAGAACCTCCTCCTTTTTTTGAAGTCGGTTAAAAAGTACAGAATGTTGATAGTGGTTGGCACCTCTTTTTTTAAGTATGAAATACCTGTATTAAGAGGCACCTTTCTTTCGTTATTACAGTTAGAGTTATTACAATTTGTACCAATTAATTAATTAATAACATTACAATTACTATTTACTTGAAATAGCAAGCTCAAACAGTAAAGAAAAATAAAAATTTTAAATAAAATCGAGCAACAAAAATATAACTTAGACTAACATGCAATCGAATTTATGTGCGTGTGTGTGTGTGTGTGAGTACGTATCTATGTAAATACTTTATTGTACCTACATAAAACACAAAAATAATACAAACAAAAAAACAAAAAAAAATCGGAATTGATGTGCGAAATTATATTTGAAATTTACCATGAGCTTTACGGTGAAGGAAAACATCGTGAGGAAACCGGCACACACCTGAGAAGTAATTCTATGGTGTGTGTGAAGTTCCCAACTCGCACTGGGCTCGCGTGGGAACTACGGCCCAAGCCCTTTCATTCTGAGAGGAGGCCTGTGCCCTGCAGTGGCACGTAAATAGGCTGGGATGATGAATTCAAAGAAAAGTTTAATTGATTTCTTTGTGTAACGAAAGTTACCCATATAGTTTGTACGACTTACTTTCGTACAAAGGACCCGATCGCGATTTTCTTTACATTAAATACCTAAGTCTTTAACGTATGTACATTATTTTGAAAACTACTAATGATTAAGATTAAATTTTAATGTTAATGTCGACTCCACAGCTCTCTTTCATCTTACGGTGCTAAGAAAACTCCGAACCCTGCTTATTACAATCAACGATGTTTATTAAGAATTATAATGCCTCCCACTATCCCCTCCTAGTGCCGCCGGTTCATTCACATTCACAGAGCCCTCGTTTCATTCACTCATTGTTTGTATTTCGATCTGCATCGTCGGACCAAGTTTCCGCATGCTACTATTGCTAGTCCTAAAACATAACTAATTAAGGTGGTGGGGTCATTATCAAGGGACGGAAGAACGCCCGTCATTTTGATTTAGATCTCTAATGGTAAGGTAAGTATCCTGTCGCATATCTGAAGAGATAAGTTATAGTTAGCATGGAATTAGTATAACAAATAGAAATTGTACCGGAAGCACACTGTATTGTTTTCTGAAAACCTTCCGTCTAGTGTGGCGATCTCGCGAGTCTGCCTTTTACGTTTTCTACATCCATGGCTCTGCTATTTTGAATAATTTTCATAAACTAAATAGAGAAAAAATCCGTAATTATCGAACCCGCATAAAAAAATTAGAGGTAGGTAGACAGGAACAGCCGGACATCCAGACAACCGGCCTTATGAAATTATTTTTACCCAAACTGATACGCAGACAAATTGAAATGGCAATGGGCAGGCCATATAGCACGCAGAACTGATAGCCGTTGGGGCTGAAAAATGCTTGAATGGAGACCACGGACTGAGAAGCGCAGAGTGAGACGTCCGTCAACGAGATGGATGGATGATATGGTAAAGGCCGTAGGTTCATGGTGGATGCAAGCCGCTTCCAGCTATAATGATTGGATATCAATGAGGGAGGCTTATGTCCAGCAGTGGACGTCCCACGGCTGAAATGATGACACTTCGCTTGCGCTTCACGATCGCTCGGTCAATGTTCCCGGGAACTTAAAACTATGATGCACGCATTTGCCTTTCCAAAGTTCGCCGAGGCCAATATGCAAATGTAAACTTTCCCTGTTCAACGTTCTCGGGGGGCGACTGCACTTGGCCGATTTACGACCCTCCCAGCCTTTCAATTGAAACTCTGACTCTTTGCGCTTCATACGCTGCAAAACTTCCTTTGTCATACAGCATAACTACCCCCCCTTTTTACGTCGGGGTCGACCGGATCAGATCGCACGGAGCCATTGAATTGTATCAAAGATTACCGGCCGGCTCTTGTTCGTTATCGCTTGAGTAATTAACGTGATTGCGCCGTGCGCTGCAGCGTTGGAGGCAGGACGCCTTTAGCTAAGACTCGACATGCAATAGCCTATTTACGGAGCCGGGTAGGATATCAAAGCAATCTGGCCGGGCGGCCGTCCAGGCGCAATTCGGGGTTGCTCCTTGCGCATATTGCATGCACGTACCAATGAAGTTTGCTTTGTAGGCGGTAATCTGCGGGGGTGTATCGGCTGGGGTGGCGGGCGGTGGGGTTATGTACACACGAAGCCTGAGGCGTCGAGGTAGGCAAATGGCCGGCGAGGCGGGCGCGTAGGCCGAGATCTCGAGCAGGCGATATCGATCCGCGGCCGGCCGCGGCCGTCGCCGGGACGCCGCCCTCCCGCCGCGCGACAAAAACACTCCTTTGTTTGTCGACCGTACCCCGTGCCCCACGAGGACGTGTTTACAGGGGCTTTGACACGTTCCAACAACCTGGCGGCGGTTTGCGTTGATAATGCTAAAGGTTGCGCGACGCCCAAGGTTGTGCGGGAACGACGACACTTTGAAATAAAACAACTCTACTCTACATTTTTTAACTCTTACTTCACACCCTTGGCATATTAGCTAGCATCATAGAATTAACTTCTTTAAGTATCTCATTAATTCGCTAATAGTAGAGTTACTCACATACATACTTTAAAAAGTATCGATATCGATAAAGAATAAGTCCCCTTGGAACGTCCCTAGCGCGGCGCGACCGCGCGGCGGCGGGTGGCGCAAATCACTCGCGCGGACTGCCGCCGCTCCTCGAGAGCTGAGAGCTCGCGCTGTGGACATTTTGTTGCTTTTTTATTTTTTATCGATATACTTTAGAGGCGAGTTCTCGTGGAGTTGAGCATGCTTTGTACACTTGGTACGTTATGGTTGAACTGCTTTAAAGAAGGAGGTGGCTTAATGGCAGTTTGGTTTTATTTATCGATCCGGTAGTGGGTATTAAAAATATTTAGTTGTTCGAAGCTATCGTTCACCAAATATGTTAATGGAAGCTTTATTTCTGTCATTTAACATTAACAACCGCTTTAGCCTAGTTGGTAGTGACCCTGCCTACGAAGCAAGAGGTCCTGGGTTCAAATCCCGGTAAGGGCATATATTTGTGTGATGAGCACGAATATTTGTTCCTGGGTTATGGATGTTTTCTATGTATTTAAGTATTATTAGGAATAAATAAGACTTGCAACACCACTGAGTTGATTTTAGAGATCGTCAATTGACTTCCGTCGCAGTTATGTCAGTGGTGAGCGTCGGAGCTCAGTCTCGTGAGCCATTTCTTACCGGGCGCTTGGCATAGGACGGTCGTATTGCTCTGAGCTTATCATTTCGCACCTAATTTTAAGATTAGAAAGTGTTTTCTCCATATTTTCGTTCGTTTTGCAATTATTTGTAACTTTACCAATTGTGATTAAATAAAATTAGTAGTTGTAATTTTTCGTTTATTTTGATCATCCCTAATATCAGAAGTGGGATCAAACTACGTGCTTAGTGGGATCAAACTATGTGCTTTGCTTTTCCATCCGGTGTTATTTAGTTTGAAGTGCTTTAACGTAATAAAATATGGAGAACACTTATCGTCGTAGTCGTAGTCGAAGCCGTAAGCGGCGTAGTCACGAGCATAAGGCGCGGCGTAGTAGCGGTTCGTCGAAATCAAATAGTGTCCGCGAGTCCTTTCAAATAATAGTGTCGCGTTTGAATGCGTTAAGAAAACCGAGAATCATCTGCGGTGCGTTCTGAAACTCCACCCGTACCAGCCCCTCAGGCTTTCACGGTTAAGAATTCTACGGAGAAAATAGTCTAGGCCATAAATTCTTTGAAATCAGTGCATACGCAGCGGTATTATGTGTCTAGTTTCGATCCAAATGTGCATGACGTTGACGCGTGGTTTCAAGAGGTAGACATAGCTCAAGCGTGCAATAAATGGGACGATAGCGAGTGTTTGTCACTTGTTGGGACTTATCTTAAAGGTGATGCGAGCACCTCGTTAAGCGATTGGGTCACTACCGACCGGACGTGGTCCAATTTTAACGCGATTTTAAATTTTTATGCGTTAAGAAAATTGATATTGCGGGTATTCATTATGACGTTATGTCCACTGATTCTGACGAATACACAACTTATGCGGATTACGCTAGGCGTTCATTGTTGCGTTTAAAAGTCGTGAAAAGTAAGAGCGATGATTTAGTATCGGCAATTGTGGCCAGGGGAATAAAAACCCTCACGTGAAGGCGTGCGCGGCGAATGCTAATTTGTCTTCTAACGAACTTATCTATTTTATCGACGTTTGTTAAGCCAGTTCGTAGTTCACGATCAATTTCTCTTACGAATAATAGCCACCGAAATTCTAACCTAGAGGTAACCTTAAACGACCAGCCAGTTCTGCGCCAAAACAGCGATATGATAACTGCGGTCATTCAAGGTATACCTACAGACGTTTTAATTGATACCACTTTCGTGTGCTAGAAAACCCATATTTTGTGAATAAAAGGGGTTAAGTACGTCAATAACGAAGGTTTCGTCAAATGTGACACTACCCGTCGAGTTTAGCAAAATCACATTAGAGATAGATTTGCTCATAGTTCCTAGCGAAAGTACGAACGCTCCAATTATTATTTGAACTGACTTTTTGAACCGTGATGGCGTTACATTTGTTCGAACGAAAAATCAGTAGCTACCTACACGTGATAAATCGGTTTTCAATGTGGCAACAGTTGGGTTAGAATGCTACCTTTGCCTGTAAAAACATCTCTGGTTTCTCTGCGTCCATGATAGCTGGTACTGCCACGTCAACTGTTACCACAGGCAGTATGCATAAAAGTCAATAGTGACTCGCCAGTTTGTTATCGCCCTTATAAAATGTCGTTATGACAGTTTCGTGAGCTAGCGGGATACTTTAGGCGGTACATCCCTAATTTTGCTAGGAAAACCGCATGTATAGCTCGCTTAACACAAAAAAACTCCTGAGTTTATTTGGGGTCCTGGGCAAGAGTCTGCTAATACTGAAATTATTAAATGTCTTACTAATGAGCCTATCCTAGCCATTTTTGCCTATCATGCCAGTAGTGCTGGTTACGGGGCGCCGCTTTTGTAAGTTCACAAAGATGTGAAAAACGGGTAGTCGCATATTTTAGTAAGTTTACTTACCATTCATATGAGCCTGAAACATTAACTGTGCTGTGTTTAAAGATATACAGCATTGTAGACATTACGTGTTAGGACTAAAGATTAAAATAGTCACTGCTTGTAACGCGTTAAAGGCTACGCAGTTTAAAAAAGATCTTTTACGACTAGCAAGTTTTTTGATTTGCTCAGTGAGGGTAAATTAGACTCTCATCGATATGTGAAGCGAAACGACATTCTTTATTACAAGTATACACCGATGCGATAGGTGAAGAGTCGCAGTTATTATGTTTTGTACCCAAGGGGCATCGTTTAAGCCTACTTAGTCTTCCACGACGAACATAGCCATATTTATGCTGATAAATCCATTGACCTCATTTTGAAACATTTTTGATTTCCTGGCCTAAGACAGTTTGTCCTCAAATATATGTCCCATTGAATTGTTTGCTTATCGTGCTCTTATACGTGATATAGCCGTAGAGGTGCCGCGTGGAGGTCTGGAATCATTTATTTGGGTCTGTGACAAGACAGGACGGCTGAGCGGTTGTGATGGGACCGGGAAGCGCAAGACGAATGCGTCAATGGAGACGGGCGGCCGCCTATGGTATTTAAAGTAAATGACTGTTTTTTTAATAAAATGTTCGCAGTCTCTAGGCAACCAGATCCACGCATGCGCGAGCCTTGTCGTGTCGACGGGGTGTTGAAGAATGACCGTTGCGAGCTGAAGCTACTGGCCGGGTCTTGTGGTAAGACCACTTGTGCTGCAGCTCGGTTTGTGGTGCCCTGGAGTGGAGAGTGGACGCCCGAGTCCTGCCCTGCCTTCTTTGAGAGTGAGTGTTGAAGTCTGAGCGGTATGCTGACTTGGAGCCTATGCCGGCAGTCACTGGGAGGTATGCAAACTTTGTGCCTATGCATACAGTGTTGAAGTCTGAGCGGTATGCTAACTTGGAGCCTATGCCGGCAGCCACTGGGAGGTATGCGAACTTTGTGCCTATGCCTACAGTGTTGGCCACTGTGTGGTATGCTAACTTTGTGCCTATGCCAGCAGTGTGATGTTGTTCTTCTGTGTGGTATGCTAACTGTGTGCCTATGCCAACAGAATTATTTTGATGAAACTTTGTTTTTCTGCGTGGTATGCTAACTTTGTGCCTATGCCAGCAGTACGAGTAATGACATATTTTGTCGACTGTGTGATATGGTAACATTGTGCCTATGTCAAAAGTTCAGTTATAATTTTTACATACCTGCTACAAGCGTGGTAAGCTAACAGGGTGCCTATGCCAGCTTGTTAATAGGGACTAAAACTTCTGACATTTATTTTGCAACTTTTCTTGAAATACATGTTTCCACTTATTTTTCATTCCCGATTAAAATTTCGAAGTTAAAGTAATACTTATGCTCCATTACAGTAATATGGTGACTTGTTTGTTTAAAAATCTGCCTATCTGTCGATAGCTCATTAGCAGTATCCGCTTTAATTTCGCTATTGCATTTTTTTAAATTGGTGACCTTTATAGTGAAACCTTTATTTTCTGCCTACATCTCCGATACGTTATTATGTTACTTAGGAATGTTTGCATGTTAATTAACACTTTGCTTATATGTTTAAGCATTGATGAATGTGACGCGCCTAGTACAAGAGTCTGCAACCATTGAAGCATCAGCTGGACCTGGTCACGATGCTACGTCGACTGAACCAGCTGACGACACGAAGGCTAGCCGCGACTAAGGACCTGCCGAGGACTGCAGGATATCAGGATTGGCCGTATTAGGAATAAATAAGACTTGCAACACCACTGAGTTGATTTTAGAGATCGTCAATTGACTTCCGTCGCAGTTATGTCAGTGGTGAGCGTCGGAGCTCAGTCTCGTGAGCCATTTCTTACCGGGCGCTTGGCATAGGACGGTCGTATTGCTCTGAGCTTATCATTTCGCACCTAATTTTAAGATTAGAAAGTGTTTTCTCCATATTTTCGTTCGTTTTGCAATTATTTGTAACTTTACCAATTGTGATTAAATAAAATTAGTAGTTGTAATTTTTCGTTTATTTTGATCATCCCTAATAGTATATATTTATCTATATAAGTATGTTTATCGTCGTCTAGTACCCATATTACAAGCTTTGCTTAGTTTGGGACTAGGTCGATTTGTGTAAGATTGTCCCCTAATATTTATTTATTTATTTATTTATTATTTACCACTATATTTAAATAAAGTAAAAACTTGATCTATATTTATTTTCAAATGATAAATTAGGTAATAGTTTCTTTCTTTCATTCAATATACAATGCTCGTACTATAATAGCTTGTATAAGTAGCAAACCGTGTCCATTATC
Source organism: Archips xylosteana (assembly GCA_947563465.1). NCBI lineage: Eukaryota > Metazoa > Arthropoda > Insecta > Lepidoptera > Tortricidae > Archips > Archips xylosteana. The sequence continues at coordinate 4,869,006 of OX387362.1, forward strand.
CTCATTTCTCTTTTATTATAATTAATAATAAACTTTAGAGATCACATTGACACTTGAAAACTCATTGACAAATAAAAAATGTGGAATACGGAGATTGTGCGGCGTAGATTGTTAGCACAAGCCTTCTAATATTCTATAAGTTGGAGAAGATCATTATGCATGCTATAGTAAAATAAATCATCAGACGTCCACTGCTGAACATAGGCCTCCCCCAAGGCTCGCCAAACAAATCAGTCCCGTGGCATCCGCATCCAACGCGATCCCGCAACCTTAACCAGGCCGTCGCTCCATCTTGTTGGAGGCATAAAAATAAATAAATATTTACAGTGGTGGTCATACAATTAAGAACGATTTGAAGTTTCCGATTTTTTTTTATCTAAATCATGTCATATGTCTAGTTGTGTTCCTTCTTAGAAGTAACAAGTTATGTTATAAAATAGCCACATGGATAGAGCAAACGGGATTAAGAATAATAGTGTATAATTGCTAACATTTTTTTTTACAAATTTTATTTGTTCTCTATACTAATAAATTCAAATAGTAATGAAGCTGGACAAATAATTAAGAACGATTTATTAAACTGCTCGAGAGTTGTTTTATATGAAACTTAGATTAAATAAATCATATTAATGTGAAGTTGGTATAGAAAAAAAAAGCAATTTAATACATTTGAATTAAAATTAATAGTTAGTAGCATGTCCACGGCTTTTAATTACGGCTTTACACCGGCGAGGCATTGAATCTATCAATTTTTGACATTTCGCAAGAGAAATAGAGTTCCATTCTTCTAAGAAAACGTCGTACAGCTCTCTCAAATTGCCACACCGTCGATATGAAACCTTTTTCTTGACTTCGCACCAAAGATGCTCTATTGGGTTAAGATCTGGGCTGTTGGCTGGCCAATCTAAGACAGAAACTGATTGTGATGTGAGGAATTCCTTAACGGTGCGTGCAGTATGCTTTGGATCATTGTCGTGCTGGAATGTCCAAATAACCGGAAGCACGTCTGCGGCATATGGTAACATTGTTTCTTGCAGTATATTTTTGTATTGGAATTGATCCATGTTTCCTTCTATCAGCCTAACAGGTCCAACGCCATGTCCAGAAAAGCACTCCCAAATTTTCACATTTCCCCCGCCTTGCTTTAATGTCACTTTTGTGTACTTTGGGTCGAATGCTTTATTCGGAGGGCGTCGTACATATCGTTTTCCATCAGAACATACCCTATTTATTTTTGTCTCGTCAGAAAAAAGAACGTTTTTCCACTGTCTGACTATCCAGTTTTCATACCTTCTTGCAAATGCAAGTCGGGCTTGCCTATGACATCGTTTCAACATAGGCACCTTCCTTGCTATCCTTCCGTTCAACTTATTTTCTACCAAACGCCTTCGAATAGTGCGTGCAGAGATTGCTGAAGGGTTTTTTTCGCCAAAATATTCTTTTCTCAACTCATTAGACCCTTTAAAAGGATTTTGTTTTGCCAAACGAACGATATTTCGATCATCTCGACGAGATGACTTTCTCTGTCTAGGTCCACGTGGAACGTTTGAAGTAGTTTGATACGTGGAAAAATGCTTTACGGCATGGAAAACCATTGTTTTTGAACATTGCAGATAGTCGGCTATCTTTTTATACGACCAATTCTTCTCGCGAAGTTTTATTATTACTTCTCTTGTAGATTTATCACAACTTTTATTTTTCCCCATTGTTTTTATACGAAGTAATCACTTTTAAGACTTTAACAGCACGAAATGGCGCCAAAATTATACGAATAATAATCTACAACCACAGAGCCACACAGTGTTCTCTATTTAAATTTGAAAAAATAATAAACTATTCAGCGTTCTTAATTACGTGGCCAGCCAGTAAGTACTAATACTAGGTTCAGATCGAATGTATTAAGTTTCTCTATTAATTTTTTAACCAACTATGTTGCATAAATGAATGTACCGGTAGTACGGAAAAGTTTCGCAATACCGAGAGAAATAAAAAAAATACGGGCAATTAGTTATACTTGTTACTTTGAAAAAATCATCTCAATAAATAATCGTTCTTAATTATATGGCCACAACTGTATATGATGATATTGGAGTAAAATAAATATTTATTACTAATGCTTCTTTATAGGTTGTCAAAAACTTTTTAAGAATAATCAATAGTGTTAGATGATTATTTCAAATGCTTATTTACAATAAATAAACAACTAAATAATAGTAACCATCGATATCGATACTCTCAGTCGCAGCACACACAATTAGAGCGCAGCACGGCCTCGCATGAGTGGCGTCCGCGCGCGTCGCCGGCAACGCGGCCCCCCCGAATCGATAGCGATACCTACGCCGGGCATCGATAGCTGCCCGCCCCTAGCGTCTTGTTCGAAATTCGAATAACGCTTGGTCAAGCGCGGCTCAAAGCGTGGCATGCTCTAATTTAGGCTAGGGCTGCCTCCAGTCGGCACGCCTTGGTTATATTATAATGGACGTGCCGCGCCGGAACGCTCAAAATTTGATAGCAAGCGTTGTGGAGCGCAGAATTCGCTGTTGATAGTAATCTGGAGAAACTAGTTTCAATAGAATTATCTGGGCATCCATGATGATGGAGCCTTGTCGAATATCTTTAGTCTTGGTTGTTTGTTTCAAAAGCTGTCTAAGGAGGAACGTGTCAAAATACATAAAGTTTAAAAAGAAAAATGGTCTAAAGATCATAATTTCAGCCGAAAGACGTCCACTGCTGAACATAGGCCTCTCCCAAGGCTCGCCAAACAGATCGGTCCCGTGCCATCCGCATCCAACGCGTTCCCGCAACCTTAACCAGGTCGTCGCCCCATCTTGTTGGAGGCCTACCTACATAGCGTCTTCCGGTCCGTGGACGCAACTCGAGAAACTTTTTGGCCCCATAGAAAGCTACGGGTATACAGGGTTATTTGTAATTCACTGACATTCTCTTAACCCTGAATTCCTTATCACTCAAACAAATGTTTTTTGTTTTACGACTTTTTAAAATGAAGTACTTTTTTTCCCATACAAATACAAAGAGTATCGTAAAAATAAGAGGAAATCTCAAATTTTCAAAACATTATTACACCAAAAATATTAAGTTATGACAAAAGCCGTAAAACAAAAAACGTTTGTTTAAGTGGTTGGAGTTTAGGGTTAAAAGGATGCTAGTGAATTACAAATAACCCTGTAGACTAGTTTTACATAACTTGATGTTTCTTCCAACTTGATTCCAAAGCTTTTTATAGACATTCACAACAACTGCAAGAAAAGAGTACAAAATATTTAAAGTACCTAGGACATTAATCCAAAAAAACAACATTCAAGAAACAAAAAGAAAAAGTACACTTCCTTGTGTGTGACAATTAGAAATAAACAAAAGTCTAGTTGTTACAAATAAATATAGAAACGTAAACAAATTATCATTAAATGATCTTAAATCAACATGATACCGGCCTTGCGAAAGGCGCTGGTCTTCCGTTTGTACCACAGGAAAGCGTACTATGTAATGTACCTAACAAAGCAAAACAAGTGAACCTGAAAACTAAATTTTTCCAGTACAATGTACCTTTTGGTTTCTATTACTACAAGATCGAAATATCCAGCACAAAAACTAAATTAGTCACCTAGAAAAACAAGAAAATGCGAAGGGAAAAAATACAGATTTATAAAATAAACGTTTCTTCTAAGCATAACGTTTTCTACGAGAGCTGGAATATAAGTATTTTGTTTTCTAATAATTTTCCAAGTAATTTCTGAGTTACCTACTGTTTAGTCCGAAGGCCATGTCAGTGTACCTAACAAGATGTCTGAATTCCCCAAAGGCCCAAGTCTAAAAGTCAAGGTTTTGACAAAGCTGAATAGTTTTGTTTGTGAAACATTACTTCAACGATCTTCAATAATGAATAATAACTATAAATTCAAAATTTTAAAAACCCCAAACGCAATTATGTCCCTCGTATGTTTGAACATTAAGTCAATGCCCGTTATGCGTCTAAGATCCCTTCCGCAGCTAACAAAAGAGCTGATAACTTTGAAACGGCTAAACCGATTTTGATGAAACGTATCTAAGAACTATCGCAAAGAAACCTGCTTTCTATTAAAGAAAACCGCATCCATAACGGTGCACCCGTTTAAGAGCTATGATGCCACAGACAGACACACAGACAGACAGACAGACATAGCAGGCGGGGCTTTTCGTGTCGGGGGTTAAAAATATAAGAAACATCTCATCTCAGCCTATATTCGTCCCACTGCAGGGTACAGGCCTCCTCTCAGAATGAGAGGACTTGGGCCATAGCTCCGCTAGTGCGGATTGGGAAATTCACACACACCATTGAATTTCATCGCAGGTTTCCTACGATATTTTGCTTCACCGTAAAGCGCATGCGTAAATTTCAAATTAATTTCGCACATAAATTCAGAGGTTTAAGCCTAGGCAAAAACATACAATAGGTATTGAAGTAGAGTTGCTAATGTTGCCATCATTCGATTTTCTCTAGATTTGTTTCTGGATTGTAAGATATTATAACGGGGAAACGTAGTGTAGAGCGTCCTGCCTGAGGCACGTGGACGGATGACCTTAAGAGGGTCGCTGGCGGCGGATGGATGCGAGGGGCCGAAGACAGAGTTGTGGCGCGCCATGGAAGAGGCCTATGTCCTGCAGTGGACTGCGATAGGCTGATGATGATGATGATGATGATGAAGATATCCGAAGTGTTACGCCACGTCTACCTTCCTGAGAAGCCATAGATAAAAGACCACTAGACTAGACTACTAATGCTTTTTATTTTAAGAAACTAGATATATAATAAAATAATTATGCCGCAATAACAAAGACGATTGGTCCTATAAAAATATTTGTCGTGAAAACATTATTCGTACAACTAGAATATTATATTCTTGTGCCAAATGAAATGAAAATAAATTTAATTCCTTACTATCTGGATAGAATAACTAAAAGTTTTAACGCGAATGAAATGGATAGAACGTGTTCCATTTACTTTGACGTTTCAACCTAGCCTGGTCCACGTTCGTTGATTTACCTATCCTAAATTACACAGATACACGCTACGATAGATTTTAGGCTTAATGTTAGATTAAATTGGTAGAACAGTGACAGGTTGCTAGTCTCATCATCATTACCGTCATTTCAGTCGAAAGACATCCACTGCTGAACATAAGCCTCCCCCGAGGCTCGCCAAACAGATCGTTCCCCTGCCATCCGTATCCACCGGGGATTCTTAGCACCCCTTGCCCCGCTGCCGTTACCCAGGCCGCTATCGTAGCCTCGAACAGCGGGGCTGCCGGAGACTAGGGGCCGCTCCGTTTTGGACTCAGCCATAGGGGAGTATTTGCCGTAGTCACCACACTTGGCAGACGGGTTGGCGACCGCAGTGGGATACCGAAATTATTAAGGACGCTGCTGCCCGTCTTCCGGTATTACTGGCCGCAGTTTCAGGGCATACCTGGGTCCCGGGTTCGGGTTGCTAGTCTAATCGCCTATAATATACATACCTTGACCTATTTCCTTAGTCGCTTTTTACGATATCCACAGAAGAAATGGAGAGGTGTAATTCTAAGCCCGACACCACACAGGCAAAGCTATCGCATTTATAATGTTAGCAAGGATTAGGATAGGATGTTTTATGCTGATACACGAACTAAAGAGACTGGCAACAGGTGGTCTCGTTACGACTTTCTTTATAGCAGACATCGCAGTTTTACGGCTAATAAATATCAACCCTAACGCTCGCGCTGAGAGTTTAAAGTTGTGACGGCTTCAACATTAATTGTTTTGAACTTCAAGGCTTTGTTTTATGCCCTAGGGGTTGCGGGGCGAATCAACAGTTAACTCGCTAATTTATAGCAAAATACTGGCAACATTCAAGATGATCGCTATTCCCCAACTTGCACAAACGGCTAGTTATTATCGGTTAGAGCGGCATTTCCTAGAACTGGAAGTAGAAAAGTAGAGTGTAGATATATATTTTTTAAAGCTTAGGTTTCGTTGAGCTAATGAAGACTCCGCGGGAAAAACACTGAATATCACTTTTTCGTGAAACTGACCTGTTCCATCTATCGGCTTATTGGTGGCATTAAAAGGTGAGTTTCACAAAAAAAAGTGACATTCATTGTTTTTCCCGTGGAGTCTTCAAAATGATCTTGTAATAAAGACACAAAATATTTAGACTCCGTAAATTCAAATTAAAATAATTTATTTCAAGTAATTTTACATAGTGTCTTTTAGACGACCAGATGGCCTAGTGGTTAGAGAACCTGACTATGAAGCTTGAGGTCCCGGGTTCGATTCCCGTGTCGGGGCAGATACTTGTATGAAGAATACGAATGTTTGTTCTCGGGTCTTCGGTGTTTAATATGTATTTAAGTATGTATCTATCTATATAAGTATGTTTATCCGTTGCCTGGTACCCATAACACAAGCTTGCCTAGCTTACTTTGGGACTAGGTCAATTGGTGTGAATTGTCCCGTGATATTTATTTTATTATAGAGTAAATATTAATAATGCATGATAAATGTTAATTTTTTTTTTAGGCACAGGAAATGTAATTATTTTAATTTGACTTAAATGTTTAGAATCAGTTGACATTTTATTGATTTATTTTGTTTTATTATTATTTAAATTTTGAATTATAGTATACTAGCTTTTTTACCCGCGGCTTCGCTCGCGTGGACCATAAATATTTCAGAGAAGCAAGCTATTATGCAAGCAAGCAAGCATGCAAGCAAGGAAGCATGCAAGCAAGCAAGCAAGCATGCGAGCAGGCATGCTAGCGAGAATCCAAGCAGGAGGCCCAAATTTTCAAAATTAAAAACTGACATTAATTTATACTGACATTTTTAATTTCGTATTATCTTTTGAATGGAATGTCCGATTTCAATAATTCAAAAAACAATCGACAGGTAATTAACCAGTCTTGCATACGAAATAATTTATTTGGATAAGAATTAATACAAAGGTGTGGATAACATGGTCTGATTTTGATAGGCATTTCTATCATCTTTTAAAATGTAAAAAAGTAGTAATAGTGTCATAACAGAACTACAATAGTTGGACGTATAGTCTCGCGAAGTTTTTTGTAGATATTAATACGTTCTATAATATTGTAGAACATTTTTTGTTCTATCATCAATACTTTCTGCAGCGCATGCGATGAAAGACATTTTATGGCTAATTTTTATACACCTTGGGTTGGTTTTAGTAAGATTTTCTGAGGATCTCTAATTTTTTCTAGTAATAAATATAGCCTATATTACTCAGTGATAATGTAGCTTTCTAACGGCAAAAGAATTTTTGAAATCGGTCCAGTAGTTTTTAAGTTTATTCATTACATACAAAAATACAAATCTTTCCTCTTTATAATATTAGTGTAGATTAGTGTAGATGTAGATGTAGATGTAGAAGATAATATTTGTATGCCCTCCAAAGGGCTGAATACACTGTACGACAAAATGTATTGACCATCATCCTAACTGTATTCTTACAAATAAACTATTTGATTTGTTTTGATTTGATTGATTATTTATTATTTTATTTATTTACAAACTCATATTCACAAATAATAATACAAAATCAATAGAATAATATTAACAATCATAAAATTAATAAATGCTGTCATCTACCGATTTTCTCCAGATTTGGTTCTGGATTGGAAGACGTCCGAGGGCGGAATTTTCAAAATGTATCCTATTGTTTAAAAAAACTAAGCAATGATTGTCAGATTGTGCCTCATGATTAATTATGATTCAAAGTTGATCATATATTTGCGATAAAGATCAAATAACTGGTGCATTATAAAAGTAGCCTCCATGGATCAGAAGTCAAAGTGTAGTGATAGAAGCCCAATAGATAGTACTCGAATGTAGGTAAGGTAGATGATTAGGTCCACTCCTGCTGGCTTGTGCTAAGGCATCGACTTCAAAAAAATCAGAAGAACATTATTTTTGTGGTTTTTCAATTTTATATAAGTATTTTTTTTTATACCTAGGTTAGGACTTCATACACACCATTTACTTTGTAAGTCTGTGCACAATGTTTTCCTTCACCATAAAACTCAAAAAAATTTCAAATTTAATTTCGCAAATAAATTCCGAAAAACTCAGAGGTGCGTCCCGGTGCTCGAACCCACGACATCCTGCTTGTGAGGCTACAGGTAAAACCACTCGGCTGCCTTGACTGAATGTGCCTAAGTATGGTATTATCCATTCGGAACATCAGGGTACTGTGGTACTGTGCTCAGATATTTAGGTAGATAGTACGGGAAACGCGCGTGATGCTAAACTTCAAGAAATGATACCTACAATAGATGTCTTCATACGTGGGTTTATTCCATTAGCCGGTTTCCTTAAATAAATACTTTACAATATTACGTCCAGCTCTGTCGGCTGTCCGGAGCAATCTCCCCTGGCTCGTATACCGCAGACAACTCCATTTCATTTAAAATCAAGTTCTAGAATTATTTACAAGTTTTATACATAACAACATTAAACTAACCTGCCAGTTGGACAACATTTACCACTGGCTAGCGGTATAGAGCCCTTCCTAACAGTACCTATAGGCTAGTGTCGACTTAGTGTAGCCTCTCTGGACGTGACTCAGCGACGTTTCAGCGTCGTTAAGCCGCCGGCTCGTTTACGTTACGGTAGTTCTATATTCATTTGTTGGCCTTTTGTTCACTTATTTGACATTAAAGTGGTGATTTTCGACAAAAAACGTAATTAAAAATAAAACGTAGGTGGGGGTTTTCAGAAAAAAATGTACCCGTTTCGCCTTAATTATCCTTAATTTTCCATACAAAATTTATTAGTCAGTTTTGTGACGGTCCATACAACATGTATGGTTAACTGCGTCACAAAACTGACAATTAAAAGTGGGACACGTTTTTTATTGCTTAAATCGATAGTGCTTGTGATTCTGAGTAGAAGTAACCCAAAATTTGTTAGGTTTTTAAAAAAAGTACAGGGTAGGTACACTTTTTTCTAAAAATGCCCAGGTATTCTTTGTAATACAGGAAAATACTGGTCCCTATGCCTTGAAAGAGGTTATACTAGAGCTGATTTGTAATAATTTTGGTCAACTAGGCTTCGGGGAAGAGAAAGAGGGTTCGCATGTTAATATACCGACTGAGAGATCAAGTTATACTAGTTCTGAAACAAATAAGAAAAACAATCCATGTCACTAAGTTAGGCGATAATAGAGTCACATAAGGTATGTTTCACTTTTAGTATTGAGTAAAACTTATTGTTAACCTGTGCATGTGTCACACAGACAGATAGTACAGTCAGCTGCAGAGGAAAGGTACCCCCTCTGTAACGGTGGTAACCACACCTGTACCTTTTCTCCGGAGCTGACCGTACAGGTATCTAGGTAGCAGAAAAGTATAAATCTTCCCAGGTGAATTTTTCGCTTTGAGCCCTTATCTTTCAAAACAAACGGTATCGTCATAGTATTAAGGTTCAAATTTAATGTAATGGCTCGAAGCGAAAAATTCACCTGGGAAGATTTATACGTAGTTAATTATAACATTTTTTCCCCATCTTTTAGGTTGTTGTTTTGGATGTCCGAGACGCAATAAACGTAGGAAAAGTAACTCGTGCCTGCAGCACGGCACGGTAAAGAGTAACAATCGCCACACTTAAAATCAAACAACAACAATTAAATATTAGCATTTTGATGGCCACATTAAATTAACTTTTAGTTTGGAATAGACCGCAAATAATACTAGGTAGACAGTCATCTAATTCTCAGAATACCTGAATAACCAACGGTACGATTTAATTTCGGAATGTCTCAATCAAAAATACTAAAATTGGGGAATATCCCTGTTCCAAAATGTCTAATTTCAGAAAGAGAATGTTCCATATGCGTAAAGAATAGGGAATTAGAGAACTTATTTGTTAAACGTTATGCACATTCCTAATGTAATTAAGTTCGTAAGTTATGGTTATAAAATTTGCAAATAATTTTTCGACAACTTCCTGGTAAATTCGGTGACAATGTAATAATCTGGTAGTGAAATTCTGGTGGTCTGTGCCTCTACCATGAGTTACACTAGTTTACAGTGATCGTACTCGCTAGCGGCGGCGTAAATGATTTGTATAGAGAATTGTGTACAGCGCCTCTAGCGGTCACTTACGGAAGTACAATTCTCCATACAAATCATTTACGCCGTCGCTAGCGAGTACGGTCACTGCAAACTAGTGTAACTCATGGTAGAGCCTCTGGTCACGAATTTCAGTCATTTGACAATTAGCCCTGTGACAATTGCAAAGATAGTTAAAAAGTGATGTCATGAAGTTGACAAAGTTTTTTAATCAAGTATCACATACAGTCATTTAAAAAATGCAACATTGATGAAATTTAGTTTGGATACGTAGACGAACTGGTAATTGAGAATAATGAAATTTAGCCGTGTTTAATAACCTTATCGAAAATTAGTAAGTAAGTGTCTGATAGCCTTAACTGTCTTTTTATTTTTTTTTATTATGAGAGGGAGGCAAACAAGTAAGCAAATTCCGGAGATCGCATGTTTAAGACCTGTTGACGAGAGTACATTTTTAGGGTTCCGTACCCAAAGGACCCTATTACTGAGGCTCCGCTGTCCGTCCGTCCGTCTGTCCGTCTGCCACCAGGCTGTATCTCGCGAACCGTGATAGCTAGACAGTTGAAATTTTCATAGGTGATGTATTTTGGTTGCCGCTATAACAAAAAATACTAAAAACCAGAATAAAATAAATATTTAAGGGGCTCCCATACAACAAACGTGATTTTTTTTGCTCGTTTTTATACAGGGTTATTTGTAATTCACTAGCATCCTTTTAACCCTAAACTCCTAGCACTTTGACAAATGTTTTTTGTTTTACGGCTTTTGTCATAACTTAATATTTTTGGTGTAATAACGTTTTGAAAATTAGAGATTTCCTCTTATTTTTACGATACTCTGTGTATTTGTATGGGAAAAAAAGTGCTTCATTTTAAAAAGTCGTAAAACAAAAAACATTTGTTTGAGTGATAGGAATTCAGGGTTAAGAGGATGTCAGTGAATTAAAAATAACCCTGTAGATAATGGTACGGAACCCTTCGTGCGCGAGTCCGACTCGCACTTGGCCGGTTTTCCTTTGTGCTGTGTTCCTTTAAAGATGCTGATCTTGTTTTCATCCTTGCGTACAAAAGGAATCTATTCTAAATCTCTTTTCTACTACCTGATATCTAATGCAGGGTGAGAGCGTGCTTGCTTAGTAGTCAGCTGAGCCGGCAGCCGCGGGCTCGCGAGGCGAACGTGCCTCCCAAGCGCGCGCGCATCCGCTGCACAGGGCTGCGTCACTGTCGATGTACCAACGTATCGATAATACTTCTCTTCTTCTTATAGAGACACTTTATTATTGAAGTAATGTTGAGCAGGACATACAAGAGGCGCTACATTTGTCCCGTACATGACGTCAAAATGTAAGAGGGGCTCAACATTTTAAAGTGTACTAAGTACTTCAAATTTTATGTCTCAGCGGCAGACGCGTTTCTCACTCTCCGTACGACCGACAATAACATCAAATGTCATACTTGCACTTTTAACTTCATAGGTATTCAAATATTATTTATTTTATTAGCAGTACGGCTGCTCACCGAATCTAAGATTATTTAAAAGCGAAAAAGTTTTTCGGGTGCGCCGGTGGGATTCGAACCCACGTCTCCTGGGTATGCGCTCCAACGGGTGTTCTACCAATTGAACCACGTCGCATCCAACCGACTCCCCCGAAATTCTTAATCGCTTACATACGCCAACAGTGGCGTGTGATAACATCCATCGCAACTATTAGAAGCTACGACTCCTACGTTCCAAATTACATTGGAAATGCGTAAGAAATGATGTACCACATCTATTTATTCAAATATTATTTATTTTATTAGCAGTACGGCTGCTCACTGAATCTAAGATTATTTAAAAGCGAAAAAGTCATCATCATCATCATCATCATCATCATCATCATCATCATCATCATCATCATCATCATCATCATCATCATCCCGTTTGCTTACGTATCGTCGCACTGTACACATGCCTCCTCTCAGAATGAGAAGGATTGGTTCGCAGTTCCCACGCGGGCCCGGTGCGGATTAAAACTTTACACACATTATTGAATTTCTTTCTCACGATGTTTGCCTTCACTTCTTTAAATTAAGTAGCACAAAGTATGCGACGGTTGAAAAGCTTCGCGGCTTTACCTACTTTTAAATACAGTGACAGTAGCATTAGACTATTTTAAACCAATTAATCAGACAATTGACGTAACAGCTCAACACTTCTACTGTTGAGTCAGGAACTAAAAGCGTCCGAGAACGCCGCAGGCGCATCAGCGATCACACGCCACTGTTGGCGTATGTAAGCGATTAAGAATTTCGGGGGAGTCGGTTGGATGCGACGTGGTTCAATTGGTAGAACACCCGTTGGGGCGCATACCTTCGCGCAGGCGCCGGCCACGCGCGCGCTCGTGCTGCTCAACTCTGTGCTCGCGGCCGCGCCGCACCTCGACTTGTTTGCCAGTGCTCTAGGGCAGCTGATGACTGAGTGCAAGAGAGTGGCTGAAGGCCAGATGCCTGAGAGCTCTGTAGCTTAAATGTTATATGTATAATGTGTAATTAGTTTAAGATAATTTGTAAGTTTGTGCTGTCTTGGCTTTAGCTGTTAAGGTACAAATTTGTGATGAGTAAATAAATAAATAAATAAATACCCAGGAGACGTGGGTTCGAATCCCACCGGCGCACCCAAAAAACTTTTTCGCTTTTAAATAATCTTCATAGGTATTGCCGAGATTCAGTACGCCTCGCCTCATTTTGAAGTAGGACATTGTGAAGTGCAAAAAGAGGATACTCTTACAAACTTTTTTTCAAGTAGTGTCCTGCCCAATACTATATTGAAGTTTGGCAGTCACCTCCTTAAATCTCGTCTAGTCCAGATTAAATAGCTGTTCTGCTGTCTTGATGCCAGTCCACTCAAGCCATGACCTTCTACGTATCTCAGCTCTGCAACAGAATCCGACTCGGTGCCCGTAGCAGAATGTGAACTTGAGACCAAGTTAATATCTCTCAACTATGTTTGTTTTGGACCCCTTTTGGTCATGGTCCTGTGACATCGCTATGGAAGAGAGGTGGCGAAAACTGTTTGGCGACCTACCTTCTCTAAAATGTATAATAGAAAGGCAACATGTCCATACGTTGATTTCCTATCAAATTATTTATGAAGTTTTTCACGTAGCAATTGTAGAAATTTTTGGCTGTCGGAAAATTAAACCAGGCCTGAAGGTCATTCCAAAATTCGAAATTCGAAGTTCTTGTTGTACCATCCCTCTCGCTCTCCCTTTAAATACAATTTGTGCGAGTGAGACGGCACGACACTAAGTTCGAACTTTGAACTTCAAATTATAAGGCTTTGTTCTGCGTGGGAAGTACGGCTGAGTTAACTTTTATCACCTGTTAGCATTAATGAGATATGGGCTAGAGTACATATTTTAATAAGCTATAATTCTGCAATATACATATTTATACGTAGGTACGATGACAGCTATCATTGCAAAAGTTCATCGTGTTTTACTTACCTACCTATATTTTTTTTTAGTAATCTCATCTTTTGAAAATAGCTGTACCTCGTCTGAACTATGTGCAAAGAGATTCACTCCGTGCCCAGAACCATTATAAACCAAATTCATTGACCGTTAATACATTCAGTGTCTTGAACGCAAGTATAAGCGTTTTTCTGATTTTCATTCAAAGGAAAGGTACCCAACTGCCCGGCTATGATTTGATTTATTTTGATATACATTATGTTAGAATCAAACTAATAATAATTGGAACTTGCTTGAAAAAAAATAGTTAGAGGGTTTAGTAACTTTTCAGTACTTCGAAGGACGACTTCTCCAAATAAGTTGAGTTTGGGCGGCTAAAAAAAATATGGGTCTGTTATTTTAGACTACTCTCTAACATATATCAAAATAAATCAAATTGGAGCCGTACAGTTGGTTACCCTTCCTTGTCAGTGCCTTGAACGAGTATAAGAGCCATTTACGCATGCATTACCTTTCGTATTTAAGCTAAGTACTGCGAGTTCGTACAAAGTTACTGTACTATGTTGAACCACTATGAACGCTTTAAGCGTTTAATTTGTAGCACAGCGCACTGGTTGAACTTTGGCAGATAGGAAAAATGTGGGCATTTCGTGTTAAAAATAGCGAACCAATGGATCAAAATATCGACACCGCCACTTCCCATCCCTAAACCCACATCGTCCGCTATCGCGTGCGTCCCCGAGCGCGATGCGATCTCTCGCGAACGCGTGACCGCATCCTGCCTCCCTCCCGCCCCCCGTCCACCGCTTCACCCCCGCGGTCGCCTGCGCCCGCGCACGCAACGCGGGCTTCCGGCCGCGGGACCGCACTCGAAGGATGCGGAGCTTTCACTTTGACGGTAATTATGAGTTTACGCAGGATGGATCCAAGGTGAATTATATTGAACTGTAGCTAAAGAGTCGGTTTGGTGCGCGTACTCAATAATTTTAGCTGGAATATTCAGGGGGTTTGGGTAAAGGAAACCGCAGAAAAGTCAAAAATTCAATAAACGGCACGATTGTCTTCTGGCACGAGAGACTTTTGAGAGAAAGAAATAATGTATACACGGTGATATTTAATCGGTGATCAGGGGTTGAAAAATATTAATCCCTAGCCAAAATGGAATTAGTATTTACTAAACTTAAACTAAACGTCAGTGTATTTACACTGACGAGCAAAAATAAAGGGTCGGTTACAAAAATGACTATAACTACAAAACCCGCTGTGATAGCTTCTTCGAGTGAAATGAGTTTAGTAAAGAGTTTTATTCTTAGCAAGAAAAAGTTTAATTAAGAATAAAACTCTTTGCTAAACTCATTTTACTCGAAGAAGCTATCACAGCGGGTTTTGTAGTTATCGTCATTTTTGTAACCGACCCTTTATTTTTGCTCGTCAGTGTAGATGGAGTCTCAAGCAATCTCAAAAAGTCTCTGTTTAGTTAAAAAAAAAATGTTATTGTTAAAACTTCTTCCATCCACCGATTGCTAGTTATCCTACATTATCGATACCGGAAATCTCAAATGGCGTAAAGGACAAAAATGCGATAGGGAAAAAAAGCTGTATACGATGGCATTTAAGACTCATTTTCGCATTTCGCATTTTTGTCCTTTACGCCATTTGAGATTTCCGGTATCGATTTGTTCAAGTTTCGTCAAGTGTCATCGCTTTGGCGCGGAATTTGACAGGGTGTCACGCCAAAGTTTGTTTAATAAACTGACTTGTCAATGAGGTTTTTGGCTCATAGACTAAACCATGTGTTGGAGGACAGTGATTATAATTAAAATGTGATTTTCCAAATAGTAATTATTTAAAAAAAAATAACGTTAAGTTTCATGTAACTGCAACTTAAACGTGGTCGCCACTGAATACCTACTGATCACCGATTAAAAATCATCGTGTATGTAGGATTGAATGATTTGATGAATGATTGATCGAACGAGACGATAGAATGAGCCAGTCAGAGGGAATGAAAGAGGAGAAAAAGACTGAAGACGTGAGCGAGTGACGACTAATATTTGTAAAATGGTGTTTTCTTAAGTTCTGATTTAAATATATGTTTATTCCGTCCATCTAAGTATTTTACTTGAAGATTTAACACTACAGTTATACGTAGGTATATAAAATAAATAAAAAAAACTACTTGCCTATGTCTGTTAATTGACTTTGAAACCATCAACCGATGCGTCTCATTTAATTAATGAGTCGTTTGCACGGACTAAGTCGCAGGAAAAAGCTAGTTATTTAACACCGTTGGTTTCTTCTACGTCAAGCAGTTAAAACTGTTATAACTCATAAGCATCACTTACATCGCGACCCTTAATACTACACGCAGCAGCGCACCTGTTAAACGCGTTAACAGGGCTTGTCATTGCGTTAACAGCTCGTAAATTAGAGGGCCCTTAAAAAGGGCGCCAAACGTACGGGTTTTTATTGCTGACACTATAAACTGCGAAACGATACAGTCTGCTATAAACTCGGGGCCGAAGTTCACGGGAGTACATATACAGAATCCACAGGCTGTCTATAAATGATGTCCCACGTCAGGAATATACCTAGTCACTTCTAAAGCTGTTTCCTGAACGGGGTCTATGCCCCATAGACGATAGACTCTATGGTATCAATAAATAATACGCAAAACAACTATAAAATGTCTACTTGACCAAAATACATCGGTAAGTTTACTTTATGTTATTTTGGCAATCGAATGGTGTCAAAAAACTTTAAAATTTCATCCATTTTCTTTCAATTACAAACAACGATACCATCTTGTACATGTCACCATTTCCTTTTATTACTCAAAACACTAATTACCCACCCTGCACTACAAACAAGAGTGCTATGCCGTTCTCGCGGCGTTAACTAAATTTCGAGACACGTCTTGCATGTCTGCCCCCTCCAAGGTAGATCCCCGGAACCCCCGGATCCCCCGAAACCCCCGAAACTCCCTCTTCAATAATTACTCGCGGCTGCCCTGTCCGAAATTATTTTCAACCGAGACCATTAACGAGTAGTGGAGAGGGTTTTGGATGAAAATAATTTGCAATCGATAAGGAATTGAAGTTTATTATTAGGCAATTGAAATTAGGTCCTCTTACAAGCTTTTGTTTAACTTGCAATATCGCATTCAAATAGAGCGCTCGCACCTAAAATACCACGTTCCGAAAATGCCAGATTTTCAAACTACATATACCTATTACCTATTTATTACATTCCACCAAAAAATCACTTCCTTGAGTAATCTTCGATTTTGTGATGCGGTGCGACGAGAATCTGATAAGCTAGAAATGTGGTAAATAGTAATGGTCTGGTCTGGTTAATGTAGTATTTTGAAAAACTGGTATTTTGGGAACATTAAGTATATTTTAGGCACGAGCGAAATAGAGTTAAAAAAGTTGGACATCTCAACTCTGGTAGGTAGTCTAGTACGTGATTATTTCATAATAATTTTAACTAAGTACATACTTAATAATATATCGGTAATTTTTGTGTCACAACAAAACTTTTTCCAGACAGTTGTTTTGTCTTCATTTCACGCGGTCCAACTTTTTGGTCTCCACTTATTAGTCTAAGATACGGTTATAAAAATGTACCAACTTACCTATACCGTCATTTGTTATTCGATGATGACTAAGTTTATACGTTAAATAATTTTGTGTTTATTCATAAAATTTAAAAATTTAAGTTTTAAGGTCTTGGCCATCGTGTTTGTGACACACTATTGAAAAGATGACTTTTTCTGCCTAGTTTCTTGCGGTGCATTCTTCTTGGCAATGTTGGTCCATACGAAAGCGTTGGTAGTTTTAAAAAAGTTACATGTAAAAGAGCCCTTTTGCGGCCTACTGGCAGAATAAACGTTTTGATTTTGATTTTGACTAGGTAGCATTATATTGTTGGATAGGGTAAAGATAACCTCTTGTTTAAAGTATAACAGTAGTAAGTAGTTTATATGTCACAAAATTTACACAATTTTGTAAACCTGCTTTTTCGATATCAAGAAGTAGACTTTTGAATATAACGCGAACTTAATTTAAGCGATATCTCTACTGTTATTCATACGAAACATCCAATAGCACTCGCAAGCGCGCTTTCCCCTGCAACGCGACAGCAGGGGAGACAGGGGACGGTGGTCGCGTGAAGAAAAAAGATTAAGGCCTCGCGCCCCCGGCCATATTTAGCATTATTGCCGTGGATGCGCTCCGTAATACGTCTGCAGATAAATTGGGGGCCGTTCCATAGATAATATGGATTTATTCATCTGTTTTACAGTTATGAAGCAAAAAAGAATGCACTTCATTGGAAAACTGAAAGTAATAAAAATATTTACCTTCCCGAGCCTACTGATCGTCAAGCAATGTATGTAAGCACTTTACTGCACAAAAATAAAAGAAACACTATTGACAACCGTTAAGATACATGTATAAAGATGAACTTATCCTTTTAAGGTAACTCTATCAGTCAAGCTCTGAAGAGTTCAGTGTGGAGGTGGAGGAACTGCATGAACACGCATTTCTTACATAAATGTAACTATCGTAAGGTCGCGGGTGAGTAAATTAATTATTTCAGTTCATTAATATGCAGCTCCGCAAAGAAACGCTTGGTTCAATAAATTATTCAAAGGTGGTAAATCACAAGATTATAAACAGTTGCTCATTCCGAGCATATATATATATTTTTTTAAATTTAAACATTAAATTAATTTAAAAATTAGGCTTATATCGCAGAACGCCATATTTCGCACAATTTATTTTTCAACTAACGTTGTTAAATGTCACAGCTTTTTATCTCCGCTCATAAGTAAGCAAAAGTAGTAGTTAGTCTTACGTATCGGCCTTTTTACGAATAAAAACATACACACGTATAAATAAGGTCATCGATATTTAGCTCCTACTTTATTTATGCCCTATTTCCAACGTTTCATTCAATGCGTCGCACATCAGAATATAAGAAACATCCCTTATAGCCGCGTCCGGTTCTAAACGGCGAAAGGGCGCCATAAATATCCGACACGTGTCGCCGTTCGGCAATACGGCCGGACCGGGCACGTGCTGTCCCCAGTCCCCCCGAAATGAGAATGCCTTGCCACATGTGGAATAAGGCCAGGCGTTAGATGCGTGCCATTTTGGAATTATCGTTCTGCTGAACTAGCCCTTAGCCGCGCCTTCGCTCGCGTCGCGTGGATGTATTATTAGGTCTGGCACGCGCTATTGACTGTTCCAGTTTAAAAAAAAAGCAGACAAGCGAGAAGTCTCTCGATGAGGGTCTAACTTATAGATGGCGCTGTATCACTGCTATATAATTAAGTGATTATCAAACAGATTGAGATATGGATGTATGGGAAAAAATCGTGTCTAAACTCCTGACCAGTGGTGGTGTAGGAAAATGGCACGTGGCACGGAATACTGAGGACCTGAGTTCGATTCCCAGCGTGCAGCGCTGGTCTTTTTTCTGTGCATCCATATTTCAGTTTGTATTTAGTATGAAATATAGACAAGCGAGAGTCATACCGAGGGCGTGTCGAAAAAATAGGTAGGTGGGTTGATCAACTTTTTTTTTGTCACTCGTTCCTATAGTGGCGGTCTCCTGGGGTCACTCTTTAAACCGTTAGTTTATCTGATTAAAATTTGCCAAACATGCATTTTTGTGGTAGTTTAAACCCCTTCTACAATTGGTCATCTAATAAGCATGTTAGTTAACGTGACACAACATTTCTTCTAATTAAACTGTACTACTTTAGTCCCCTCGCTGACGGGACAGAATAACAACAAGAAAAAGTTGATCCACCAAGGTACCTACGTGTCAGTTACTGTGGAGACCTTAGTTTATTTTTTGTGTCATTATGTGAGCGTTTAGGGTATATCACAGGTGATCCATATTTTTCACCTCGATATGGAACTAATGGGATATCCATTTTAAAGGAAATATCCCTGAACTGAAACAATTACTTTGCTCACCCGCGACCTCGCCCCTTTGACCTTTTAGGTCGCGGGTGAGCAAAGTAATTGTTTCAGTTCATTAATATGGACCTCCGCAAAGTAACGCCTGATTCAATAAATTAGGAAATATCCCAGTAGTACAGTACCATATGGAACTACTGGTACATATTCATATGTGCTAACATCTACCTTTGTACCTAAGTAAGACTATTATCTGATTTCAAACTTGACTTTTGAATCTAAAATGCCTTGAATTACTCGCGGTAATGCCAATGGCAATTCCTTCGAAGGAACTATTGCTTTTTTTTCGCACTACTTAGTTCCTTTACAGTAGTTGAAGGAACCACCGAGACCCGTTTTTCGCACTAGTTCCTTCGAAGGAACTGCCAAATGAACTATCGCGAGTAAACCGACCAACGTCTTATTCCCAAAAACAGTTTCAAGCCACGGTCTTAGCAACATAACAGGCGCGATTAGTCCCGAGTGTGTTAGGAATTTCACTGACACTATTTGTTTGCTCGCGTCGAATCTTCCGAGTCAACTTCACCCACTCAGCTTAGATGACAATAATATAAGTACCGTCAACGAAAAAAACTAAAAATGTTTTATTTTTCATATTCATTACCATGGATGTGAAAACAAGAATAGCCATGGCTAAGAAAGCATTCAATGATAAAAAACACATTTTTAAAGGCAAAATCTCAAGGAGCATTCGGAAAAGATTTATTAAGATCTACATCTGGAGTATAGCATTATATGGGAGCGAGACTTGGACATTGACTCAGCGCGACCGAGACAGATTGAGTGCGTTTGAGATGTGGTGCTGGCGGAGAATGGAGGGGATTAGCTGGACTGAAAAGAGAACTAATGAAGGTTTTAGGGTTGGTGGAAGAGGAAAGGCGGCTGTTGAGGACGATTGAAAATAGGAGAGGGAATATGCTGGGGCATCTGATACGACATGACAGTTACATAAAAACTATTTTGGAAGTGCGGATAGAAGGCAGGCGAGGCAGGGGAAGACCGAGACGGTCATTTATAGATCAAGCAAAGGAAAAAGTCAATGTCATGTCGTATCAGGAGCTGAAAACGCTGGCAGAGAACCGAAAAGAGTGGCGATTACTCCACCGACAAGAGCTAAGCTCTTAAATTAATGATGATGATTCATTAGATAATAATGATCCCAGCCTATATACGTGTCCGTCCCACTGCAGGGCACAGGCCTACCTATCAACCTGTCTATCGTAGTTCCCAGGTATGCAGGTTTCCTTACGATGTTTTCCTTCACCGTAAAACTCATGAACTAGCGTAATTTCGCACTTAAATATCGAAAAAATGCAGAAACCAAGCCCGAACCCTCGACCCTCTGGAGAGGCCATTTTATTTTTTACAAGAACTTATTCTAAACTAGCTTTCGCAACCGTCAACGCATTAAATTCTAGACAGAAAAATTCAATCCGCAAAGCCCTGCACTCGCGTCTCACCCCCCCCCCCTACTTTGCAGGGGTGGTTAATTAGTCGCGAACGGTCCGGCTCCACTCCATCTAACTTGTTTCCTTCTTTATTTGCCCACTTGAAACAAATGTGGGGATCCGGGGCCAGAGCGGGTGTGATAGTCAGGGTTACCAGGATCGGGAGAATTACCGGGATTCAGTGATAAGTGTTGAAAAAATCAAAGCGTGCGTGCATGAAGATATCCCACTACTTAATATTATAAACGTGAAACTTTGCAATGTATTTGTGGATGTTTGTTACTCTTTCTCGCTAAAACGGTTTAACGAATTCTGATTAAATGGCACACAGATAGTTTATAACCTGGATTTGTTAATCCATAGAATACTTTTTATCCTGGAAAATTGTATCGTTCCCGCGGCATAGCGATACACGAATTCTTTGCAGACGGAGACGTGGGTAACAGCTAGTAAATAAATAAATAGATATTACGGGACACTTGACACTAATTGATCTAGTCTCAAAGCAAGCAAAGCTGTTCTGGGTACTGGGAAACGGATAAACATACTTAAATAGATAGATACATGCTTAAGACGGAAAAAAAAACATTTGTATTTTTCATATATGAAGGGTCCACGGAAAGATCATGTCTAGTCACTTTTTGAAAATTGACATTTTAATCTCTAAATGTAGAGCTCGCAAAGCACTATAACTTACCATTATATTAAATAGGGATATCTGAAAATAATATGTATTTTTTCACTTTTAAGGAAATGGTTACCATAGTAATTGTTCGTGATGACTAACTTTCAAACCGCTATAACTCAAAAAGTTGTTTAGGTGACTAGACAGCATGTTCTTTCCATGGACCCTTGATATACCTAGTAGGTATCTGCCCCAATCGGGATTCGAAACCGGGACCTCAAGCGCCGTATTCAGGTTCAATACCCACTAGCCATTGGTTATCCGATCTTCTAAGAAATGGCACAGACGTTCCTATCTGTACTGCTTTTGTAGTCGCGGAGTGGTAGGTATGGTTTAAATTTAAATAAGTCTTTGTTTAGAAAAACATTTTTAATAGAAGCTCTTTACTAACTGTACCTACTTTTTGTATGATGTACAACGCAAGTATGGTCATCCTATCTCATAGTTTGCTCCCAATATCATACTAGTCTGATTACTGTTAGGTTCAGGTATCGAATACCATTTTTTAAATAACGTAACTAATAAGATGTCTTTCATTTTATAACAGCCAATGATTTTTCTCTATTTAATATTTATCATAAATTATACGTTAGCATTGTTAAATTATTTAGTGCTGGAGGACTTAAAACAATTTGGTCTGTCATCCAGTTGTTAAATCCTGAGCAGGGTACTTGGATGTAAGCGACAGGAGCCAGGAGATCGAACGTTGGGAGTTCAGGAGAAGGCAAATGAATGAATGAATGAATGATAATTTATTCGCTGAATATGGTTACAAAAGGTGGAACATAATATAACTTAGTATCTAGCATATTCTACCGGAAACCGGCGTGCGAATTTAACATTTATGTACACAGTGAGTTATGCACAGTCATAAAAATTACATTTAGGTATTACATGTCAAATTTTACAAACAATAATATAACATTTAAAACAATAATAATTTAAATTACAAGCATTAGAGTGGTTAAGTTTACAAAACTAAGAATACAGAGAAAAACTCGGATAAACAATTAAAAAAAAAATGTGGAGTCGAGATCAAAAAAACCTAACTTAAATAATGAAAATGAAATTATTTAATATCTATTGTATCTACATGCACTTTTTGACAGGAATTCTTTAACTGAATAAAAACATTGTTCGGTTAGCCACAGCTTGAGTGTCTTGTAGAACTGATTAGCGGGTAAGCTGCTTATTTGTAGTGGTATAGAATTATAAATCAGTGACGCCATGTAATAGCAGTTATCCCTATATAATTTTAGTTTTGGACGAGGCATTTCAAGAGCCAGATGGGTTTCAGGTCTTTTATTTTTATTATCTTTTAATTCAAAAAGCGAAATATTTTGTTTGACAAATCTACCCATCTCATAAATATAAATAGCAGGCATAGATAATAGTTTGTGTTTTAAGAACAGAGGTCTACAGGAGTCAGAGTTCTTCAGACCCCAGATTGCTCTTAGGCATTTTTTTTGAGCAATAAACACTTTATTGGCTACTGAAGAGTTTCCCCATATTATAATCCCGTAACGGATAAGTGAACAGACATACGCATGATAGACTGTTATCGCGGTATCAATAGAACTTGAGTTTTTTATTACTTTTAGAGCATAGACAAGACTATTCAACTTTCCACATACTGTATCGATGTGATCTTTCCAAGATAAATTTTGGTCAATGTCGAAGGATTAAAAGAAATTGTTAATAATGAAGTTAGGATCAAGAAGCTTCAGGATATGTTTTATAAAAAACCGGCCAAGTGTGTGTCGGACCAAGCGCCGTGTAGGGTTCGGTACTAACATGCGTCAAATATTCAATATTAAGTCTTATCCTACTAATATTATAAACGCGAAAGTTTGTAAGTATGGATGGATGGATGGATGGATATTTGTTACTCTTTCACGCTAAAACGGTTTGACGGATTCTGATGAAATTTGGCACACATATAGATTATGACCTGGATTAACATATAGGATACTTTTTATCCCGGAAAATGGCATAATTCCCGCGGGATAGCGATAAGCGAATTCTTCGCAGACGCAGTCGCGGGCAACAGCTCGTAGACCAATATATGACTATCGCTTAACTTGTAAAGCCTACTAAACAGAGATGATTAGTTTTTTTTATCGGATTTTTCAAGCCAACGTTTTAGCATGTAGAGTCCCCCATTTGACTCTAACAAAACATTTTATAACTAAATATTTTGCAAACGGATCCCTAAATCGAAAAATCATTTGACGATGACGTTTTTAAATACCTATCTAACGATACCCCACAGTTGGGTTTAGACGAGAAAAAAAATCATCCCCAATTTAGGGGAGGTAACCTTAAAAGAATAATTTTCACGATCATAACTCCACTTTTTGTAATTTTACAGGAGTGACAAAAATAATTTAATATTTTTTTAGTTTAATTGTAGAGCAAGTTGAATTTTTCTATTTTTGGACAATTATGTCCTTGTCCTACCGAAGGTACAACACTATCCGCATGGTTAATATTATGTAATTTACCAATGAAAAATTACAGTCTCCTATCACTAAGAGTCTCTAGCTCTACTTACTTGGCACTTGCGATACAAACCCAGAGTCTAGCGCGAAGGTCGCTGAAATGTCACATTGATGCTACCACTTAAGTAACAATGTTTATTATTTTAATTTTGTGCAATGTATCGTAGCTTCATTGGTTTATAAAATTATTCTTTCTTCTTCTTTATTTATTCTTATATGGACGGAAGACCGTCCTCGTCAGATAGAAAAAATTCGAAGGCTAAAACCAAACTTATAGAGTGGCTAAAAAGCATGTCTTATGAGGAAACTGAAAACCTGCTTATGATAGTTGTGTAATTTAATCTTTACCCTTTATCTGCGAAACACGAAGTAATAAGTTAATTAGTTATGTTATTTATCTTTTAGCACTCAAAATATTTATTTGCCTAAGAAACAGGCTACTTTAGTATCCTTGTTTAGGCATTTAAGTTAGGTATTTATGAATATAGCACGGTATTGTTTGTATTATGTTTATGTTGTTATGTTTAGGTTGTTAGTGTTCCATTAAGGTCAAATTGTATCGAGTCAGTAGTTTAGTATGTCGTTCTTTGTTTACTAACACATATACAGTCTCAGCGCTAACTAACGACTTTTCGTGTAAATAAGTATACAATTTGAATTAAAATTTTGAATTTTTCTGGATTTTTTCAGCTTAAACCTGGCAACACCGTAATCGGTCCGGTCCAGGGGTTATTGGGAGGATTAAGAATTATTAATGATAGCTTTAAAGCAGCCGGGAGCATGTAAGGAGCACTTTGCGCGTCGCGCGGCTGTTTAAATGCGAGTACTCGAGCGTTCGAGCGTTTCGAATGCTTGGAAACGAGTTTTCGTGAGCGAGTATCTTGTTTCTAAGCATTCTTTCTTAGGGATTCCGTATCGGAAGGGTGACAAACGAGATCCATGCTGTTGCTATGCTAAGCTGTCCGTCTGTCTGTCTGTCACACTCTGACACACACAGGGCTGTATTTCAAGAACCGTAATAGATAGCTGAAATTTATAAGTACATGTCTTTCTATCGTCGGTATAAGAACAAATAATAAGGATAAAATAAAAGAAGTCCCTACAAGTAATGTACAGTCGACTACGAAAAAATCGATACGGCTAAAGTTACAAAAATATATATACGCAACTTTATTGGCTTAACATTAAGGTCGTGTATACATATTTATGTAACTTCGGTTGCTCGATTTGGATAGATCTTTTTCAAGTCGACTGTACTAATGGGTGAATCAACTTTTTAGTGTTCAACGTCATACGTACAGAGTCCCGGATCGATAACACAAATTTCTAATATATAAAAATGTCGTGTCACGGTGTTTGTTACCGAACTCCTCCGAAACGGCTTGACCGATTTTTATGAAACTTTTTTGTCTATACTCCGTAGGTCTGAGAATAGGTCGTAGGCTATTTTGTATACCCCTAGGTGATATAAGGCAATACAACGTTTGCCAGGTCAGCTAGTTTATTTATAACAACGATAACACGTACACAGGCTAAAATTAAAAGTATAAACATAGACATAGGTAGGTACATACATGTTGATGTTGCCATAAAGAGTCCCGACTCAGCGTGTCGCTGGTTAAAGAACCAGCACTGGTCTTACATGTCAACGATGGCGATGGAGAAGACCTGACACCCCTTTAAAGATTTTTTATTGGAATTTTTGTGTCAAAATGTAGTCACGCCGTTGATTAAACATTAGCCAAGTACAACTAAAAAATCCTGAAAAACATTTACATGATGAAATATTCTGGAACCATTTTGCGATACCTTGTACTGTACAACACATAATGTAAGTCAAATGACAATGCAAATACAGTTAAAAAAACATCATCATCATTTCAGCTGAAAGACCTTCACTGATATAGGTACGGTCAAGGACTTTAATTCATGAGCCACCATGGAACCATTTCACAGTAAACGTCATAGTGACGTAGCATTAATTAACAAGGAAAATCGTAATGACTTTTCCTTTGAAAACGTTCCGTGGTGGCTCATGAATTAAAGTCCTTGACTGTACATAGGCCTTCCCCAAGGTTCGCCAAACACACCGGTCCTGCGCCATCCGCATCCAACGCGTTCCCGCAACCTTAACCAGGTCGTCGCTCCATCTTGTTGGAGGCTTACATACACTGCGTCTTCCGGTCCGTGGACGCCAATCGGGACCTTTCTTTTAGACGTTAAAAAAAGAACAGTCAGTAAAAAATCTTCTTATAACGAAATTTTTGATCCAATTGGTTAAAAAGGCTAATAAGGAGAATTTAATTAAGTATTTAATTACACGGTTACTTTACTAAGAAAAACCACAGTTCCCCATTAACAACCACTCTTTTGTGAAGAATAAAAGCCTTCAATCTCGCCAATTGACCAGCTCCCATCGACATCAGAACGAGTACATCAACTATCCACTGTCAATAATTACTATCGAGAGCTTACCGCCCGCACTTAGTCCCAGTAGCTCGACCCGTCCCATGACCCTTTTAAAGATTCAAAACACCGCGGGCCGGGTCCGACCCCTTTGAAGATACCTTCATTAGCGGGCGGGTCTGCTTGACCCCGCGGGGACCGGGGTACGACTGCTCGGTTGGACAGGCTGAGCACTGCTACACGACACGAGCGTTTTTAGTTGTTATTGTACCGGAATGTACCGGTTATTGTAAGCTGATAACCTAATGGTTTGACCTATGGCGTTTCAAGCAGAGGTTGAAAACAAAAAACTTGCTCCACAAATCGCCTAACATACGGAAGCCTAGTTGGCTCACCTGATAAGACTCAAACGGGCGCCACTATCAAATTTATGCCCCGATTCGAAAACGCTAGAGAGATGGGCGCCATTATCAAGCTTCTGCTTCGGTTCAAAAGCGCTGTAGAGAGGGGCGCCACTTTCAAGTTTCTGCCCCGGCTTGATAACGCTGGAGAGAGGGGCGCCGCTATCAAGTTTCTGCCCCGGTATGAAAGCGCTGAAGAGAGGAGCGCCACTATTGAGTTTGTGCTCCGATTCGAAAACGCTGAAGAGAGGGGCGCCACTATCAAGTTTCTGCCCCGGTTCGAAAACGCTGGAGAGAGGGGCGCCACTATGAAGTTTCTGCACCGGATCGAAAAAGCTGAAGAGAAGGGCGCCACTATCAAGTTTCTGCCCTGGTTCGAAAAAGCTGAAGAGAAGGGCGCCACTATCAAGTTTCTGCCCTGGTTCGAAAACGTAGGAGAGAGGGGCACCACTATCAAGTTTCTGCACCGGTTTGAAAAAGCTGAAGAGAAGAGCGCCATTATAAGTTTCGGCTCCGGTTCGAAAACGCAGGACAGAGGGGCGCCACTATCTAGTTTCTCCACTGGTTCGAAAACGATGGAGAGAGGGGCGCCACTATCAAGTTTCGGCACTGGATCGAAAAAGCTGAAGAAAAGGGCGCCACTAACAAGATTCTGCCCCGGTTCGAAAACGCTGAAGAGAGGGGCGCCACTGTCAAGTTTCTGCCCCGGTTCGAAAACGCTGGAGAGAGGGGCGCCACTATCAAGTTTCAGCACCGGATCGAAAAAGCTGAAGAAAAGGGCGCCACTAACAAGTTTCAGCCCCGGTTCAAAAACGTAGGTGAGAGGGGCGCCACTATCAAGTTTCTACCTCAGTTTCGATAAAATTACTTTACTTATTTTACGTAGCAGTGAAAGGTCTGTTCACCGCCGCTCGTACCGAAGTAACTGACCGGCTTATCATTGCGAATCGTGCGTCACAAGTCGAGGATTAACTTGAGCGCCGAGAATTTTGCTTAATTGGTAGTACTAAATACTTGGTAACAGATTTTGATGACGGATTCTCAATGTTTCACTCTGCATTATGCGGGTGATGGACATCTTTATTTATGTTAAGGTGGGATGTTGATTGGTTTAATTATTTAGTGATGCTGTTTACGTGCTTCTTGATTTTGGAGAAAACCCCACCTTTGCGTTTCATTAGTTGTAAATAACAAAATGGTTCACTAGCTTCGTTCGCATAGAAAAATTACATCTGGCAATAAAATTTAAATTTCGGAATTTATTTATCATGGTACGTATTTTTGAAAAATCACATTGGCGCTGTACGTCGAACACCAGCGCAAAATCATTAAACATTGTTCTCTGGACCTAGCGGTTACAATTTTGGGATTTTTACATGGATCCCGTGGGAATATCGGGATAAAATGTAGCCTATGTATTATTCCAGTCATTCCAGCATTTATGCTCGTCACGCTGCATATGATGAGGTGCAACTAATGAAACACCAAAAGAACTCCTCAACAATTATTAAAGTCTCTAAATGAGGAAAATCAATAGTTTGTAAGAAATTAAAAGCAGTTGATATTACGCTATTGTAACTAAGATTAATTAAACTAAAAAGCCAGATATAAAAAATATTACATAAAAATTTCATCATCATCATTTCAGCCGAAAGACGTACACTGCTGAACATAGGCCTCCCCCAAGGCTCGCCAAACAGATCGGTCCCGTGCCATCCGCATCCAACACGATCCCGCAACCTTAACCAGGTCGTCGCTCCATCTTGACTCGTGATGACTTATGGCACTGAGACGTGACCGCTAACGATGGGCCTCATAAGAAAGCTCAAAGTCACTCAGAGGGCGATGGAGAGGGCTATGCTCGGAGTTTCTCTGCGGAATCGCATTAGAAATAGAAATGATGAAATCCGCGCAAGAACTAAAGTCACCGACATAGCTCGAAGAACCGCCAGACTCAAGTGGCGGTGAATAGCGCACATCGCTCGTAGAACTGGTGGCCGATGGGGCAAAAAGGTTCTCGAGTGGCGCCCACGGACCGGAAGACTTAAAATAAATAACCGTGAAAATAACATTCTAGCTGGCTAGATACGAGTAGTGTGTAAGTAAGATACATGACTAGGTCCACTCCTGCTGGCTCGTGCTGAGGCACCAACTTCTAACAGATCAGTAACACTCACAAACTTTCGGATCTATAATATTAGTAGATTAGTAGGGTATCAACCCTTTTGTGAAAGTTTAATGTGTGTACGAGGACGTAACTATTGTATGGTCTATGCCATAGACGTGAAACTCGATGTCATCCTGACACTGTCTAGACGGCAAAGTGCATGCGTGCTGTAATATCGTGTTGCAGTATGTATGAGGACAATATGGACATTCAGACACAAATACATAGGTACACATTTGAATTCTGCTGAAGTGTCAAAGTAACCCAAGTCTTTTTATAGGCTTTAATATCATCGCTATGCCTTTTTAGGATTCCGTAGTCCTGAGGGAACCCTTATAGTTTCACCATGTCCGCCTGTCTGTCTATCCGTGCGCGCTATGAAGCTGTAATTTTGCATGGGTAACCACGCGGACAAAATGGTACCTATCACTACATAGTATAAAACGATGTCGTTTCCCGCTGTCTGTCTGTCCCTATGTAATGTATGCTTAGATCTTAAAAACTACGCAACGGATTTTGATGCGGTTTTTTTTTAATAGATAAAGTGATTCAAGAGGAAGGTTTATATACATGCATAATTGCACCCGTGCGAAGCCGGGGCGGGTAGCTAGTTAATTATAAAATCCCGATTTTTATTAAGTATATATGTTTTTCTTTTTTTTTTCTTTCTAATAACTCTGTTCTTTTCTATAAATCTATTTATTCTGTAAAGGTAAAGGTAAAGGTGTAAAGGGTCTCCATTGGTGCTTTGCGTTGCGTCGCGCCATTGCAACAAATCAACGTATTGTAAGTATGTCACATCTGCGCTGCGTCGACGCACGACAAAAATTTACATTTTTTATTTTATTTTATATAAGAGGGGGCAAATGAGACGGGTCACTTGATGGAGAGCGATCACCGTCGCCCATTGGACACCCGCAACACGAGGGGAATCACAGGTGCGTTGCCGACCCTTTTAGGAATTGTTAGGCTCGTTTTTTAAAGATCCCTAAGTTGTAACGCTCCGGGAATGTTGCCGCAGTAAGCTGATTCCAGATCTTCGTCGTGCGAGGAAAGAAGTTTCGCTTAAAACGCACGGTACTAGACTGCCAATCATCAAGATGGTGAGGATGGAAAAACAGACGGTTCTTCGAAGTGCGGTAGTGGAATATTACTGTTAGAGACAGCACAGCGGCATCATTCTCTCCTCGGCTTCGTCTCTTGTTCGTCGATCCGTTGAAACGTCGCGTGCGATGACGCAACACATCAATGTGGCATGTCATTCATAAATAACTTTAATTAAAATTAATTAGTATTGAAATACTAGATGAAAAAACCCGCTTGTATAATTCATGTTCCCATGGGAATTCCGGGAAAATACATACCCTATGTCACTCTCGGAACTGAGACGAATCTAATGACACCTCACACTTCAAAATCCATTGAGCGGTTTAGGCTGCGGTGCATGCCAAAGAATGATACATACATAAGTACATAAGCTCGAAAAACATAACCCTCCTTCGGCAGTCAGGTGAAAATATATTTAAAACGTCGCAGCGTCAACGTTGCGCCGCCGACGCAACGCACCAGTGGCGCCTCACTCTAACAGTGTAACTCAAAGAGTATTGTAATATTATATGAACAAGAGTGGCAACTCTATGGTCAAATTTGCATGTATGGAAGGTGCTGCCGCCCTACGGCTGCTCAAGAACAAATGTGACGTTTCTATAGATGTATACCTATCTATATGTATATGTTGGTAGTGATGTACAGCTATAGATACGCGTACCTATAGCAATGTATAGTCAAGGATTTTAATTGACAGACTAATCGCCACTATTCGTATTTTAGCCGTTTAATTCAAATCAGCATATACGAAGTATAAGCGGCTAAACCTGATTTGCATTATACGGCTAAAATACGAACATTGGCAAGTGGCCTATCAATTAAAGTCCTTGACCGTACAATTTGGTACGCCATGGCCATGGCCGATGAATGACAACTGACAAGTTTGACAAGTCAACCAAGATGGCCGCTAATTTAGTTCTTCGGCAAACACCAGAGATCGCTGTAGTCGCATGAAAAGTGATGATATATGTAAGTGTGCCCCCCCTGGTGTAACTTCTACTGACGGCGGTGGACCGGCGCTGGTAAGTGAACGTAGCGGTTTTATTATATCAGACAAGAGTTGCACTTCTGTTACGTAGTGACTATCTAATCTATGATTCAGATACTTGGTTGCCTATACATGGAAGCCAAACTTTATGGTTGCTTACCAAACAAGCATAACTAAATTTCAGCAATAACTGTGTAAACATTTCCGCAGTAGAAACTAAACGTAACTTGTAAGACTCTACAAAAGGCGCCCGGGGATTCCCCGCCTTTGACCGGACAGTGCTGCCCTCTGGTGTCCGTGACGTTTGATAAGTCAACGAGGTAAGCTTCAAGACTGGTATTTAATTTGATTTGTGTAAAGTTAGATGCGAAATGAAAGGCGACGTTAAACAGATTTCAATAAATAATAACATGGGTTGAAACGGACTTCAAAACAATCTGAGGTTTCATCGTCGTTTTGCAAAACTATGCGAACTTTATGTAAAGATAAATAAAAAAAACGGCAAAAAACCACGAAAATAACCTTCTATTGATCCGTTTGGAGTCGGTGCCTCAGCATGAGCCAGGAGGAGCTTTATATTGTTTTTCCCGATTTTGAGATGTCAATAATCGACGTGGTTACTAGTGCTTCAACATCAGTTCTACACACACACACACACTTGTACGTTTTTCTTTTCTTTTTCTCTTTTTATTATTGTTTAATTTTTGTTATATTTCAGTAAGCATTTGTTCTACTTTAACATCATAGCAATTATGAAGGGGAGGAGCACTGTTTATCCTAAAACACAGGTCTACCTATTTAGGAAACAGAGTTTCTAGTTGCTAAGACACTATTGTAAAGATGTTGTTTTGAAATAAATATTATTATAATTAATTACTTAATCCTATGCATAGTGACGAACGAGAATAAATTACTTGGCCATTGTGTTAAAGTAATCGAATCAATCATAACCCGTGAAATAAGTGTTATTGAGTAGATCTTGTGACCAACTGTGGTACTCCTCATCAATTCTCAACCAAAAAAATCGGTTAAAAATTTAAATCGGTTTCAAGGAATCAAACGCGCGAGCAAGCAAAAAATAAGTTTGTATTACATAGTTTAATTCAACGAAAAGCAAATAAATGTTTCATGAATCAGTTGATCTATATCTATACTAATATTATAAAGAGGAAAGATTTGATTGTTTGTTTGTATATTTGTTTGTTTGTTTGCATTGAATAGGTAGGCAATAGAAAGCTACATTACCACAGGGTGACATAGGCTACTTTATACCGCGGGAAAATAACTTTTTCGACGGGAAAATTAATTTTATCGCGGGCGAAGCTGCGGACGGAAGGCTAGTTTTAAATAAAGAAAATGCATTTATTTACAACGATACAAGACATCAATATTATTTTATTACAAATAGACAACACGAAGGATAAAGATAGAGTGTGTCATTGACTTTTCCTTTACTTTCGCTGTCAGATTTCATAACTCTATGCCAACAAGTCCTTATAAATTTAGGTTTCCACGGTTCTTTTATAAAACTATGTGAATAAAACTTGCAGACTTGAGTCTGACATGCCTTAGAATTGAGAAATTATACTGTCTAAAAAATCTAACTTCAAGAGATCAAAAGGCACGACCTTTGACAGTGTATCAGGTGTTTGATATTAATTTCATGCGAATTTGAGAAAAAAGCCTTGGTAGCCTAGTGTTTTGACCTATGGCATCTCAATTAGAAGACCATGGCTTCGAGCCTGGACATGCGCGTCCTTCAACCTAAAGCTGCGTACGGACTGCGCGCACATTACGCGTACCCTACGCGAGCCCGGGTACGCGTGTCCTGGAACGCCATGTCCGTACTTGCAGCTACGCATACAGTGTACGCGTACATAGCGTACGGACATGGCGTTCCAGGACACGCGTACCCGGGCTCGCGTCATTTGTCTATTAACCGAAACGGTAAAATGTTTAAACAAAAAATAAAAAAATAATTAATCATATTCTGGACTGAAATTTTTAGTCAACCCACTTGCAATATATTTATCAACATGTTTAATTTCATATAAAACACTTTTCATCCATTAACCAGCTCGGTGAAGATCGTTGTATAAGCGGATCCTAGGCTAATATAGAAGAGACCGACAATGTTGTTCATACATAATGCGGACTGCGTTCAATTTGACCTGACCGCGACCGCAGAACGCAGCCAGTGTGACAGATCCTTAATACACCAATAAGCCGATAGATGGCATTAAAAGGTCAGTTTCACAAAAAGTGACATTTATTGTTTTTCCCCGTGGAGTCTTCAAATGTGTTTTTTTTTCTCGCTTACACGTGGACCTCATGCAGATCTTCGCCAACTCCTGAAGGTCGATATAGACCACTTTGGGTATAACTGCCTAAACTTTCGTGATCTCAAAACCAATGAGGGTTTTCTATGAGAGGCTATTTGGCGCTAGTATCGTCAGGTCCGTTTGACAACTTAGCCATTTGTTGTATGGGTGTAACGTCAAATAGATCTTACGATACTAACGCCATCTAGCGATATTCCACCTGTCAGAAAACCCTCATTCGACAAACATTTGTATGTGACGTCCCGTCCTTATACTAAGTAATCATCACAGCGCTCCTTAGTGCCGCTCGGCGAAGCCTGAACGGGGTAGCGAGGGGCCAGGGGGTGAATCGTCCGCGCAGCTGACGCCTCTACCCGCCCGTGATGCAATTGTGTGTTGATACAGTGTACCTACGAATGGTACAAGTAAGTATACGTATGGGTAGACTAGCTTTTGCCCGCGACTTATGTCAATCAGGGATGTTTAGCTTCGTATTGGTGAAAGCATTTTTAAAGTCAGCCCCTTTGTTATATTCACTTATTTCTATCCCGTTGGAATTTTGCATTTTAAGTAGTGTTGAAAGAAATCTGCTGTTATGGCGAGCAAAACAACCTCTACCAAACAAAAGCAACGTATCCAAAGTCCATGTCACCAAACATTCCGAAATAAAAGTTCCACCGATCTTCCGTGTTCCACGTAAAGCCGGGTGTGCACTGGACGTGCCTAGGCGTCTTTGTGTGGGTATTGGGCAGGACATCGAGGACCGGCCGCGGCGTCCGCGCTCTAATTAAAACACCCCCCCGCGCCACCCCTCTCGATACCGCGCAGAGTAGGGGACAGAGGCGTCTTTTTTTTTGGATGTTAAAGGATTACGTGCCTGAAAATTTTGTAGCGAGATGCTAGTGAAAAATGTCGCTGAGCAAAATGCACAAAACGCAATATACACTACACGCAAATTGTAACCAATAGGAAAATCTACAATACGCAAAATGTACATGACGCATATTGTGAAATACGCAAGAATTACAAACAGCAAAATGTACATTCGCAAAATGTACAAATCGGAAAGTGAATAAATAAATAAATTTTACGATTTGCACATTTTGCGAATGTACTTTTTGCTTTTCGTACGTTCTTCGTGTTTCACAATATACGTCGTGTACATTTTGCGCGTAGTGTAGGTACATTTTGCGTTTTGTGCATTTTGCTCCGAAGAGAAAAATGTTATGATTTAAATTGATTAGTTCTACAATCTATTGTGCTCTGTATTTACTGATCATTAGATACTATATTAATATTAAATTTAATCAACAAAAATTATTGCACCTTCCCATTATCATTCCCATCTCAATTTGAACTCGGTCTTCCTTCTTTATCACTTAGTGCTGTCGGCTGGTAATTTTAATTGTTGTAGCAAATAATATGTTTTGCGACTTATTTTGGAACTTACTATGAGTTCGTATCTAGTTCATTATTGCAAATTTTCTTTGGTTTACCGCCTTGCGATATTAACAAATTATAAAGGCGTTGAACGATCTTATTTAAATTTAAAGACATTGAATAAAAAGTACAAATTAATTCCCTACAAATGCTGACCTCTGTTTCGCCATAGTCTGCGCGCCGCGGTCGCCGGGGGCGATGTAAAAAGAACAGCGACGCACGGCGCGAGTAAGATTGCCCTCGTTAAACCTGCCTACATAGCTAACTAGCTACCCGCTACCCGTGTACCCGCGGCACACGCTCGCAGTACACGGGCTCACGCACGTGAAGCCTAACCCTTACGAGAATTAAGTTTGAGCGCGTGCCTTGCTTTGTTCTGTAACTTACTTGTTTAACTTATTTGCGCGAATTTTGAGGATCCTGTCAAAATACTGGTAGTACAACTAAAGCCAACTGAGATAATTGTTTAGCTTGCAGTGGAAACAACTGGTAAGACTCTTCTTTTGGAGAGAAAATGATCTTGTATCAAATCAAGAGTCTAAGGTAAACCTTTAACCGTAGCGTAATTAGGCACTATAAACGACTGAAACGCACTAAAACACATCGCCATCACAAAAAGTTAGAAAATCATTGAACACGTGTTTAGCATAATGCCAGTTACGAAGAACTGACATTTTAGGTACATCTAAGGCGTGTATGATGTAATTTGATGTACGTAAAGCGGATGTGTTTTTACAAGCTTTTATAACTTGCAATGTTTGTTAAGTTGTCTGTCTTCGAATCTCATAAGTCGAATTTCACCCATTTCTAGTAATCGGATTGATTCCTGATGTCTCATTGAGCTGAGATTTGGAATATTTATATGTATAAGTCTGGTGACAAGTTGACAACACATTGATCAGGTTTTGAAATTCTGGTGGTCCGGCCAGGATAGAACTCCTCAACGGTTAATAGCATCGACTTGAAACTTGGTACGAATATCTAAATAGAACGACAATGCAAGTCCAGTTGATAAAGAGCATGTATTTTTAGGGTTCCGTACCCAAGGGTGCCAACGGGACTCTATTACTGAGACTCCGCTGTCTGTCTGTCCGTCCATCTGACAGAGGGCTCTATATCTTGAAAGTTAATAGTTAGACATTTGAATTTTTCACCGATTATACTGTGGCCGCTATACCAACAAATACTAAAATTAAAATAAAATTAAAAATTAAAGGGGGTCGTCATACGAGAAACATGTCTTTTTCAGCGTTTAAAACTGCGGCGCTGGTTGCTAGGCGACAACTGATAGTTGCTAGGCAACCATTAACAGCCATAGTCATGGCCGCGCACATACGAGCGAGCGTCGCTATGCTGTTTAAGAAAGTTTTTAAAAAAGTTTGAGATTTTAGTGCTTACATTTTGGCGATTTTATATTGAACTGTTTTTAAAACATTGTACGGAGGTACGGAATCCTCCATTACGTACGAGTCCTACTCGCACTTGACCGGCACTTTTATTTTTAAGAAATATTCGTTAACCGAGTTTACTTGTACCTTACGGGTGTAACAAAATCTTTTTACGCGTAACCTTTCCACGTTTGCCCAGTGGACACGGTTACATAAACCGTCTCAAAACCTCTCGTCAGTCGGTTTTTGCCCCAGACGGGTCGCAAAGGCCCCCGGCAGATAACCAGCACAAAGCTGACGCGGCCCTCAGATAACACTGTATACCTACGTACAAAGAGGTATTACCGCTAATGAGCGAAGGTAATGTACTAATGTTATATCTTGAATTTCAACGACTATAACTGACGGCGAGTATTTAACACGTGCTAGAAATGGCGTTGATGGCATAATGACCTAAGTCCATTGGTTATTCATCGTCACCATTTCAACCGAAAGATCGCTGCTGAACATAGCTTTCCCCCATGGTTTGTTAAACAGACCTGATCTGCGCCATCCGCATTCAACGCGTTCCCGCAACCATAACTAGGTAGTCGCTAGGGGTTTTGGAGATAATCGAATTTTCTTTATTAAAAAAAGAAAATATCAATTAGAGACCTAAGGTGCTGTCTTTTGACAGAAGCTTGTAGTTACATTATTTACTGGGAATCCTGTATATGGAGCTTTGATACGTCAGTTGATATAGTATACCTTGAGTCTAGACCTGCTTAACTATTGTAAATTACAGAATACCTATCTGACTAGGTACATACATGTAAAAACTTAACCCACTTCAAGAAATCCCCTATCTACCCTATCACCGTATTCCCACTACAAATATACCAATGTTTCGTTTGTTTACACCTTCACCGGGTCGCAGAGGATTCCAGTTAATTGGACGTATGTTGATTTTAAAATTTAAGGCGACTCAGCGTGTACATAGGACGTCATACGTCACTGGGGATAAAGCTCCGATATTGATTAGTCAGCTCTCCGGTACGGGGTAATATATGGGCGCGATACATTTTATCCCGCCCGTTAAAAGTGGCGTCCAAACGTGGGACCGCCGAAGAATGGATTCGGAGGCCCCGCGAAAACGGATGAGAGTTATTTACGTACCGCGAGGGTCGGAGCGAGGTGATGCTTGAAAAAAGAGTGATCGATACAGAGCGGCGACACGGCGCCCCAGGGGCGCGTCAATTTGGCCTTCGGCTCGTCAGCGCAAAATTTCCCCGACATCTTTAAATGGAATTTCGCGGGTCGTGCGTCCAAGCCCCACGCGGCAGGGCCGAGGGGGCGCCGCGACACGCCACCTGGCTAGGGACACGGACGCCAAGTTATCACCATTGGGAACTAGCAACGTGTTAAGTTTTAAAAGGCCGAAATAGCGCAGTAAAAAGGTCGTAAATAACGTGAAAATTTCGTATACGGCTTCATGTAGGCCCAATGATTTTGTAACTTCAAAAACGTATAATCGTCGATTAAATGTCACTGCAGCTCAAATCAGAAAATTATGGCATTATATTGTACTAGCTACCATTATTCCGCGGCGTCGCCATTCCATGAAAAATGTCTTTTTTATATTGTCTATACCATACTGTCCGTATTGTCCATAACATACTTATATGTTAAATATTTGTTTTAGGTCTCCTTACTTAATCAAAGTTTCATAAACCGGCGAACTCTTCTCATTTGTGTAAAGTCTCTACGTCGACATTGGCAAAATACGCCTCGCAAAGACAAATAAAGGCTGATTTTTGCTTTGAATTGTAAATAATAAAGAGTTTTAAATATTTGAAGTCGCACAACCATCAT
This sequence comes from Archips xylosteana, assembly GCA_947563465.1. Classification (NCBI taxonomy): domain Eukaryota; kingdom Metazoa; phylum Arthropoda; class Insecta; order Lepidoptera; family Tortricidae; genus Archips; species Archips xylosteana. The sequence continues at coordinate 4,907,277 of OX387362.1, forward strand.
TGAACCTTCAGGCCAGTTTAGACCTGCAAAAAGAATCAGCATAACTGCATAACTGCATTACATTGCAGCTCTCAGTTGGTAACTTCAAACTAATTCGCTTTACAGCCACGTAGTGTATGCAATTTGCACGATTGGTAAAGCAATCTTGGTCGACTATGCATTAACTGCAGAAAATTGAATCAAACAGGGTAGGTCCCATTTTGTCCTATAGAACTTTGAAATCGTGAAGTAACAGAGTTCAAAATCGTACCAAATACAGTTCTATAGAACAAATGGGACCTACCCATCAAACACACCAAGGAACACTAATGGTTTGGCCAAACATTTGCGTTCGGGCAGATTACGCACTGGTTCTGATCCCGGTGTTTTGGCGTATCGGGATAACCAGGATATTCCCGATCAGTGGCGCCGAGTCAACAACGCGATTAGGCGCGTAAATTGCCGATGGCTCTGGCGCCCAACGCCGCGTGACCCGTAGGGTTACGTAAACTAGGTACCTATATATACCTACTTATGTATAGGTTGTATTATGTACTAGTTCGAGACAATGCTCAAAATAGCGTGGAGTTGGCTAAGGCAGCTTTGATTTTGGGATAGAATAAAATAGAGTAGCTGGTTGCTTTTTAGGGTTTCGTGCTTAAAGGGTTAAAACGGGACCTTATTACTAAGACTCCGCTGTCCGTCTGTCTGTCTGTCACCAGGTTGTATCTCATGAACCGTGATAGCTAGACAGTTGAAATTTTCAGATAATTTTTTTTTACCGAAAACTGACCCGTGATTGACTCCTATCTCACCTGATGGAAAGTGCTGATGAGAACAATTGTGTATCTAACCAGGTCCATTAACAGCTTATTCGCTCTAGCCTTGAAGAGCGCTAGGTCAAGATGAGTTGCATACGCTCCCTGTATAAATCACTTTTAATCAAACGATCCGCCTCGCAGCGTCACCACGAACCAACTCATACTCGCCTACACCTCGCTCTACTGTCGCCCGAATCCAATATCCCCGCGTAATAACAATCGCGACCGTCTATCGTTCCCGCGTAAATTATGTACGATCCCACCAACTTATTATTACAACCAGCCTGGATATTCTGAACTTTATACGGTTGTTATAAAGGTGGATGGAGGTGGTGTAAGTCGCGAATGGGCGACGCTGTGCCCGACGCTAATGGCGACACGGCCCCTTTAGCTGCGGATGTGCGCAAGTAGCACGTTCGCGTACAGAATTAGAAGAGTTTGAGAAAAATGTGTAATTAATTTGTCTGTTTGTTGCGAGCACAGAATAGAAAAATCAGTACTCCAAGTCATAAGACCACATTCACAATAGGACTCTATGCAGCGCGGCAGGTCTTAGGGTCTAAGCACACGTCGCCAAAATTACGCGACCGAATTTCGGCATGATTATGTCTGCAATGCCGTTTCAGTTACTAGCAACACGTCTTGGCGTACAAACCAACTTCGGTCGGACGTAAACCGAAGGTTCTGTGGCTAATCAATGATCACGCCGAAACATAACGTAGGTATGAACTTTCCGCAAATGTTGCTAATATTTGAAATAGGATTTATTGCAGGCATAGTCAAACCAAATTTCGGTCACTTAATCGCACTTATGGTGTCATGTCAGCCGAATATGTGAATGTAAAATTAGCCACGGAACTTCGGTCGCGTATATTCGGCATGTTTTAAATATTTTGAAAATTAAGATTTGCCACGCTGCCAGCGTAAAGCCTTATGTAAAAAAACACTATTATCCTGAAAACCTGATTAATTTTCAATTAGCTAATGTTTAAGTGCTTTAAAACAAATAAACAGTAGATTGATTTGGCATAGAAGTGTTGTGAGTGAATCAAAACAACTACACACCAACAAAATTTCATAAAAAAATGTTTAGGTTGTCCATGAGACAAAATTTGTGTAACCATAGCAACGGGTGGCAAGAAAAAGTTGATTCACCCTTGTAACTAGCAATATCCGTACATAACTGTAAATTAAAAATTTTAAAAACCCCCAACGCTATTATGTCACTCGTATGTTTGGACATTAAGTCAATGCCCGTTATGCGTCTAAGATGCCTTCCGCAGCTAACAAAAGAGCTGATAACTTTGAAACGGCTGAACCGATTTTGATGAAACATATCTAAGAACCATTGCCAAGAAACCTGCTTTCTATTAAAAAATCCGCATCCAAATCGGTGCACCCGTTTAAGAGATACGATGCCACATACAGACAGTTGATTGGCGGTGTTCATCCATATTACTCGTGGCCTGGCAACATTGTTCACGTGCGTTTGCACGCGGCACTTGTGGGAGGTCCTTTTGATTCGATCACGATATTCTCTGGGTGTTATACTTACCATTGAAACAGAACTAATAATAGAAGGAATATAAATATTATAAGCCGCTATTTTTCCGCCTTTTCAGCTATTAATGCGCACACGTTATTTTGTTTTCATAAATTTTACTAAATTATGATACTCACCCGGTTTTTGGACATTCTGTATGTAGTGAGGTTATAATTTATAATACAGGTAACTAATAGAAATAGAAAATATCTAATACTAGGGGGCTATTTCACCACTCATTGATTAATTTTAACTGACGGATAAATGTGATGCTGTCTCCGTCTATTCGAACAAAACAAACAGAGACGGCATCACGTTTATCCGTCAAATAAATTTGATCAATGGATGGTGAAACAGGGGGTAAGAGTGATATATTATATGACTCTATTATCGGTTAACTACTTAAGTGACATGGACTTTTTTCTTTTTTTTTCCAGATCTGGTATAGCTGGACTCTCTCACCAGGTTCAGTAACAACCCATTAACTCAGGTCTTGAAGAGCCTTTTGGGGGTAGTTGCATTAGAGAGATCTCTCTCTAGGCAGATGGTATGACCGGGGACCGACGTCCAATGGATGAAAGTTAGAAGTCGTATTTATGCAGTTGAGTTGAGAAACTTCGATAGTGAGATGCAGGATGTAGTAATTAGTTTCTTATGTGATGACTAGATGGCGCTAGTAGTCGCTACCTACCTTTTTTTTTTAATTAGTTTGCGTACTCGCATTCTTAAATGCTACATTAGGCAAATCCTCTTATACGGATGCGATGGATAATGGCCACTTACACAATTTTTCTTGCAGGTTTAAATCCGGCTTAAGAGTTAGGGTTTGTCTTAATTTTTTCGAAGCTAGCTGTATAGTACAGAGTCGCCACCTGTTGGTCGTGTACGTAATAAAAGGTCGTGATAGAGTTACCGCTGGCAGTTTTCGATTTGGCCCTTATTTTGTTGAGGGCCCTTGGAATCGGCTGTGTCGAGTGCGCGGGGGCTTAAGTAAGATTGCTGTTAGAACGAAAATAATGAAAGCTGATAGAAAAAGTAAAGTAAATTATTGTTAATTGTTGGATGATTCTTATACGGAGAATGGGGAATATCTGTTTTGAAGAAATTTAAAGGCGGTTAACCACTTTCAACATTTTGGTTTTCATCCATTCCAGCCTATATCCCACTACAGAGCACAGGCATCATCTCAGAATGAGAAAGATTGGGCTGTAGTTCCCACGCGAGCAATGAATTTCTTCGCAGGTGTGGTCAGGTGTCTTCACGAAGTTGTCTTCACCGTAAAGATGATGGTTAATTTTTAATGGAATTTCGCACATAAATTCCAAGTAAATAATAGTATCAGTACCATGCACAGCACTACATAACAGTAGTAGGTAAGTACTTAATGCTCCCATCCGGTGATGATATCCATCATCATCATCATTTCAGCCGAAAGACGTTCATTGATTAAGGTCTCCCCCAAGGTTCACCAAACAGACCGATCCTGCACCGTCCGCAACCAACGCATTCCCGCAACCTTAACCAGGTCGTCGCTCTATCAGTCGTAGGCTTGCCTACACTACGTCTTCCGGCCCGTGGAGGCTATTCGAAAATCTTTTGGCCCCATCATTTGAGACTAATTATATAAATAATCAATTCAACGACTTTTCGGGCTATCGATATCAATAGTAATATATGGATAATATATAATGACATCCCTAACGCCGGCGACTGGCAAGTCGCGCTCCCAGATTAACAGAGCATTGACTCGGAACAGATAATATACCATTTTTATTTAGACTTTTCAGAAATGAGGGTTTTCTGGCAGGTGGAATATCGCTAGATGGCGTTAGTATCGTAAGGTCTATTTGCCGTTACACCCATAAAACAAATGTCAAAGTTGTCAAACGGACCTGACGATACTAGCGCCAAATAGCCTCTCATAGAAAACCCTCATTGAATGAAGTCTAAATTATTATGCTACATTATTTTGAATTGATGCTCTGTTGATCTGGGAGTGCGAAGTGTGCATCGATAAATTCCGCGGTGCGTCAATCGCGAGATCTACGGCACTAACAACCCGCGCTGTCAAATTATTCTCAGACGCTCACTATTAATAAGAAAAAAAGAAGAGGAAAAGTAAAAGTGAGTTGACGACCGGATACCCAAGTGGCTAGAGAACCTGACTACGATGTTTAAGGTCCCAGGTTCGATTTCCGGTCGGAGCAGATATTTGTGTGAAAAATAATAATATGACTGTTTGTGCTCGAGTCTTGGATATTTAATATGTATTTGAGTATGTATTTATCTATATAAGTATGTTTATCGTTTGTCTAGTACTCATAGCACAAGCTTTGCTAAGTTTGGGGTTAAATAGGTGAAATAAAAATGTCAAAGAGTTGGTACTCTGGCCCGCGTAGGAAAGCGGACAAGATAGGAAAGTGACGATATTGGATTGTTAGCGAATCAGAACAGTAGACCATTGATAATGAGGACGATTTAAGAAGGTGACAAAATGGGGCTGTGGACGAAATCATCCTGAGCCCTTGCAAGCTGCTTTTATTATTAATTCTGTGCTCACTGGGCTGTCAAACGCCACAAGGAATTATGCATCATACTGCAAATGTTATAATATAAATTATCGATAGCGCAACGGCACGTCCCTAGCGCAGCGCCGGCTGGCGAGTGTGCGCGTCGATAAATTCCGCCGCGCGTCAATCGCGAGGAGCGCGGCACTAACGGCCGGCGCTGTCATGTCGCCCGCCCAGGGTTGTCAGTATCGAAAAAATGCAAATTAATTTTTGGTTAAAAATAATTTGTGCACTAGTTTTGAAGCAAAATGTACAGGTTTCAAAGGAAAAGTCGAAAAAACTCCACCGGGTCATAATTCAAAGATGAAAGTGTGTTTGTTTGTTTCTCCTTCTTTCACGTCGAAACTGAGCGACGGATTGGTGATTGGTGATGTTTTATGGACAAAGTTGAAGGGCTGGAGAGTGACAAACTACTTTTTACCAAGGGAAAATATCTTATTCCTACGGGAAAACACATTTTAATCCACTTAAGCGCGGGCGAAGCCACAGGCATCGGGTTGGGTCCTGAAGGCCTTACTTGCATTTGGCCTTGGCGAGCAGAGCACCTTAGGGCCTACGCTAGCTGACGCGGACGCCCGCCGCGTGCGCCCGTTCGCGGATCTAAAATGTACCGAAAATCCGTCGCACGCGCCCGCGCCACTTAGCGCTGTTCATACAATTTCTTATTAGACGCGCGCACGACGGGCGTCCGTTCCGGGTAATCCGCGTCAGCTAGCGTAGGCCCTTAGTTGTACATTTGTCCGCGTTGCAAAATGTCTTGGTCTATAAAACGCCCTCATTGGTATAAGACATAGTAGACTGAATGACTTGGCTGTAAAACGACTTAATGTCATAATGTTTCAATAGGTAAATGGTCTGGATAACCTTCATTACCAATATAATACAATCAAGACCTTATACAAATTCTGTCTACTTGTGCATTTCCCGTCCTAGACGTTTTGCTAAGAAAGTCTTCTTGAAATTTAGAAAATTTTGTAATCATATCATTAGATAAACAAGTTATTTTGCATACTTGGTCAGTGTACTACTGAGACGTTTTGAATGCCAAGGCTAAATGCAAGTAAGGCCTTCAGGACCCAACCCCAGGTATCAGCTAGTATGCAATAAATCAAAATACACAATGATATTTAAAATTTACAAATTGACCAAATGTTCAACACGCTAAATAAACGACACACGCGCAATGTTTAAAAATCAAAACATGTTTTCTCAATATAAAGACACATTTTTTATGTTAGAGCGGCCAGACAAACGAACTAGTGGGTCACCTGGTGTTAAATGATCACTACTGTCCATAGACACCCGCAGCGCTTTATGCGATGCCAGTGCGTTGTCGGCCTTAAAAGGGAGAGGAAAAAGGAAAGGGAATAGAGGATGGGGAGAGGTATTGGGCCCCCAGCGCTCTCACTGACCGTACGAAACGCAGAAGGAGTAACTGCTGCTTCACGTCGGCACACCACATCGGCACCCACTTGCTGTTTCACATTTAATGTAAAATGATAAATACGTCCCAAATTTACGATACGCTTAATGTGCAAAACTCATTTAAATTCAAATTCACTGTCATCGAATTTAGTACAGACAGCAAATTCCTAGTTAATCTAATCATTGCTGGAACTAGACAAAATTCGATTGGCAAAGTTGAAAGCCCAAAATAGTAAGTTAGAAACCGATGCAGTTTACTTAATTCCTTCAGATTTTGAACTTTATTGCGTACAAAACCTACACACAGATTTTCTATCCAAATATTCCTACGGAATCGGAATTGGCACAGTTAATATCCTAAAACTTAACTTAACTTTTGTTCTCATTACAATGTCATAAATAAAAATTAAGCCATACTTTTTGTAAAAGCCCATGGAAATTTTGTAAAATCTAGGAATTTCAATTCAATCAACTTCCACAAATCGAATGGTTCTTGCGAACGATTCCTTGCTTAAAGGTTAGTTTAAACTAATATTATCGAGAGAAAACATTAGATTGTGTGTTAGTTTGTTATGGATAAACTTCAAAACCACTATCAATTTTAAAAATACTTTCACCTGTACATAACCGCATTATCTGAGAGTAACTTACCTACGCCATGTTTCATCCGTGGTAAATTTAAAGTTCCCCGGAACGCAGACAAAGTTGCGAGCAACAGCTAGTACTTTATATATTGACTTTCTAACATCGAAAGTGGCGCCTCAACACGCTGCGATCATCTATTTCGAGTAGGGCTTATTCCACCTAATTTTCATGATGCCCAATTTACTAAATTCATTAAATTTAAAATTGCCATGGGCACATAATACCTAAATATCAACCTGTCTCATTCATCATCCCAGCCTATATACGTCCCACTGCAGGGCACACGCCTCCTCTCAGAATGAGAGGGCTTGGGCCGTAGTTCCCACGCGGGCCCAGTGCGGATTGGGAACTTCACACACACCATTGAATTTCTTCCTAAGTTTATGCAGGTTTCCTCACGATATTTCCCTTCCCCGTAAAGCTCATGGTAAATTTCAAATATAATTTCGCACATAAAATCCGAAAAACTCAAAGGTGCGAGCCGGGATTTGAACCCACGACTGAATATTGAAATGTACATTTCCGTAAAATACCGAATCACAGGTACGACAACGTTTAAAAATAACTTAAACTGAAACTCCAGAATGGCAAAATGTCACAGTTTCAAAATGCCTAAATTATTTTTTACAAGCTTGCCGGGTGCGGCGATGATGATGTTTTCCTGAGATATATCACCTCATACATAATCTTTTTTTTATAAAATTGGTACTTCATTGCAAGTGGCCAGCACTAAAGAAGATAGTAAAGCTAATTGAGGATGAGGATTTACTAACATTTTTGAAATTTAGGTATTCTGGCACCAGGTTGTTTTGTACATACGATGTTCTGCAATAAAGATGTTGTGAAGTTTGTCCATTATAAGACTAAGGGCCCGTTGTTTGATCAATAGTTAAACAAACTAATAGTCAAAATATCTGGCAAACATAACAATAGTTAACGCATTTCAAAGGCAATTTGAGTATTAGTTTGTTTAGCTATTGATCAAACAACGGGCCGTAAGACATATATTGCTCGTTTAAAGGTATTAGATTAAAATTCAGCCATATTTTTTTTTTTTTTTTTGAATGAGTCGCCAGAGGGGCCAAAGGCGCGAAGTCTTTGCTGTTTTTTACTTTAAGGATTGGAAGGGTGACTTGTGCTCGGGAAAAATCCCTTCGGACGAACTGGGAATGGAGGGCCCAGACAGTGTCCGACTTGCACGGACTAAAAAAACCCGGTCACAAGTCCCCTTCTCTATTGGTTATCAAAACAAAAACGTGTGCTTTAAAATTTTGAGGAGGGGAGGGGTAGGGAGGGGACTTAATCTACCCACAGTGTTCTGCCTCAGCCATTTGCTGGAAGGCCGGGAGAGGAGCATGCATTCTCCCGCTGGGCACTGGGGGTGCTTAGGTCGGTCTTTTATGTTTTTACCCGTTGGTTACTTCCTTGACCGACCCTCGCCCGTTTCTGTACAATTACTTAGTACTATTGGTTGGGTTGGTGGGATTTCCTGTCATATGCATTTATCTATAACTACGGGCTTCCTTTCTTTTGCCCTGCGATGGAAGGGTGGGTCGGAGATCTTTTGGACCCATTGTGTGGCTTTGGATGCCATCTTTTGGGTGGGGCTACCCTTTATGCCTGGTGGTTTTTTGGCATGCTGTGTGCTTTTTTGCGCTTGTCTCCTAGCGCTACCCTCCTTTCGTTTCCGCTTCCATCGATAGTTTTTTCTGCTATAATAATACGGAGGGACGAGGAGTGTCCCCCGGACGGCTGGACGCCCCAGTGTCTTAAAGGGATCATGCGGAGCTCGGCAGATCCCTACCCCAGCCAATGCTGAAGGGCCATAGAAGAAACTTTTAGTCTCGATTCTCTGTTTAGACTTCCGCCGTTGCTCCCACGAGGTCCCCGCTGGGACTACCGGGTGCGTCCTCCGTCCGGAGATCACCTGTCGTATGGGCGGGAGATGCATATGTCAGGAGTTCTTAGATCTAATTACATACTTATCAACATTATACAGAAACCAGTGTACAATTTAATTGACAATTTTTATATATACTGAAAAAACAGTGCCTAAGTCCAGGAGAAGGATTGAAAGAAAATTTGGATTGAATGTGTGTGTATGACGTGTGTGTGTGTGTGTGTGTGTGTATGTGTGCGTGCTATTTATTTCGAAGACATGCCACGCGAACCACTCTTTCCAGGAACTCCTTAGTGTGGTCTCTATTCTTGGCCGATCCAAGCAAATCACTCCAGGTCGAGCTATCTTGAGTTACCTTGACTCCGGTTTTTTGCTCTAGCTCGAACCTTTGTGTGTCAAAGCGGGGGCATTCACAGACAATGTGCCAGACGTCCTCGTCTTTAGCCGGGTCACATATGCACGAGGGTGCATCCTTGATTTTGAAACGGTGCAGATAGGCTGCGAACCCTCCGTGCCCGGTAAAGGCTTGAACCAAGAAGTTTGTGAGTTTGAGTTTCTTTATGATGCTATTTGCATCTCTCACTTGTGGGAAGAACTTCTTGGTTGTTGCACCGGTCTCGGAGGCTTCGTAACGGATCTGCCATTTTTCGACCGTTTCTAATCTTATCGACCTTTTGACGTAAGATATCGGCACTCTGTCGTAATTCGGGGCGGTCTTTTTTCTAATTGCTGCTTGCTTTGCCAATTCATCTGCCCTCTCGTTTCCTGGCGTTCCAATATGAGCTCGCAGCCAAAAGAATTTTATGTCCACCCCTGCCTCCCTCGCTTGTGTAGTTTGGGTCTTTATTGCTTGGACCAGTGGGTGCGTCGTGTGTGGCGTTTTGAGTGCCTCCAGCGAGGACTTGGAGTCACTGAGAATATTGACGCTTTGCACTCTGTGTTTCATTGCGATCTGCACTGCTCTGAACAGAGCGTACAGTTCGGTTTGATACACAGTGTTGTATGGTGCTAACTTGAAGGTCGAGTGGCGGATTTCTTTTCCACCCTCCCACCATGCGAGTGCCGCCCCCGTCTTTCCCTCAATTTTACTACCGTCGGTGTAAATTTGTGGGCCTCCTAGACTGTACCTATCAACTATGTCCTGGTTGTATTCCTCCAGGCTAACATAGTCGATAGACACGGTCTTTGACGGATGTGGTCTCGCCAGAGCGTCTGTCCTATTCTCAATTTCCCTCCCCGGTGGTAGGTGATCCTCGCTGAAGCCCCTCTTCACCTCGTAGAGTCTTGCCGCCTCGTGAATGCGCAGGTCCAGTGGGAGAGTTCCCGATAGGACCAGTGCCGATGTCAGAGAGACCGTCCTGTACGCCTTGCATATCTTCTGGGCGAAACCACGCTGTATTGAGTTGAGCTGATTCCGCACCATCAACTTACTTGCTGCTTTGTGCCAGGCACTTGCAGCGTAAAGGACGATCGGCTCTATCACCGCCACGTAGATGGTCTTTAGGATCTCGCTGTTGAGCCCCCATGACACCTTTGCCGCACACGCAAGCTGCCTGTAAATATTGGTAGCTTTTTGGCACGTTTTCGCCACGTGTGCATTGAAAGTTAATTTATGGTCAATGGTAAGTCCCAGCAGTTTGATCTCATTGACAAGCTCCACTTCGGTTCCGGCCATTACGACGCGAATCGGGTCCCATTTTAATTTTCTTGTGATAATCATGGCCGCTGTTTTTTGTGGTGCAAATTTAAGTTTGTTGTTAGAGCCCCATTCGACAACTTGTTGGAGTGTCCGGTCCGCTCTTGCTTTTATTTCCCCTGAAGTTTTGCCGGAAAACACTAAGGTGACGTCGTCAGCGAAAGCCTGGCAATGAGCATCCGTGTCGTTGAGTTGCTGTAGGAGGTCATCTAGAATAATATTCCAGAATATTGGACCTCCTATAGAACCTTGGACACATCCCTTTGTCGTCGGCTTTTCGCTGACCTCGCCCGCGTAGTGTACCTTGATCACACGATCCTCAAGGTATGAGCATACCGTGCGATAGAGGTTTTTTGGGCAACCTTTTTTAGCCAGTTGAGTTTTAAGTTTTGGCCACCAAGCGTTGTCGAAGGCTCCCTCTATGTCTAGTGAGACAAGTAGTACGATGCGTTTCCTCGTTTCTACCTCAGTTCTTATGTATCTCAAGAGGTCATAAAGGGCGTCCTCCGTCGACTTTTGGGGCATAAACCCATACTGACGTTTGTTCAGGGTTGGGAGGATGTGCCACTTGATCCTGTTTACGAGCATTTTTTCCAGGATCTTCCCCATCACCGACAAAAGGCCAATCGGTCGGTGTGATTTGGGTTGCGTATAATCCTCCTTTCCGGGTTTCCGCAGTATGCATACGTGTGCTGACTTCCAGGCTTTGGGGAAATGGGCTAGCTTAAGGCAGGTATTAGCTAGGCACAGGAACACTTCCCTGTTGCACTGAATGGCAGCTGCACATATGTCTGCGGTGAGCCCGTCCGCCCCAGGCGCCTTTTTCGGGTTCATACTCTTGACGACCGCTTCCAGTTCCACTTGTGTGAATGGAGGATCTTCGTCTGTGAGGTTCAGCTCCACTATTGAAGCGTCTCCCTCCGTATCTTCCCTGGTGCGCCTGTGATGGTCGGACTCACCTTCCTGGCGGTCGTCCGGATAAAAGCATTGAGCTAGTCTTTGGGCCGACTGTTTTGGTGTTAAGGTGTGCCCCTGTTCGTCCCTGAGCAGCGTGTCTTCCTGACGTCTAGCTGTTTTCCGGATTACACGGTAGATTCCGTCCCACATTGTCTCCCTGTCCTGCGTGGAACAGAATTCCTTCCAGCTAGTCGTCTGAGCCTCCGCCGCTTTGGTCGCATAGTCTTCCTTTGCCTGTTGGTATTGGTCGACCACGAACTGCCTTCTGTTTGGGGCTGCGTTTTTTATTCGCCTTTTGCGTCTTAACACCTCTTTTTGGAGTCGGCCCAATTCTTCGGACCACCACGGCGGATTCTGTTTTGCCTTCTGAGCTCCGGACCTTGGGATGCTTTCCTCGCATGCTTTTGAGACTGCACTGATGTAGGTATTTACCACCTTTTCCATCTCTACTGCGTCTCTCACGTTGCTTATGGAGTCTTCCGTGAGGTCTTTCTCTATGAGCTCTTCCGACAAAACACGGCTGAATTTGGTCCAGTCAGCTTTTTTGATGTTGTAAACCCTGGTTGTTTGTTTGGGTACTGGCTTTGGACGAGTCTGGCTGCACACTGCAAAACTTATGGTGTTGTGGTCTGATGTAGTTACATCTCTGTCAACCTTCCAATCTTGGATTCTTGACAGAATGCTTTCGCTACATGCCGTTACATCCACTATGCTTGAGTAAAGCTTTCCTCCCCGATACGTCTCAAAAGTGGGCGTGTTCCCGACATTCAAGACGTGCAGATCCACCTCATTGAGGAAGCTGTTGTACGCTACCCCTCTGTGGTCCTCCGATCTACTACCCCACCAGTAACTCCAGGCGTTTACGTCTCCTCCAACTATGTAGCTGTCTGCATTCAGCCATATTAAGAATATGGTGTTATGAGAAAAAAAGTTAGGCATTCTGGAATTTAGATATTTTGACACTAAGTCCTTTTCAGATCTAGGAGTATTGATAAAAGGGTAAAATGGAATTGAAACGCAATGAGCCCTACTCTCTATTTCGTCGTTAAACAAATTGAGCGCTACGAAGCCGCTACGCCGTAGACGCGCTACGAAAAAAACATACATGAACAAATTATAATCTGTAATTTGGCAGCCCTGCGATGTGGCTCCGACACTAGCCTGTGAATTATATTAGTTCGTGGCCACATGCGGGAAGCGCACCCGCTAAAATATACTTTAATGTAAACTAATAAGGTGCATTGTGTTGTGGCTGCGCGGATTACGTTTTAGTGGTGGCAGTATGCGAGCCGCGTCCGCTGTCTCGGACGATCGGCGCTGCCAACCGCACGGGAAAAGCGGTAAAGTTAAGCAAGAAATTGCTGTATTACTACACTATTATTAGAACAAGTACCTACTTACCTATACTTCGTTTTGTTCAGCACTATTTCGTTTTTGCCTGCAGCTTCATTTCGAGAATGACCAAAAATTAAATCGTGGTTATTCGTGTCTCTAAACTGAAGAGTAAGGATTTTGGAATTTTACATGGAATATCGGGACAAAAGTAGTATGTGTTATTCCAGATGTTTAGCTATCTACTTACATACCTATACCAAATTTTATAAATATCCGTCAAGTCGGCTTAGCATGTTAAAGTAACAAACACTACACAAGTACACACACACACAATTTTCGCTTTTATACATGTACCTATAATACTAGTTGTTGCTTGTAACTCTATCTGCTAAAATTTTTTTTATCGATATCCTGTGAGAATTATGCAATATTCTGGGATAAAACTGTCCTTTATCCCACTCGGGATGTTAAACTATCTCTACCAAATTTCATCTAGATCGGCTCAACGGCTTAAGCGTAAAGAGGTAACAGACAGACAGAGTAATTTTTGCATTTTTAATAAACAAATTTTTCATTAGAACTGACCAGTGGCAATAGAGGTATTGACCTCTATTGCCACTGCCTTTATCTCGCCTAGTGATAAGTACTTATCAGGAGAAATAAACGACAGAAGCAAATTCCAATTCATTCCAGTCTGCATTATAAAAGATGAAGGAAACCGCTTTTTACTAATTACATATCTTGTCAAAATACTACAGTTGGGCATTTTTATTTGTTCTTGTACCTTTTGACTTTTTTTTAAATTCGGAAAGTTTTATGTGATTTCTGCTCAGAATCACGAGCTCTTTCGATCTTGCTAGGAGAAAAAAAGTGTCCCAAAATTTTCATATAATTTTCGATTCCTCCATTTCATTACGGTCATATAAAGTCTATGAAAAATGCTAACGGAATGGGAAAAAAAACTTTGGCCACTTTTTTTCTCCTAGTAGGATCGAAAGAGCTCGTGATTCTGAGCAGAAATCACATAAAACTTTCCGAATTAAAAAAATAAGTCAAAAGGTACAAGAAAAAATAAAAATGCCCAGTTACGTTAACAGAACATTTGACTTAACCACTAAACTGAACATTAATGCAGATGTCCTCGCAATATTTATCTTGTAAAGATATTAAAAAGCGGTAAAGAAGAGTCGGTAATGTAACTAATTAAAATTATTGCCCATTATAATAAGTTCACACAACCGACTTTCCTTCATGTCGATGAGGCAATGACAAAACCGAGTAATTTAAATTTACGGACCAAAATAAAGACGCTTCTGGTTCTTGGTACAATAAAATTTACGCTGTGCAGCTGAGTGCGGCATATGCCGGGTCCATACCAACTACACAACGTAGGACTGAGTATGAGTGCACACTAGTGCCCCTGGACTATATTTAGACACTGGTTTTTTCTCGCGACTTCATCCGCGCTCAAATAAAATTCCCTTTTTAACTGCACCTATATGATCCTAAAGGAATGCTTACTATAGGGTCTCGGTCCCATAAAATTGAATATATAAATCTTATTTTCTCCTTATACTATGGGATTTTACGATTTTTTTTATTATTATAATCACCACCTACTTACATGCCAAATTTGAAGTCTCTAATAATTATACAGGGTTATTTTACACTAGCATCCTTTTAACCCTAAACTCCTACCACTTAAACAAATGTTTTTTGTTTTACGGCTTTTGTCATAACTTAATATTTTTGGTGTGTAATAACGTTTTGAAAATTTGATTCTGCCTCTTATTTTTACGATACTCTGTGTATTTGTATGGGAAAAAAAGTGCTTCATTTTAAAAAGTCGTAAAACAAAAAACATTTGTTTGAGTGATAGGAATTCAGGGTTAAGAGGATGTCAGTGAATTAAAAATAACCCTGTAGTTACGGAGATAGGGGCCACTTTGAAGCGAAAATATAAATCCCAATTCACTATTCACTATTAAATACGTGGGTATTTTTCAAAATCCCTTCTTAGTGTACAGTCAAGGGCAAAAATATGTATACACTTTAGTACCTTGTCTATTTTCGTCATACTTGAACTGCCATATATGAACTGTCACAGTGGTTAAAGTAACAAGGTTCTAAAGTTTATACATATTTTTGCCCTTGACTGTACTCCTATGACACTCAAGGTAGGTATATATCGTCGGGTGAGAAGCTAAAGTCACTAAGTACCAAATATCTACTTAAAACAAAGCTCGTATCTCAGTATGAAATTACTAACTATACCTTGACAAGTTCGTGCGTGGCGCTCGGCGGAACCCTGTCGCAGGGAGCCTCTGCTGTCCTTACAAAGATTGTTTTTAATAAGTGCGGCAAACGCTGACTGCGACAGGGTTCCGCGGAGAGTCGCGCACGAGCTAGTCGGACTATAGATACGACTTTTTGAAGAGCAGTACGCTTAGTATAAGTTTTACTTCACCAAAATACTTCTCGATCCCGTTTACGTAAAAATTTCAATTCTATGGAAACATGGACGCGCGCGCGCGGAGACGCTGTCCTTGTTTCCATAGTACTTGATTTTTTTACGTAAACGCGATCGAGAAGTATTTTGGTGAAGTAAAACTTATACTAAGCGTACTGCGATAGAAATTTTAGTGAGTTATGCTTGTCATCCGGCGATACAGGCTGATTCTGGAGTCATGAGCAGGAGTGAAAGGGGCGATAAGGAGGGCCACACTGAGCAACTTTCACAATAAAAAAATATAAATAATAAATATAAATATTAAATTTTGTAGTGGTAGAGCCATGTTGTAGCTAGCCGCTGCATCACGAATGGGCCGGCTCGTCCGGGGCAGTACCACCCTCTCACAGAACACCGGCGAGAAGCAGCAGTACTCCTGCTGCGTTTCGTACGGTCAGTGAGAGCGCCGGGGGCCCAATACCTCTCCCCCTCCTCTATTCCTTTTCCTTTTTCCTCTCCCTTTTAGGGCCGACAACGTACTGGCATCGCGTAAAGTGCTGCGGGTGTCTATGAACAGTGGTGATCATTTAACATCAGGCGACCCACCTGTTCGTATGTCTGGCCTCTCTAACATAAAAAAAAAATAGTAATAAAAGCTCCATACATTTGGGATAGTTAGTGATGAATTAACTCTTGATTAGATGTTTTTTTCGCTATTTCAGGGCTGGTCCCATAGTAAAATTTGCTCAGTATTAATCTCATCATCATGATATATCAGTCAGTCAGGACTTTGAATTTTAAATATATAAACTAATTAGTTGAGTACTTATTGGTTGAGTCACCGACTAGTAAAACTGTGGCTGATGTGGCCCCTTTAGTCCAAGCCCGCGGGCGCCTCAGCGAATTACGGCCCGGCTGTCCGTGACCGATTCCAAAGCCCTTTGTGCTTTTAAAAAAAATCACTACGTCCGAGTTCTGGCGGCGACGTGGAAACAACTTTGCTAACTATGTGTAATGAAATGTGAAATTAAGTAGCTAAGGAACACAAGCAGTCTTAACAAGAAAATAACTTTTTGTTCCTTTAAAAGCTTCAAAAACTCACGCACCTCAGCTAACATCTACTTTACCCACTTCCATTTTTGTACATCAGCCTATAGACGCAAGGAATTCACTCCGCGATCGCGGCGAAAACGTTAAGCTGCGTACGGACTGCGCGCAAATAACGCGTACCGGTACGCGTAGTCGGTTACGCGTTCCTGGAACGCCATGTCCGTACTTGCAGCTACGCGTACACTGTACACTGTACGTACGCGCAGCTGCAAGTACGGACATGGCGTTCCAGGAACGCGTAACCGACTACGCGTACCCGGGTACGCGTAATGTGCGCGCAGTCCGTACGCAGCTTTAAGCATTCTCGGCGAATACGTTGCGCGTTCGTGGCGAATCAATTGTGCGCCCGCGCGTGTCTGCTTCTAATAGGTACGTTCGCAAAACGCCAGTGTGGTATGGCTCCGTTAGGTTCCGTTTAGGTTCACTTCGTCCACATTTCCATTTTGTCAACTTCCTAGTTCGTCAGCAATCCCATTTCGTCCACAATTAATTCCCAATTCGTCCACTTCCTATTTCGTCAACATTCCCATTTCATCCACTTTCCCATTTCGTCCACATTCTCACGCTTAGCAAATTATGAACGAAATGGGAATGTTGACTAAGTGGGAATGTGGATGAAATGGGAATGTCGACGAAGTGGGATTGTGGACGAAGTAGGAATGAGAACGTGTGTCTTAAACGCTCTAACAAATTATCTCAGTCGTAGGCAGACCGGCGGACAAACGTCTAGTATCGTGTGTCCTTTGAAGCGGTCGCCTTCGCAAAGTAATCACTTAGGGCTGAGACAAGCGGTCTGCATCCGTCCGCGCTAGCGATTCGGATATAACTTGATTGATATACCGATCGTTGCTCCAACTAACTGGACCTTTATTCGACTCTAGCTAAGTGATATCGCTTAACCTTAAGATAGACTTGATTGTAATCTGTTGTATACGTTTGTTTTATCTACGAGACAGACTGCGCAGTGTAACCACTATAAGCTTTTAAAAAGGTACAGTTCTTCTCTTAGTTTTATAGCATTAAATTGACTCTAATCTGTGGCGTAACCAGGGGGAGTGCTTGATGAGCCCCTTAGCTCACCATCATCTGAATTCTTCTGTGATCTTGGTTTTTCTAGTTTCACTTTTTTTTTAATAAAGCTGACATGTAATTGACTCTTGTCTCACCTGATGAAAAGTGCAGAATAAGGCCAAAGTTGCATCTCACTTCAGTTCAAACCTAGCAATATGCTAAGTAGGTTTACACAAGCTTAGTATTGGTTATTAGAGTGATTATTAGAGACTTATCAACAGATTGACAAGTGCCAAGTAGCCGTCTACACAGAGTTTTAGAGAATGGTATTAGTTGTTACAAGATCTCGCCATGGATTACCACCGCCGGTCTTTAGCTAAACTTCACTTGACATGAATGTTCCTTCACACCACTCGAAAAGTGACAAGTATTAGTAGATTTTTGCTGGTGGTAGATACTTGTCGCTTAGTAAATAGACCCGACCTCTAATAACTTGAACTTGTAGTTGCACTAAGTACCTATACAACATGTGACAGATATTAGCGACAAGTACTAAGCATTAGCTACTAACCCCGTGTACATCTAGCAATATCGTAAGTGATATCACTTAGATCAGTTTGAATTCAGGCCCTGATCTGTGTTTGCGTGGGCAGCTGGGTTTTGCGCTGGTCGAACCTCTTAAGTAAATTAACATATGCTTCAACTTTTGTGGCACTAATTGCAGTAGAATGTACCTCGAATCGTAAAGACCACATCAAGTTTCGACTATTTTGATTTGATAATTATTGTCAATCAAGAAAAAATTAGCTCGCTGGGTCAAACAAGGTAAAATATTCATAATTCATACAGTCTGTTAGGTACCACTTTATGCTTAAACTGCTGAACCGATTTAGATGTTATTTGGTATGGATATAGTTTGAGACCCTAAGATGGCCATAGGACAGTTTTTACTTCGAAAAATTGCTAAGTTCCCGCGCATTTTTGCGTACATAGTTGCTTAGTAGTTAGTCGTAATAAAAAGTAAGAGTAATTAGTTTAAAGGGGCGCTGTCATGTGCCATGTGTGTGTGGAATGATGAAATCCATGCAAGAACTAAAGTCGCGGACATAGCTCGAAGAATCGCTATCTAGACTCAAGTGGCAGCGGGCAGGACACATCGCTCGTGGAATTGACGGTCGATGAGGCCGAAAGGTTCTCGAGTGGCGTCCGCGGACCGGAAGACGAAGTAGAAGTCTTTCGGCTGAAATGATGATGATGTCATGTGTCAAATACATTCACTAATGCTACGGCTACACACATCGCGATAACGGGAATATTCGCATTATCGCGATGTATGTAGCCGAATATTCGCGAATACTTCGGCACTTCGCCCGAAGCCGCAGACCCTTCGCCCCGCTGCCGGTAAATTTGCACATATCACAGGCTGCTAAACTAAACTAAACTCTGCGGCATTGCTCTCTATAGCAGTGTGACCATGCACATTCGCCGTAGGCCGAAGACGAAGTTTTATCGCGATGTGTGTAGCCCTAGTATTACAGAAATACAAGAGTTTCACTTGTTTATTTTTCAACCGTTATCTACCTAATGAACAGACCGCAAGCGCATTTCGCTCCAAAAAACGCTTCAATGCACCACAAATCCGTGCCATACTAAGTATAGCTTAGTACAGCCATGTCAGACGTGACTGCGTAATCGCGAGCGCGCGGATTAAGACAGGCGGCCACCGGTCAGCCCCACTGGGGGGAGGGGGCGGGCTAGTGCCCGCTGGCAAGGGGCATTGTGCGAAACGATGAGACATGACTTAAGTCGATAAGGGGCTTGAATAATCAGCGCGGATTAAAATAATGAAAGTAAGAGCAGAGGCCGTATTGTCTAACGCGCGGGCGCTTGCCATCGCTTTCACCATCTCTTTCTGTCACCATCTCATACCAGAAAAGAAATAGTGAATGCGAAAACAAGCGTTAGCGCGTCAGACAATAAGCTAACAAGTTTGGTATGCATTGGTTGATATGACTAGAGAAATAACTTTAATTTCAATAGGTACTAGATGAAAAAAACCCGCCTATATAATTTTAGTTCCCGTGCGAATTGACAAGATTTCATATTTCTAAGGCTATATTTTAATTCGTTCTCTGTATTCTCTTTTAAAAGAAAAAGACGCTGATAGTTTTAAATTTTCACTAGGATTATTAATTAAATCATAACAATTTTTTTAAGATGTGCTTATTCTAAAAGGGCATAACTCCAAAACTACTACACAATAGATCCATTACTTTTGTCTAGTCTCTATTTAAAAAAGTGATGACGTAAATCTGACGTTGAGGTTCTTATCAAATTTAAAATTATTACTGTTTTTTTCTGGCGAAAAGGGCAGAGGGAGCATATCTATTCTGTGGTAATATTGGTAAATTCAGATATATTTTTTTAATTTTTTGTATTTTTTTAAATATGGAAAAATAAATTATAATAAATATTTTTCCGTGTTTATGAGGCAAAACTCTTTCGATTCCTGTAGTAATTTTCAGGTGTTAAAAAAATGAAATCTCGTCAATTCCAGGAAATATATACCCTATGTCACACTCGGAACTGAGACGAATCTAATGATAATGACACCTCACACTTCAAAATCCACTGAGCCGTTCAGGCTGCAGGGCGTGCCAAACAATGATAAATTCATACATACATAAATACACTCGAAAAACATAACCCTTCTTCGGCAGTCGTGTGAAAAACAGGCCAAGTGCGAGTCAGAGTTTCCATACAAGTTTGCAGGTATGTCCGTTGGCAGACCCCTCGCCATTATCATCATTTCATCCGAGAGACGTCCACTGCTGAACATAGGCCTCCCCCAAGGCTCGCCAAACAGATCGGCCCTGCGCCATCCGCATCCAATGCGTTCCCGCTACCTTCACCAGGTCGTCGCTCCATCTTGTTGGAGGCCTACCTACACTGCGTCTTCCGGTCCGCGGACGCCACTCGAGAACCTTTCGGCCCCATCGGCCGTCAGTTCTACGGGCGATGTGCCCTGCCCACTGCCACTTAAGTCTAGCGATTCTTCGAGCTATGTCACATAGTTAAGCGAACAGCCCGCTCCTGCGCTATCCGCATCCAACGCGTTCCCGCAGCCTTCACCAAAATGATTTTCCTATTGTTGGAAGCTTAGATGAGTATGAAGAAGAATCCGGCAAAAACCGGTTGTCTGTAAAGTCGGTTTACGGACGATAGGTTAACGTGACAACGTCATAAAAAAACATTCAAAAAACAATAATGAAACCAGGCGGTCACCCATCCAAGTACTGACCGCGCCTGACGTTGCTTAACCTCGGTGATCGGACGAGAACCGGTGTCTTGTCAAATATCTTGAAAACGGTGAATCCTACGGCAAAATCAATGAAATTTTCATCCCCCCTCTGAAGCTCCCGTACCCCCCCCCCACACCCCGCATTATACATCCTGGCGCAATGTAACGTTACATTGCGTCATCCTTTTTCGTGTATGCAGCCGGCGTTCATCGATTTATTAGACGTTGTCACGTAAAAAACTCAAAAGGTACCTAAGTATATTGATTTGGAAACAGATTTACAATCTTATAAACCTACACCAATCAATAAATCGTCTCAAAAACTGAGTCGGAAAGCTTCTAATCAACATCCGTATTGCAATGCAACCGGCCCCAATCTTACCCTGGCTACAAACACCGAGTAATTCTACCAGGGACAGCCAGCCAGATGAAAACTACTTACGTATCCAAATATTCAATACCCATTCCAGGCGATGGCGGTCTTCCTTGGACTGCTACGAGAAGCGAGAGACTCTGGAAAGGGCAGAGCAACTACGCTACACGAAGCGACCAAGTTTTTTGGAGTCAAAAGCTATGCGGTAGCGACAACGATGTTTTTAATTTATGCTTCAAAGTTCTGAAATACTTAGGTACTGACCGCTAACTTGACACTTTATGAATAACAGTAAAACGTAAGCATGATATTTTTTTTAAATATATTAAATTAAATCAAGCCATAATACAGGAGAAACTCAAAAAGGTGGACACCTTAACGACAGTAGTTAAAATCTGTATAAAAGTTTTCCATAGTGACACGAAAATCAACCGTAATTTTATGTCGGTTATTTTCGTGGCATTTACTTTATTTCTAAACAATTATTGCGTTGGGGGTTCTTAATTTTTTTATTTATAGTTATATGTAAAAAGTAAGCTGTTCAAGCCATCAGTGGCTACTTAATCAGCAAAAGTCCGTTCGGGAAAAAAACCCGCCAACACATGCCGCCGCCATTACGCTGCCGACTCCAAATATGCGTCAGAATAACGTACGAAGAATTGTTAAGGCTTGCATAAAATTGTATTTTAGTATCGCCATAAAACCCCTTTGGCCCTTCCAGCGTGCGTAGTCCACGACTAACGAGCAAACTCGGCTAATGTCTTCATTTGTATTCAGATTTACCTACGCAGATACACGGGTATATAGGGCGAGGTAAATAACGCTGATAAGAGTATGCGAGAACGATTGGCACAATATGGGATTACGGAGATGCTTGAGGACGTCGAGGTAAAAGCATTTCGATATAATTACAAAAAAAAACAAAAATAGGTCACTCACGTGTTTGGAGTCGAGGTATGCTTAACATGTTTCTAACTAATCCATAGTTATAATTTTGGTTCGACGGAAGGCCAACCGTGAACTCACTTCCCTTTCGAACCAACCTTGAAAAAGAGCCACGCATAAGTTCGAAACTTGACGGGCATACCTCAACTACTACGATACGTGAGTGATCCGTGTTTATTATTTCAGTAATTATGTCTGTGCCTCACGGTAGTCTTAATTCGACAGTTAGATGAACTCTTGGAATTAGTTTAATCTGGATAATTCATACAAACGAAGCAAAAAAAAGCATGAAGCGTTACAACTTAGAGATCTTTAAAAAACGAGCCTACCAATTCCTAAAAGGGTCGGCAACGCACCTGTGATTCCCCTCGTGTTGCGGGTGTCCATGGGCGACGGTGATCGCTCTCCATCAAATGACCCGTCTGCTCATGTGCCCCCTCTTATATAAAAAACAATGAGCAAATAAAGTAAAAAGTTTTAGACAAGCTAAATAGGTGAAGCGAGTGATCGACAAAAGAATTTGAAGTATACTTATTTTACTTATTATTATTAAACAATCATCTTGAAGTTTCTTATTAGTGAGCAAATGTATCCGGTTATAAATATACGACTTCGAACAGCACATTATTTCCAACCTAAGTCCAATTATTAGGTAAACCGAAACAGCCAAAATTTTGGTTCAAACTCCAATTAGCATCTTTGTGGAAAAATTTAAAAATAACTGTAAAAATTGCACCAATAAATGCAACGGTTCAAAAATTTTGTACAAGTTTGAACTCTATTGGTTTGTGGTTAGAGTTTTCCCAGTCCCTGGAATACATGGAGAATCCTCATCTGACCCCCCCACGCCGTCTCCGCGAACACATTTTTTAGCTTCTTTAGTGGAAGGCAGCCTCATGCTTTCATAGTTGTTTTGTATTATTTTGCCAGTTTTCAGGATTTCAGTCCAGCTTTAACCAACCAATCAAAACAACCCTTCGTTACCCCCATGTTTGTATACTATATTTATTAGAGTCGGGGGTCGATGTTGCTCCACGTCCGTAGGAATTACCTTAGATAACCCTACACGTGGCCCCCGGGTGGTGCTAAGAGCGCAACAACTTTGGCAGCTGCACTATCCTTCAGATCTCGCAGCCTTCTCTACTCTCATAATGCGTTCGGATTTACACATAAATGGCACTTCTCAGTGCCCCACAACTAAAACAAAAGACATAGGACCATCAGTCCATGTCTTGCAGCTAAACATTGAAGGCATCAGTAAATCAAAATCTGAATGTCTTAGAAAAATTTTACACGACCACGGTGTTGACGTTGTTCTCCTCCAGGAGACACACACCGCTGATGATGCCCAGCTCGCTAGGAGAGGTGATATACCAGGATATGACCTTGTAGCCGCTACATACCACGGTCAATACGGGACAGCCACGTATGTTCGATCATCTCTATCTCAACAGACCAAGGTTATTTCTAACACTTCGGATACCAATAACGTTGCCACTACGACTACACAGATTGGCGACATCAAGATCTGTAATATTTATAAGCCTCCACGTAGCTGTTGGCCTACGCCGCCTCTGCCGGACCTTGAACACCCATCGCTATACATAGGAGACTTTAATAGCCACCATACGAGCTGGGGCTATGGGAGGTGCGATGCCAATGGAGAGGCGGTCGTCAACTGGGCGGATCGAGCCAACACATTTCTAGCTGTGTCTAACAAGGGTAAAGGCACCTTCAGGTCTGCCCGCTGGGGGGGTGATTATAATCCTGATCTCGTTTTTACAACGAAAGCAGCGGATGGAACTCCTCTCCCTATTGAACGGCATGTTTTGGCGGACTTCCCCCATAGCCAACACCGTCCAGTTTTGGTTAAGATTGGCCTTAAAGTTCCTATGGTTGAGTCGTACCCTGTGCCCCGCTGGAACTTCCGGAAGGCTGACTGGTCTGGATACGCGGCCAAGCTTGACAGCTGCGTCAGATGGATCCCTCCGCTGCCTGAAAGCTACGATCGGTTCCAGACTCTGGTCAAAAGCGTTGCTAAGCAATTCGTTCCGCGAGGCTATCGCAAAGACTACATCCCGTGCTGGAACGGTGAGAACGAACAGTTGTGGAGGGAGTTCTCTGAAAACGGCGACCGCAACACTGCCCATAAACTCATAGAGTCCCTGGACGATGCCCGAAGGAAAAAGTGGGAACAAACAGTGGAATCCATGAACTTTACGCACTCCAGCCGTAAAGCCTGGCACACGCTAAACCGATTATCATCTGGCACTGCCTCCCAAAGAGGCCAACCTAAAGTGGATCCCAATGCGGTGGCCGACCGGATTCGCAAGCTGTCAAAAGCCCCCAACCACAAGTCTCACACACGCACGATTCGTAAGGAGCTTCACAGGCTCAAGGTTCAATGCCGATGACAATTACAGCCGCCCTGTTTCAGTTGATGAGTTATCTCTGGGTTTAAAGCATATAGCGGCCAACAAAGCCTGCGGCGATGATCAAATATTCCCCGAGTTCATTTTACACTGTGGCCCTCGAACCCGAAAATGGCTCGCTGCTTTTTACTCCAATATCATTGAGACTGGCACAGTGCCATCTGCACTCAAGAGGGCCAAGGTAGTAGCTATACTTAAACCCGGTAAACCGGAAGACTCACCCGACAGCTACCGACCTATAGCACTCCTCAGCGTCGTCTACAAGCTCCTAGAACGCATCATTTATAACCGCATTTCTAGTGCTATTAATAGTATCATCCCACTAGAGCAAGCAGGCTTCCGACCACACAGGAGCTGTAGCGACCAGGTTCTGGCGCTAACGACGCATATCGAGTATGGTTTTCAACATAACAGGAAATCTGCTGCAGCATTCGTCGACCTCACGGCCGCATATGATACTGTCTGGCGTCAGGGCCTGC
This sequence comes from Archips xylosteana, assembly GCA_947563465.1. Classification (NCBI taxonomy): domain Eukaryota; kingdom Metazoa; phylum Arthropoda; class Insecta; order Lepidoptera; family Tortricidae; genus Archips; species Archips xylosteana. The sequence goes on from OX387362.1 coordinate 4,932,248, forward strand.
TGTATAAGCTACTTAAAGCAGTGCCCTGCATTAAAATATATAGGTTACTGGAGAACGCGCTTAGTAACAGGCCGTTTCGGGTCCATTTGGGTGATTTTGCTAGCTCCGTAAGAGTGCTCAACAATGGCCTGCCCCAGGGATCAGTTTTGGCACCACTACTGTTTAACTTGTACGTACATGACCTACCTCACACCACCTGCCGAAAATTTGGTTACGCGGACGACCTGGCTCTTGTGGCACAGGGTGGGAGCATGAGGGCTGTTGAACCGGTGCTGGAAAAGGACCTCGAACTGATAGACGATTACTTTGTCCGCTGGCGTCTGTGTCCTAACGCTTCGAAAACTGAGGTCTCCTGCTTCCATCTGTGCAACAAGCTGGCCAATATGGAGCTAAGGGTGAAGTTTAGAAATAAACTTCTCCACCACAACTTCTACCCCAAATACCTGGGAGTAACGCTGGATAGAAGTCTTAGCTTTAGACAATACCTCGACAAACTGTCCGCTAAGTTGAAGACCCGCAACAGTATCGTCCAAAAACTCACTGGTACTACCTGGGGCGCCAGCGCGTCCACACTTCGAACCACGGCATTATCGTTGGTGTACTCGACTGCTGAGTACTGCTCGGCGGCCTGGTTGAACAGCGCCCACACTTCTGCAATTGATGTCCAACTGAACCACACGATGCGCCTTATCACCGGCTGTCTTAAATCGACTCCCACATACTGGTTGCCAGCACTCAGCCACATTCTGCCGCCGCACTCGCGCAGGGAGAATTGCCTCAACCGCGAGCTGACAAAAATTCGATCAAACGCGGAGCTGCCCATACACCACGACCTTGATAAGTTCAAGGCCACTAGGCTAAAGTCCCGCCATCCTCCCGCGCTAAAGGTTCATGACCCAGAGCCTGAGAAAACCCTGCTTGATTCCTGGACAGCAGATTGGGAATCTAGGCATTTACCCGTGGACCTGTTCGAGCTTGATGTTAAGTGCCGGCCAGCGGGTTTTGAGGAGCCTCGGCGTGTCTGGTGCCTGCTGAACAGAATCAGGACAGAGGTTGGTAACTGTGCTTCACTGTGGCACAAATGGGAGTGGTGCGAGTCGCCACGGTGTCAGTGTGGCTGCCCGGAGCAAACAGTCCGACATATGGTCTTTGAGTGCCCAATCACCAAATTTAGCGGGTTAGCGGCAGACTTTAAGACCCTCTCGACAGATGCACTAGCATACCTTAAATCTAGTTTATTAAATATTTAGTTTAAGTAGAGAACCAGAAGCCATACGATAAATAAATAATTAGAGGAAGAGTTACTTTTAACAAAAACTGTTTGAAAAATTTATTACAATATTCGTATTTTTCTGAATTACTTGACAACCGATAATACCATCCGGTGACGCCATTAAAAAATAATTCGAAGACACGACTCCAGTAAAAAAACGCTTTATTGTAGCCCTGGAAACCAGATTGATTATCGATTAACTGCAAAATTACATTTTCGTTGCTTTTAAACAAATAAATAGTTAAGTAGTTGATTGAGTTGGCGAACAAGTGACGTCATAAGTTGCTATTGCCATTCAAACTCTATGGGAGAATTGTGTTTTGACCGCTCATAAAAAGTAGGTACGTCAGTTGATTGGTGGTGTCAACATCTCTATTAAGAAACTTATGTAGAGTAAAGTACCTCAGCCATGTAATTTGTCGAAACATTTATACATAGTGCAAATCGACGGCTAAATACACGTGTATCTCCCAAAGAAGCCACTATAGGGTTATCTCTCCCAATCCGAACGGGGTGGCTACCCCAATAAGGACGAAATGAATGTCGAATCTCTTGAGGTAAATTATTATCATTATTACGAGTACCTTATTCTTACTTAAATTGATTTCATGAAAATCGATAAAATTTGTGACGTTTAAAAAAATCCAAACTAAAATCTTTAAATTTATAAAAATGCCGACATGTTTTAAGGGAGAATGTTGCAAAATATGGTTAAAATAAGGGACCAAATTACTCCAAAAGCAAACAAAACTATAATCGCGACTTAAACTAACCAGCAATGCGTCAATGAATCGCTTTCTTTAAACGTTCCTTTCTGGCTTCTTACAAAAAAATGGGTGCCCCTTTTCTCCCATAATCTTTTTTATCCGAATTTTGAAAGTCAGAAATTGATATCCGTAATATTCTTGCTCATAAATATCGATTGTCATAATTTTTTTAAAGCATATCGCTTAATAGTTCTAACTGCAATGATCCATAATCCTATTGTTCATAACTCTAAAAAGTCATAATATTGATATCAATAACATTTAACGGAATATCGTTGATTATTCAGAAACATTGTCAGGCATATATCTTAAAGTAATAATTGTTTTTAGTCATAATTTTTCATTACCTAAAATGCACTAAGCATATACATCGAAATCTATAACATCTGAAGGCATATTGCTGGCAGCGAGCGAGCGAAGCGAGCGAGCAAGACCTTTCAGGGCAGAAGCGACTCGGACAGGTTAGGTTCAGAAGGCTAAAGCGGGAGCGAAGCGTAGCGTAGCTCCTGCCTTAGCCTTCGATGTTAGGTATTTTTTTTTATGATTGCACAGAAAAGGATTATTACCTTTAATTTTATGAAATGTCATACAACCATGACATTGAATGTTATTACAAAGTAATATTATGCCTAAAAATAATTATGACCTGCGAAAAAGGACCTTGCAATAATTATTATGAGTGACTTCATTACCTTTAACATTATGAAGAGTGATGCATCCATGACACTGAATGATATAACTTCACTTGTTAGTCCTTACAATAATTGGGATGCACCAAAAAAATAACCTATAGTTTTATTTTTTTTTTGGAAAGAATAGGATATTTTAAGATACCATTTTCATCGATTTTGAATTTGGTTGAGTATTTAATTTTTTATATTTTTTTTAAGAAATACGTTGGATGACGTCACAGTGAGAGAGCCACGTTCCATTGCCTACAAAAATTCAAGCCGTACATAACATAATCTGTGGCACTACTGATTTGTCTTGTCACTGTCAATAATACAAGCACGGCTTAGGGTCCTAAATGAACCGTGACAAATAGTTTTATTTATTTCTCTTCTTTTAGCTTCGATTATTCCTGTTTGTTTAATGGTGTGATAGTAAATAGATATTTTTTATTAAAATCTGATATTTAAATTCTTTCATATTTACTTGTAACATAGTAATTTAATATTTAAATTTGTAAAAATGCATTGCGAGTATTGTGTACATTTCGGACTTTATGATAAATGACAACTGTTTAAAGCCAGGTGCGCATCATGTGATTAAGGTTCTGTCTTTGTCACTCTTTGCTATTATAAGCAGGACAGCAACATTTCAAACTGTCAATTTGCTTTAGAGTGTAGACCTGCTTTATATCTGCCTATGTGACGATTCACTGCAGGGGTCAAATGAAGGTCATTACTTAAATTTTCTTTATTTAATTCAGTTTATCATATTTTTGGAATCTGATTTCTGAAAACGATTCACAAAGCCTATTTCTCCAAACGGTTTTCGATTTATTATACGTTGTCAAAAATTGGGACATCCCAATTATGACTTAAGAAAATCGTAACTCCAATTTATGTTGTTTAATATTATGACTTCCGATAATATGTCGAAGAAAAATTATTACAGGAAACGTTATGGGCTTGAAAATTCGGAACAAAAATTTTATGGGAGTCATATAGACCCCAAAAAATTACAAGATTCGAAAACTACTGAAGCCTTTAATACCTAAGAAGTTTCTTTTGGTATATACCTCCAGAAATCGTAGAAAGTCGTCATTTACCAATGCCGTGCAATTTTTGTAGCGTTTGTGTTCACTGTGTCCGATGGCATCTTAAATATTCGTTACCTCCCACGAAACAGTTTTACCCCACCGGGGGTAATTAATCCCAGGCTGGGACCAAGTTATTTCTAGGTAGGTATAATAATCTAATATATAAAAAATCTCGTGTAACGATGTTTGTTATCGAACTCCTCCGGAACGGCTCGACCGATTTTTATGAAACTTTTTGTCTACATATATCCGTTAGGCCTGAGAATAGGTCGTAGGCTATTTCTTATACTTACCTCTATTGTTCGTGGACGAAGTCGCGGGCAAAAGCTAGTTACTTGTATACTTATGTATGTAGCCTGGTGACATATCGCACTGCTGGGCAAAGGCCTCCCGTTTTATCCATTCGCTCTAATTGAGCGTCCGGCCTTTATCATTTTATTAAGTAGTTTATATAGTATATTTGTGTATCGTTCCGTGAGTCACAGACGGTTCTGGCAGAAAATCAGCGCTGCAGGCGTCTAATGGTGGCACTTCACTTGGCGTTGCGTGTTCGCGTTGCGCTATTGCCATCTCCGTCTTTCACGCTAGAATCGGCATAGTGCTCCTCTCTCGCACACGCAACTATTTCGTCAAATACGCCAAGTGAAGTGCCAGCATAACGCCTCAGCATAATGCTGAGTCAGCGACTGTTTCACTTTTGCACGGACACAGATGCAGATCTGTGTATTTATTACTTCGTTGTTTTGTGAACTTTGTTTATTTGTATGCATTTGTATGTACTTTCTTGTATTTGTGTGTCTTATAAATGTGAATAAATGTCTTCTTTCTTTCTTTCTTTCATAAGGAACACGTCTAAGTCGTCCTCAGCGCGTGGGCCTACCACAGTGCTGCCATTTTTTGTTAACCAGTACAACAAGTTCGTTCAATTAAAACGTTTGAATTCTGAAAGCGTGTTGTCTGCGACGGGGGCGGGGCGCGGCGCGCCAGACAGGCCGCTTACATACATATTACCTACGGCGCAACTTTGACCCACTTTCGGAAACAACTTTTATTGTCCACAACTTTTCCGGAGCGCGATATTAAACCCTAATGGAGGATGGACTTTTAGTTCGCCGCTCGTTGAAAACTATTTCGATGTTTTGTGCTATCAAATAAGCTGGTTTGATAGAATGCTAAGTAACTAGTTACTTTATATCTTCTTTGTATAATATAGCTTTAAACGAGAAATTCTCCTAATATATATTTATTTCATAGGGAACTAGGAAACGATTGTAATGATTACGATTTTTCGGGACGAGCTTTCGGTGGTGAACAATCAATCCAGCTTGGTTTTATGTCTGGGAAACGTGTGTCTAAAATACTAAAGCAGAATTTAAAAAATAAAATATAAATACAAGTGATAAAGAACTAACTAATGGAAAGCACACTTTTATAGCATCAGAGGATTAAGACCAGTGGTAACTAGAGGATCTCAAATATACTTTTAGCCTAGCTAATAATAAAACAAGTCTTCATAAAACAAACAATACAATATTTTTGTCATCTAAACTAAATATCTGTACCAAGTTTCAAATCAACTCGATTACTAGAAATGGGTGAAATTCGAATTGAAAAATTCAACTCGAACAAACAAACATTGGAATTTAAATAAAAGCATGCAAAAACATATTAATTTCTCTATTTTAAATATAAACTTGCACTTATATACTTCATCTTTGGGGAGTAAACTTAAACCAAATAAAACCATGCCGCTCGGAAACGCAAAGCCCGGTACAAAAATAAAAGAACAGCACGGGCAAACCGCGAGCAACACAACACGGCCGCCCCCCTTCGAGAGCAACCCCCGAAAGAATCGAGAACATAAAGCTAACTCAATAATCATAATGAGGCAAACGTCCAATTTACGTTTACGATTCGGCAAACATTTCACGTTAAGAAGACAGCGGAACATAAAACAGCGTCTGGCGCGGGAACAATTTTCTTTCATCAGCGCGCGGCACTGCATAAACAAGCGGCGGAAAAACTCTCTGAATAATAATTAGGGTCCAAGATTAGGCGGCTGACGACGGCCGATTCGACCTCTCGCTATTAATTACGGTGCCGAAGGCGGACACGCTATATACCCTATACATATAGGCTCGAGTTTCCGGGCATATAGTACGTACCTAACGTGTACGTGGGCAGCCCCCCCCCGCGTCTAATTGACGCCGCACCGGACGGAGCGCCCGCGGGGACGCGCTCCGCCTTCCGGACTCCGTGCTCGCCCCGGGTACGATTTACAACATCGGCCGATAATCTTTTCTTGATGACACACCTACGTAACGAGCGGAGATTACGCGCCGACTTATTGTTTACGCGGCAAGTTTATCGGTTTGCGAAGTCAGAAAGACGTTGGTGAACGAGAGTTTAATAAGGCGGATGGGAAATTGTGACTTGTTTTATAATTGTCCAAGTTTACTTCTTGACTCGATTGTAAATAAAATTAACCTTTCATCTTCCTCTTTCGTTTGCTACCATATATGCAAGATGGCTACGTTCACGCGACTATACCTATGTCTTCATGTAGAAAACTCGTATAAAGTTTGAAAACACGTTAGTCTGTGGTTTTTGTGATAGTTGAGTCTGTGCGTGTGTTGATTTACGTGGAAGTGCGTAACTGTCTTAGTAGTAGAGTAGATGTGGGATTCGGTTTGTAGCATTCGAACATGGCGGATGTAGACAGTATATAATTTTGGTATTTCTTGTTTCTTTGGCTAGTTGAAGTATAATTTTGATAGTGTTTTATGCGGCGTTTAACCTTAATTAACAGTGATCACAAAATTCTATATTGCTCTCGTGTCTGACATTTTTTAATGCGCAAGTTGTCTCCACGTGGTTTCTGGAATTTTACTATCAAGTTGCAAAAACACAATCACCGTACAACGTCGCTCCCAAAGAGAGCTTACTTTGACACTGGCGAAATTGTCCTGAAATAGGTCAGAAGCCATTTTTTTAAATAAATAATAACAATAAGAATAGATGTGTGTAAAAGGTTTTGGTTAATAATATAAACGTCCGCAAAGTAATGCCTAAATTAGCCATTACAATTATCCCATCCTACTAATACTATAACCACTCACTCACCTTCGGTTTGCCGACGATATCGTGGTCATGGCAAAATCGATGGAAGAACTCAGCACGATGCTTGAAGGCCTCAATCGAGTCTCTCGACGGGTAGGACTAAGAATGAACATGGACAAGACGAAAGTTATGTCTAATGTTCATGTTGTCGCTGCCCCCATTGTGGTCGAGAACTCGGTTCTTGAAGTTGTTGACGCATATGTATACCTAGGACAAACCGTCCAGCTAGGTAGGTCCAACTTCGAGAAGGAGGTCAATCGGCGAATCCAACTCGGATGGGCAGCGTTCGGGAAGCTCCGCAACATCTTTTCGTCCAAAATACTTCAGTGCCTCAAAACAAAAGTCTTTAATCAGTGTGTGTTGCCAGTGATGACATATGGATCCGAGACGTGGTGCTTCACTATGGGCCTGATGAATAGGCTCAGAGTCGCTCAGCGAGCTATGGAGAGGGCTATGCTTGGAGTTTCTCTATGGGATCGAATCAGAAACGAGGAGATCCGTAAAAGAACCGGGGTCACCGACATAGCCAAACGGATTAGCTCGTTGAAATGGCAATGGGCAGGCCATATAGCACGTAGAACAGATGGCCGTTGGGGGCCAAAAGTTCTGGAATGGAGACCACGGACTGGCAAGCGCAGCGTGAGACGTCCACCAACGAGATGGACGGACGATTTGGTGAAGGCCGCAGGTTCAGGGTGGATGCAAATCGCTTCCAATCGTAATGATTGGGCCTCAATGAGGGAGGCCTATGTCCAGCAGTGGACGTCCTACGGCTGAAATGATGATGAATACTATAAATGATAAAGTTGGTGAAGATGTTTGAATATTTGGATGTTTAGATTTTGGAATGTTTGTTAGTGAATCACGCGATACTGACTGATCGGATTTGATGAAACTTGGCGTACAGATCGAAAAAGATCTGAATTGAGACATGATAATTAATATCCCGATAATGAGTTCTCGTGGGATAACATTTTAAATTTAATCAAGAATAGAGGACGAGAATGAAAAATTGAATTGTCACCTTCGTCTGCAATCCATAGATGGCGTTGTTGAGCGAACGCTGTGCTGTAAAAATTTAACCGTAACCTTTCTCATAGACTTAGTTAGTTTAACTATGAAGACTGGAATAACTCAAACGAGAAAGCGCTCTCAGTTGAGTTTCTTATGTGACACTTCGAAGAGAGCGAACCTTTACAAAGTGTTGTTGTTAGTGTTGTGTGCTACCCTACATTTGACAATGACAATAAAAGTGATGATGAAAACGGGGGTAGTTGTGTGTCGCTGTCAGTTGCGTCGAGTAGCCGCACGACGGGCGGTGGCAGTGGCACGTAGTGCGCGTTTGGCAGCCGCCGTGACGTGTGACTCCGAGAAGAAGGGCTACGGATTAGCCCGAAACATGTCAAGTTAAACTCGTTTTAAGACGTGAGTGATCCGTTTATTTTCACTACACTTAGAAGAGGGATTTAATATCTATTACGAGTTCATTCCCCTAGCGCTTGTGTAGGTTTTGCAACAAAAGGCTATGTTAATAAGCGCAGCGACGGCGCGCCGGCGACGGCGGGCGCGGCGCTGAGCAGCGCGAGGCGTTCATTACGGCCGCGACGCCGCGTGACTCTTATTAAGTTCCAGCGAGCAAGGTGTCAACACGGTGGCTGCCTACGAGCTTCCGTTCCCTTTGGGGATACTAATTAAAAACGTTCTACGCGAGCCGGAAGACCGGCGACGCGGGGGCGCCGCGGGGCCGCGGGGCCGCGGAACGAACGCACTAATTAATAAGGGTCCGCCGATATTGATTTACGAGTCGCCTACCCGCCGCGTGTGCCGAGACCCCGAGGAATAATCGTTCGCAACACGAACGGACCCAGACGCGAATTAGATCCCGTCGATTCCCGAACGGGTTCATCCGGACCGCTCGCTCCGCGCGAACAAAGAAAATTCAATTAAAACCCGACATTCGATTATGAAACAGAAATTTTCTTTGTCCCACGATCCGCGGCTCTCATAAAAAGTAGACGCCGTGCCCACTTGGAGCGGCTCCGGCTCCTAATTTACAGCTAACAAGGGGAGACATAAATGTTTAAATTGAAAATGTGATTTTCCTTTATTCGTTAGAGATTCGGCCCTGCTGTAATGAGCGGCGCGCCCCAAAAAACATTACCGAAAATTCTCAATTCCCATTTCCATGCTAGCGTTACTCGCGACGAGAAATTTGCATCGGAAAGAAATGCAAAAAGAGCAAGATACCGCGGCGGCCCCCCACTGCCCCCACGAGGGGGGCGTGTGTGCGCGGCCCCCGCGTCTAATGACTGCCTCGCGCTCGCCAGTCCACCGTATTGATAGACTAATTAATTTACGTACGTCGAACGCAAAGGAAGTTTATGAAAGAGTTTTTTTCGGCGTTTTTATCATTCGACAACCCAAAGGATTCTTAAAACTATAGCGCAGTTAAATATTTCTCTCTTTACGTGCAAAGCTATTTACCGTATACTTAGTCCTCACGCACGACTATGTATTTGCTCAGATTTTCCTGCTAATTAAGTATTTTCTTTGTCAACACTTAAGCCGTCTATGTAAATGCGAACCCACGCAGCGGCTGACCTTTGTATTGGCGACTGTTTGCGTTCATCTGCCTTCCGCTCGGGTAATTTGTTATGGCCCATAATTCCGCGGCGGTGGGCGTATCATAGCCAATAGGGATTTGCTCGCCCTGGTATTTAGGACCCGGGTGCCTTAAATACTGGCATTTGTCACCTATCAGGACTTTTAAAGAGGTACCCAGATTAAATTATTATGAATGATTATTATGAATCGTCATCGTCAAAAGTAATAAAGATTTTATGGCTAGGTTAACTATTATTTTTAGATAGAGTGCCTAAAATAAATACCTACTTTTACGTTATTTAGGTGTAGAATTAAAAGACTCTGATTTCAGTGTACCTATACAGGATCAACTATGATGAGATGGTGTATCATGAATGCGTACATTTTAATAGCACAGCGAAAGTTTAATTTGAGCTTCATGCTCGTTGGATTTTTCAGAAATACATAGCGAGCGGCTGATAGCTTCCTAACACCAATTTTTCTTTTTTATATCTCTAGTCCAAACAGCTTCAAACTAACAGTAGGAGTACCTATACAAATTATATTGTTTGGAATTGGGTAAGTATATAATAAGCTTACAAAATAAAGTCTATCAATTCTTTTATAGATAAGTAATTAGGTTAATAAGCGACTGATTAGGTGTTAAAACCAGCCAACAAACTCAGAAAATAAACGGCAACAACATCAAGATCTTCGATTGGTCAACAACGTTCTGAACTTAAAATAAAAGCTGTAGTAATCAAACAGCGAGATCAGGTGAATTACAAACCGGATCGCCTCCGCGTTCCAAGACAATCAAGCCTTTCGCGCTGAGCCAAGTCCCATGGGCGAGATGGGCGAGGTTAGTTGCTGATCGTCACGTACCGAATGGCTTTATTTACGCCGATTTTATCGACATGAGCTCCTTAGGTCGTTCTGCCACCTGCCACTGGGACCATGCGGGTGCTCGCCAACCGCACTCCAGAGACCATAACACTAGCGTTTATCGACATAAATCGTACATCGCATACGCCCTCTAATAAGAACGTAATTTTATATCATTATGTCAGCGATAAACCTAGCTGGCTGTTAAGACTCGTGTTTTATTTGTTAGATTCTTTACTTGATGGTTTGGAGTTGAATATCACGGCATTTTGTGAAGTGCTTGTGCATGTCATTGTCACCGAACACTTTCATTAAGAACCTACGAAAATTTCCAGCGCCATGATTATGTTGCATCCAATAGTGAGTTTGAGACAGACAGTTTATTATTCCTTTAGTATAAGCTTTTTTTAGATTGAATCAAGAGTCATCTCTCAATTGTACCCTGTCCATATGTAATTTCTTGAATAAATTCCATCGATTTATGTAGTCAAATTATTCTGTCAGTATTAGTAAAATCTACACTTCTATGGTGACGAAACTTCTTAATTTATTGGAGCGAAGATATCCATGTTTATCAAGTATGCCATAGTGCTTTCCCTATGATTTGCGGTACTATTAGCAGAAGTCTTTTACTGTATTTATTTTCATTTCATTTGATTCCGAACACTTAGAGACAATATTAATTATTTGTATTTTAAAGTATTTAATTAGACAGACGCACTTTATGAGTCTTTCCTACTGCCCTAGTTCCATTTACTGCATTAGAACCATGCGTGAACAAATCCAATTTCCATTTATAATATAAACTAGCTTTTGCCCGCGACTCCGTCCGCGTGGAGTTAGTAATTTGGACAGCTTATTTTTTTTATCCAATTTGCTTTTTCATCAATTATGACTCCTTAGTTCCTCGATATAAAAAAATTGCCCCCCCCCCGCATCCCCCCCCCCCCGCAACCACACACCCGCGTTCACATTCACCACCGTACCTACTCCCAAGTCACTACTTCTAAAAACTATTCTATAAATTCTTAAAATAGACGTATCTTTCTTATTTGTGAACCGATTCAAATGAAGCAAACACTAAATGTTAATCCAAGAAAATACCAACATATCAGTGAAAACCGCATCCTTCTAGGTTAAGCCGTTCTGAGATTAGCGCGCACAAACGCACAGACAAACAGACAATAATTCTAAAAATCATTGTTTTGGGTTCTATTGCGCTAATAAATAGCCCTAGAGACCGTTTTTCTCAAATAAGTATCTTCAATGTACAGACACCGACTTGTTACAGATTTATTATATGTATAGAAGATAGATAGATCAAATATCCATCCACAAGCAAGCGCCAAAGATATAGATACCATAAAATTAGGCACATTAATCATATTAACAAAGCAGCGAGCTAAGTGTATTCTGTTTTTAAGACATTAAATTGTTCTTGGGAGCTTCAATTTCCTGCGGCGAATGACATAGCAATATCTATGGCGACGAACGCAACGGCGCTGGTGCGGCGACACGGCAGTGTGCCGCATCGGCCGTAAATGATGCGGTCTGACGTGCAGCGCTGCCTGGCATAACTATTAAATGCACTGTGTAGTCTTACAAAACCTTGTTCAATGAAAGAACTCAATAAAACCCAAATGATCCCTAAGGAACTGAAAGCCATGGAATATTGAAATTATGTTAGTACCTACCTATCACTATGTTTTTGTTTTATTGGAGGTGGAGGTACGTCAGTGAAACCACAGAAACCGTGGACCCTGAGTTGGGAAACCAGCATTGTATTAAGCCTAGTTATATTTATACTCCTTCCTGTACCTATATTGTTCTCTTTATTTCCATTATGTAATGGCATCATGATGTGAACGTGCTGAAAGCTATCGGCTAAAGTGACCTTTTCAGGTTTACTTTAAACTTTTATGCAAATCCATAATCAGAAAAAAATATGCTAAAAATAATGTAGTACCTAACGTACATTATTTTTAGCATATTTTTTTCTGATTATGGATTTGTGAATTTTGCAACTCATAGGTAAACTATAAATTAAAAACCCCCAACGCACGCGTATGTTTGAAAAAAAAAGCAAATGCTAATTTTGTGTCTAAGACCCCTTTAGCAGCTAAAAAAAGAGCTGATAACTTTTAAACGGCTGACCCAATTTTGATCAAAGCCCTCTTATTGTGTCGGGGGTTAAAAAAAAACAGTTTTTCCGAAATGTAAAAAAAAATGCAAAAACTTGGAATATACTTATTGTGGCTTCAACCTCGGCTAATATCATTACCAACCTGGAGCAGCTCGCCACGGCAAGTTTACGGTTCCAGAGAACGACCGCCGCGGCGATACGACCGGATACGGCCGGAGCGGGATCAACGACAATGCTTTACGACTGCCGTGCGCCCGTATGGGTGAGAAATAGTTCCGATTATGGGCCGGAGTGGTGTTTGAAGTCTGTGATTAATCATGAATAAATTTCCAGGAGATCTGCAGTTCCAGTATCAACGGGACCGGCGTTTTTCAAACAACCGTTTTCATAGAATCAGTGAAATATTTTATAAATAAATAGCTTTCTCCTGCGGTTCATTTCAGTGATCAGTGATATGATAAACTACTGGGTGATTTCATCAAATCTCTGAACGTGTCTAGTGAAAAGATAAAACGAGTTGACTCTGCGAGTTAGTTTCGTCAACTCACTGACTTGTTTCAGGGATTTTATCAAATCACTAAACAAATCTGGGGAAATGAAAAAACGAGTTGCTTTTTTTGGTTGATTTTGTCATTTCACTAAACAGATTTAGGGATTTGATGAAATGACAATGATAAAATGGATCCTTTAGAGATTTGTACAAGTCTCTTTTTTAGCCATTTTCCTGCGACATATACTTTATAATCTTTTATTTACGTATTCATATTCACGTATACCTAATATATCTAAGTTCAGCTCGTGATACCAAATACGAAATTTCGCAGCGCGAGTATATACTATTTCCAAGCACTCGCCTATAAATTTCGCCTTTTGGGCGTTCCGCGCTAGCAAACTGCATCGTATGCAGCTGCAGACGCCGGGATCAAAGCGAATATCGTAAAACGGGAGGTTTTCCGTCGTTCGTCGCACGACGCTGGTCGTTGCGAGTGACGAGTCTGACGAGTTGACGAGACGTCGTCAGCGCCGGACGATCGTAAAGGAACGTATTGAGCGAAAATGCTCCGAGTTCAGAGTTCGAGTCTGTGAATAAAATGGGACGCGGAGTTGAGCAAGAAAATTGGGTCTTAGTTGAATTGTGTTTACCAACAGCGCATTCGAGAATAAGAATAATGAATGATTAACGATAATGTTAGTTGACGATTTTTAAAAACTGTGTTAGTTTAATCATGGTGTCCTAGTGTGTGACCCCGGCTTTACCCAGGGCACAAGCCTCCTTTCAGAATGAGAGGGCTTGGGTAGTAGTTCTCACGCGGGGCCAGGGCGGATTCACACGCCATTAAATTTTTTCGCAGGTGTATGCAGGTTTCCTCACGATATTTTCCTTCACCGTAAAGCTCATGGTAAATTTCAAATGTAATTTCGATCATAAATTCCGAAAAACTCAGAGCGAGCCTGGGTTCGAACCCACGACCCTATGATTGAGAGGCCATAGGTCAAACTTTTAGGGTTCAAGACTTCCTTTTAGAAACTGGGTTAGTTTAATAAGCAAAGTGGGGCGGGAGACGAAGGCAGTGAAAACGTTACGGTTATGGGAACTCGGTAATAAGTGGTGCGCCGGCATGGGATATATCCGGCGGCGTTTGTTTTACGATGCCGCACGTAATGAATAAAAATTGTACCTGATGATACCGATCAGCAAACATTTTCGCAGTCCGTCGTGCAAATGCCTCTCTAATTCATCTGGTAAAACCAGTTTCTGAGTAATTTTGTATACTTATTAGACAATACGAACAGTAGGTAGGCTGTAAGCTGTAAGCGGATAATACTAAAGAGGCTGTCCTTTGCTTGACACAAAGTGTTGGTTTTGAAAAAATGAGTTGGTATGTTGTGAGTACCTAATTAATTATTATTTTTAGTGATTGACCTCTATGTCTCCCGATGGAAAGTGCAGAAGAGGTCAAAGGTGTCACTGGTTCAGTAATAGCCTGGTACCAGATCAAACCAGAGTCTTGAAGAGCCCTAGGGGTCCTGAAATATAATGTGGCATGCAGCGGGGGTAGGCGGTGCTAGTGTGTCCTACCCTGCTCCTGATGGTGGCGAATGTCTGCGGATGCAACTGCCATCCTACCCTCTAATTGACCCACCGCGCGCCACAGAATTCAAGATCCTACTTCCATATCCAGTCGATCTAGGTGGAATTCAATAGCTGGTCCATGTAAACCGGTAGGTAGTGAAATTAAAATACCCAACGATTCCTGAAAAAAGTTCCGTTCTGCCACGAAAATTACCCATACAATTGTATGGTTAACTGTCTGGCGCACAACGGAATGTTTCGTACAATTTTCAACTATACTATAAAGGTTTAGGTACTTTACTAAATGTAAACATACTCCATATTATGCCACTAAACTAAAGAGTACGTCGAAAATGTGACGCGTGAAAGTCAATTACAAATATTGCATTTGGCTGGGTAACCTGTCGCCGTAACTTTTGTTCGTGTTGTCAGCTGATGTTTGTTTACATTTAGAAAAGTAATTACCTACTTAAACCATTATAGTATACCAGTTTTAATTAATTACCTTGTTGAATTCAACCTAACTATCTAAGAAAAAAAGTTAAGCAGAAGATACAGGAAACCAACCATCTTTGAAATCTCCACCAAAACATCGGCTTCAGTTTCAATAATGAAGCTGCCGCAGTATCCGCGAGGCCGTATCGCGCCAGTATCAATATCGCACAATGGCGCGGCCAGGTACCCGATATTTTTGGTAGTATCGGGCCTTTGTGCCTGGCTCGCCTGAATAAGCCTGTGTACCCGGCGGCATGCGGGCCGGCCGCACTATTGGATGAAACCGGCTCGCAACTCCGGGGAAGCTTTAAATCGAGGCTAGTTTTGGACATTTGTTTTTCACAACGACTGCTAAACTGTATATTGGTCGTCAGCAACGTTTGCTAGGTATCCTCTAGGAGTTAGGCTTGCATGAATAGTGCCTACGCCAATCACGCCAAATAAGCGCTGAGTCGTTAAGTTGCGGAACAGCCCCCTTCTACCTTTTTTATATATTAGGGGTATTTTAGGTACGAGCGTTTCTAATGTGTGGTTTTATTCCTACTTGTTCTTCCATTTCAGAAGAGTCATTCCGATGTTTATTCATATCGTTATCCCCATTCCCAACTATTCTTACATCTTTAACGACAATTAAAGTAAATTCGCTTTGTTTAAGTATCTCACTTCGTACCACGTAGGTACGTACGGTGAAACTGTGGAACCAGCTTCCGGCAGCAGTGTTTCCAGACAACTATTACATCGGGGCTTTCAAGAAAAGGGTTTATTTATACTTCCTTTAAAGGCCAGCACGGCAGCAGATTAGTGACTCTCTTTGAGTTGTTGATTTTATGGGCGGTGGTGATCATTTTCCACCAAATGACCCGCTTCCTCGTTTGCCACCATCTCATAAAAAAAAATCTCAAGGTTTGTTAATGAGAGTTTCTGTGGCAGGCTAGTTGGCGCATTTATCGTGAGGTTCATTTGACAATTTTTTGTGTCACGTTCGAGATTGGTTTATATTATAACTAAATGAGCCAATCCCACTCAAGCAAGATTGTACCTAACTTCAACCGGACCTCACGATTTCAACGCCATTTTGCGATATTCAACCTGTCAGAGAACTCTCATTGTGTTAGTTTCTTTATTTTTGTCGAATGACGCACATTAGACATTTTAATTTCACCCATGACCACGCTACTTGCGTAAACATCTCAGTGGTATAGCTATATAATATAACTAACGTCTAGCACAATCGGTGGGCGCTGTAAGACGAGCGACCGCAGCGGGCAGGCTTTGTGCGAGCTCGCTCTTCAATTAAGATGATGCCTTGGCGATGAGAGGAACGAGGAGCGGGGCGATAAGTGGAAAGAGTGAGCGGAGTGCTAAGGGAACCATTTTTGATCTTGTCCTTTTTTGGATAACTATAAAAGTTATAAGAAACAAGGAACAGAGCTACGGCACCTGAAAAATCACGATTTCAACTGAATCGTCAAAGTGCGATTTCAATGTAAAACTATTCGTTTTTTGATAAACACTCCATTACAAAAAAAAACCCTGTGAAGATAGTAAGGAATAAATTTGTCTACACGCGTAGAGTACTAAAATTTAGTAGTAGTATTTAATGACACCAGAGCCAAGGAAATTGTCAATGGAATAACAAATTTTAGAAGGGCAAAAAAATCCTGTCAGGTACTTCTCATGTCCATCGTCTATTACGTTGCGCGTTATTTTTTTTTTTTTTATGATAGATAGGCCAGACAAACAAACTAGTGGGTCACCTGATGTTAAATGAACACCACTGTCCATAGACACCCGCAGCGCTTTACACGATGCCAGTGCGTTGTCGGCCCTAAAGGAGAGGGAATAGGGGAAGGGGGAGAGGAAAGGGGTGAGGTATTGGGCCCCCGGCACTCTCACTGACCGCACGAAACGCAAGCAGGATTACTGCTGCTTCACGCCGGTGTTCTGTGAGAGGGTGGTACTGCCCCGGACGAGCCGGCCCATTCGTGATGCAGCGGCTAGCTACAACATGGCTCTACCACTACAACAATGTTTAATAATATTATTGTTGGTTTAATAATATTATTTCACAATATACTATAAGATGGAAGGCGACGTGCTACTAGACCTATGAGGAATCGATGGGAAGACCTAAAAGTTTTACTTAACGACGGACCGGCCGCTCAAAATTAGAGCGAATGGAGAAAAGTAGAAAACAGAAAGAGGCCTTTTCTGAGTAGTGGAACACTTCTCCAGGCTAAAAAAAAAACATTCGCTCTTAAAAGCACCGCGTCCCCGGGCTAACCCGCTCCGGGCTCCGAGCGTCAGGTGCCCGTATTTTGGTCGCCGGGATCCGACTAGCCGTCGCCGTTCAGTTTATGTAACGCGAACACATAGCTTATACCTACATACATACCCCCATACACCCAAGGCACATAGGTTGCTTCGCTCCGCCGAGCTTTCAGCTCACCTTGCTCGCTACACGAACATGAATACTGAATAAACGTCGATTGTAAAACAAGTAGAACAAATGAACCGATACGAGTAAAAAATACAACCCTTAGGTTGACTAGGGTAGAGGGAAATCCCACTTTCCGTAAAAGGTAAATTCTTACGTGTGCGAGGGGGGTCTAGTGTGTACGCGGGTCTATTTCGCAGTAATCTCGAGGCGAGAGCTCGCGTGTCGACGCAGCTAAAATACCGTATCGCCCACTCTGACACAGAGTTCGCGAGCCTAACAAACAATGCTTCGAAGAAGTGTGGCCGTTATTACCATAAAGTTGTCTTTTTTTAGAGATTTTTTTTCATTTCATTGCTTGAGAATGCTAAAACGAAAAGCTGGGCAACCTTTCTGGATCTTCTACGGACTCACTGTAGGTATGTTCGCATGCAAGGTGGTAAACTACATCAGAATACTTTGAATACGAACGCTTAACGAACTCTCAAGTGTTTATTTTGCAAGAAAACCCTTGCACACACGAAACTTGTACGTTTCTGGTGGATAACAACCGTAACACTTGGGTGAAACTGGCCAGTACACTTCTTTATTATAGCTAGCTCGCACGAATGCTCGGTTTATGTAAAGAAAATTATCGGTGACTGGCCACAGCACACGTTACGGTTCTGCGGATTCTTCGGGTTCAATTAAAACTAAATACAATAAACATATTTAGTCACTGGTTTGCAGATTTTATAGAGACAAAGATCGTTCCTATTGTAGGTGCGCCTCCTGAGGCTTCATAAAGATATAAATGAATAAGAACGGTATCAAAAGGCACACGAACGTATAATGAAAATATAAGGAAAAGATATCAAAAGTATTTACAATAAATAGACTCAGAGATTCGAGGAACGTAATGGGTATTTAGGGACACTTGGAAAGCTCTGCTTAGGACCGAGCCGCTGCAGGGAATGAGCCGCCGCTTGATGACTCACTGGTCTTCCATTTATAATCAGCCGCGCAGTTCCACGCGCCGGTGTACAGTTGTTTCATCACTTTTGCCGACGCGCGGAACCGACTGCGGCGAGGGTAGTAATGGTTCTATCTGGCTGCTACACTATCATCCACTGATCTAAAAGATAACTAGATTTCGGTCTGATAATCCGGCAATCCGCACTGAGCCCGCGTGGGATCTACGGCCCAAGCTCTCTCATTCTGAGAGGTGGCCTCACCCTGCAATGGGACGTATATAGGCTGTGAAGATGATCACGATCAAAAGCGTGTTTAAAGGTTATTCAGTTTAGTAGTCGGTGTGTCAGGTCGTAATGCTGAGTCGCGCGGCCGGCGACGGGCTGAGCCAGCGCCCGGGCGAAGAATTATACTGTTCGCTTAGCGGACAGGGAAATTAGATCGCGACCTTTTCTGCGCGAGCGGTTTCTGCGAGATCACAGCCGGGCAAAATCATTATTGATTCAACGGATGGGTTGCTTTGTATCATTAGTACTTACAATATACAAGGTTTCACAAAAACAATTTTAGAATATTTCGTCCAGTGGTTGAGCAATTGAAAACCCCTGCAAAGGTTTTCCATTTCATTTGAGATGACGTCACGTCTGTGACTTTGAACATCGGCTGGGCAATTATTGGAACGTTTCAACCGACTCATTTATCTGGTCACATTTTTTTAAGAAATGGCTGTAGAGTTCGATGGGGCTTTCCCTCTACCAATAACTGGAAACTGTGTCAGAGTCTTGTGCCATTTTCTTAAAAAATGTGACCAGATAAATGAGGCGATTAAATAGCTTGATTAAACGACCGGCTCTGTATTAAAACATTTATCAATTCAGGTTTAAAACAGAAGTAACGTACTATGTGAAACTGTTTGTAGTGTTGCCAGGTTAAAAGATCTACTATTTCACCCAACTGCGTTAGAAGGAGTACATTAATAGAATTGTTTTATTGGAGTTTATGAATCGCGTTTACAACAAATAGATAACAAACTATTGTATAACGCAGTAGTACATACGCAAAAATTAAGTTTTTAGTTTACTTTTTGTTCACGTTTGTTTGTAAATTCTTAATTATTATACTAAACGGGACTTATCACACAAACAATATTTACCTCGACGTTTCGGCCACATTGCAGCGGCTGTGATCACGAGTTGGAGTTGGTTGAGTTGAGTTGACGTCGAGGTAAATATTGTTTACTTGCGTGATAAGTCCCGTGTAGTATAAATAATTATGAGATTTATGAGTGAAAATCACGAAACTTTAAAACAGTAATTATAAACACTGTTCCTCAGAAATTAAAAAAAAAACAGGAGTGAAAAACTTTTTTTATTATATTAAGTAGAGTGAGGCAAACGCGCAAGCAGGTCATCTGATAGGAAATGATCACCACCACCCATGAATACCAACAACTCAAGGAAAGACACTGGCGATAATGTGGTCGCAAAATTGCATTGGTTTTAGTACATGAACATTGTCCTTAGATTTTCGTAACGCACTGGATACGGCAGTTGAAACGCTTCAGAACCTCGCTGATCAACATCATAAATCCTTTGATATCAATCATCTGCTGAACACACTATTTCATTTAAACCAATTAAGCTCAGCTGACTAATGCCCGGCATTTAATTGTAATCCATCCACTATCTATCTGTACCTGAAGCTGTGTCACCATGCATAATAGCTTGTAGTGTTGTACGTCGTTGATTATTACGTTTAGGCACGAAAGATCCATTTCTTAAAACATCAAAACCCTAAAAGATCCATTTTCTACAATATTCAAATCCTAGAAGATTTGTTTCCTAAGATATCCAAATCCGAGAAGATAACGTTTCCCATCCCATAGCATATAAATTCTAGTAGATACGTTTACAGTAATAACCAAATCCTAGAATATCCGTTTCCTAATACGAATATTAGGTAGTTATTGTAATTGATTGATGATCGGACTTTTCGGAAACTTTATTTTATACAGAAACGGGCGTTTTGAGATATGAACGTTCCGGGAAGAGGGTATTTAGCTAAAATTAACGTTTTGAGAAATTTATTTAATAGGGCATATATAGGGCATAGATGGATGTTCTGGGAAAGAAACATTTTGGGTAGGTATATATTATTTTTTGGGAAGTAGATGTTATAGAATATGGATGTTTGGTACACGGGTGGGTTTCTTAGGAAAGAGATGTTTTGAACCCAAGGGATATTTTCGGATCTCTCATGTCAAAACGGATTAGTAGTGTCATTTCATCATCCTTAGGCGCAAGCCACACAGAACAGACGTAGGACGGCGGGGCGCGTCGCAGTCCGCGTCGTTTGTTCGCAGGCCGCGTCTCCGCCCCGTTTGCTTTGGATCGGAAATATGACATAATTAAATATTTAGTTTTAAGTATTATTGTGTGCCCTTGCAGGGCGTCATGGACCGACTTATAAAACGTTCTTAAGATCTCATAAAAATGTACATGACTTTACAGTGAAATAAATAAATAAATAAATAAATAAATAAATCGTGACTTTTCTTTACACTTAGTATGAAAACTGAATCAAGGGGCACCGCGACTGCGACGCGCCCCCGTCCTACGTCTCTTCTATGTAGCTGCGCCTTATTGATTTCAATTACGATCCGAGAAGTTTTTACTGGAGAAATGATTATTACCTTCTCGCATGTGTATCAAAAGTACCTAAAGTTACTATACCAGTAGGTATACCGCAAATAGCGTATAGCAAGAGCTTGGCATGCAGGTTAGCACGGGTAGAGACGGTGGCTCGCGCGGCCGAGCCTGTGATGCGGGCACCGACGCAGCCGGGGCGAGACCATGGTGGCGAGGAAGGCGATATCTTAATAAAATTAAACGCAACCTCAATTTAAGACCTCAGTTCTTGACCCGGAGACCAATAGATTTCGTCAAGATATCGGTATAATTGTTATAAAGCAGCACTTTTAATACATACACGCTGTGTAGCACACGTATATGAACTGTTTAAAATATAAAATCACTCGCCTCCTACAGATAACGCCGCCGATCTTCTACAAGTAAAAAAGTCCTTTTTTTATGTTATATAGGCCAGACAAACGAACTAGTGGGTCACCTGATGTTAAATGAACACCACTGTCCATAGACACCCGCAGCGCTTTACACGATGCCAGTGCGTTGTCGGCCCTAAAGGAGAGGGAATAGGGGAAGGGGGAGAGGGAAGGGGTGAGGTATTGGGCCCCCGGCACTCTCACTGACCGTACGAAACGCAAGCTGGATTACTGCTGCTTCACGCCGGTGTTCTGTGAGAGGGTGCTGCCCCGGACGAGCCGGCCCATTCGTGATGCAGCGGCTAGCTACAACATGGCTCTACCACTACTAAAACTGTCCTGACTGATGACTGACTAATTCACTGAATCACTGACTGACTGGACTGATCCATTAACGCCCAGCTCAACTCTTGGCTTTAAAAAGCTAAAAATTTGCATTTGCCTTTACAATGCAGGCAAGGAATAAGGACGGATTTATAGAAATTTCCACGATTTTTTTTTATTATTAGGAAAGGGAGGCAAACGAGCAAGCGGTTCATCTGATGGAAAATGATCACCACCGCCCATAAATATCAACAACTCAAAGAGAGTCGCCAATCTGTTGCCGGTATAAGGAAATAGGGAATAATATGTTCGACTCAAGAGTGACTCCACAATAAAATTATGATTACTCTTCAAATTGAGCAAGCCAGTAAGTAATTATAACAGCCAAAAACGAATTTCCAACGAGATAAGCAAAAATATAGATTTATAAATATTTTCGCTAACTACTACAAATGATTATTATGATGTTTTTTTTTTTTGGTGTTACTTTGCCGGATTTTTGCTTTATTCAACGAAAGAAATGAAGAAGCTCTACCACAAATTTGGACTCTGCGCGGACGAAGTGCCAGATATAAGCTAGTTATTAATTAGACTAAATAGTACAACAAAGTCACTCGTCTCTCGCTAAACCCTGAGCCTGAGTCTGCAGCTGGTACCGCAGCAACGCACGAGCCGTTTCGCTTGGACCGTAAAGGATCCGCACGTCTGCTTACGACGAGACATCGCGGTCGCTCGACGTTATGCTATGAGGTACACGTGCACCAGGTAATTGAGTGCGAGATTAAGAAAAAAATGAGATGTGAAATTAATTATCGAAATTAAATTTACGTGTAGTATAGCTTGTCTAGTTTAAAATGACGCGCCCCACCACCACACTCACGCACAGGATTCGAAACTCAATTCAAGCTACAATAGACTCTATTATAGCTCAAATTGAGCTCCAAATCCCGTGCGCAAACGCGGTGGTAGACAAGCTCTACCAAGATTACGCAAAAAATGAACACTCAAAAGTAGAGTTAATAATAATAATATGTTTATTTTATTTAGACTGTTCAATTCATTGTTGTTAGTAATACATAATCACTTATTAGGTAATGTTAGTAGTTCTCTATAATAATTTAACTTAGAATAATCATAATAATAATAACAACACGGCTGTTACTTAATAAAATTTTATGTCGACACTCAGCAAAGTAGCCGTATTATACTAACCTATGGTCTCTAAAGCAAAACATCGTGGGTTCTAACCCGGCCTCGCATTTCTGAGTTTTGAAAATTCTTTTGCGAAATTATATTTGATATTTACCAGCAGGCTTATTGTCTAACGATTCTAACGCTTACCTTCGCAATCACTATTTCTTTCTGTCAAACGGTATAAGATGTTGACAGAAAGAGATGGTGAAAGCGAAGGCCAGCGTCAGAAGCGTTAGACAATACGGCCTCTGGAGTTTTATGGTAAATAAAAACACCTACACGCACCGGCGAACCAATTCAAGATATGCGTGAAGTTCCCAATTCGCGCTGGGCCCGCGTGGGAACAGCCCAAGCCCTCTTATTCTGAGGGGAACCCTGATCCCAGCAGTTTGACATACGAGCCAAGATGATGATGATGATGATTACTCAGCAAATAGACTAGATAGAAACCCTAAAGTTCTCCAAATCGCTCGCATCGCAAACCATAAAAGGACTAAGAACATACGAAGACCCTTTAAGAACTTAACGTTTATCTTCAAATCCATTCACGAGTCATGACACAATACTGAATCCATGCGGCCACTGCGGCCTCCATCTGCACATTAAGCCTATATACAACGTTATATACCACAGCACATACGCCTATGTACCTGGGTACCGTGTACATAGACAGGTGTGCACAGCGGCGTCACAAACGTAGCGGTCTGAGACGGAGTAGCGTCCACTTTGCTTAAACGCACTCGCTGCACACGAATAGAGTAATATCTGCTCTCGAGCTCCAGACGAGGTAAGATTTGATGTAGGACGTTGCTTAGTCGTCGGGTGAGTAGAGGAGTTAAGTTGATAATGGAACACGCATGAAATGTTTAAACAGTGTATTCGGTGGATACGGATCAAATTATATAAAGTTTGAGAATAATTTTCGCAGACATTCTCAACTAATGTCAGCTAATTGTCTAACTCCCTTGCAATCGCCATCGCGTTAATTTTGACAATTCTTGTATGGGCTGACAATTTGGTATTGGAAACAGCCAGCTGTCACAGCATACAATAACCGACATTTCAATCCGATGCCGTGTCAAAAAAGTTACAAAATTACCCTACAGGATTGTTATGAAATAAACTTCACTTTTTTTAACGGAAAGAAAACCTAATCTAACCTAAACCAGCCTCATCAAATATTGTATGGCTAATTTTCGTGATATAGCGGAAAACTTTCATACAAATTACAACAACCGCCGTCAAGGTGTCCATTTTTTGAACTCCACCCACGATCGATAAAATTTCAAATGTGGATGGGCATTTCTGACAAAAATTCTAAAATGTAGAACTAAAGATTACACGGGAAATTCATGTGGCGTTACAACCTTTCTTTTTAATAATCTCGAATAAACTACAGATCCAAAAAGTTCTCGAATAACTTTAAAACAGTAAATCCCGCGCCAAAAACAATTCACCATCTATAAAACAAAACACGATCATTAAAAACGTAAACGACATCGTTAAACGTCGGTTCCAAATTCGAACGCAACAACAGCGACACAATATTTATACCATTCACAATAAAACAAGTCAAAACAAAATAAAACTAATGCGGGGAGCAATCGAGTGCGGCGGGAGAGGGGAAGGGCGCGGGGCGCGGGGCCTACAACTCTACTACGGGCACTCTCGGTTTCATTCATAACTTTTTACAAGTTTATCTGCGGCGATACCTCCTACATATTTATGTGTTTAAGACTGCTATGCGGCAAAGATTATTTTAGGTGGGATGAAACAGACACTAAAGTTGATTGTATGCCGCAGTGAGAATTTTTAACGGATTTTTGTGCTCAAAATGATTGTATTAACGCTATACGCGATATTGTTCCTTGTGTGCCTACTTAACATAGAGCAACTAGTGATTAGTCATTATTTGAGTTAGCTATATCATATACTTAGTTAGTATTAGTTGACAGTTACGAAATTAAAATATAGCAGTTGTGCACGACATGAAGTATAATTTGAAATCAACTACTTACTACGCACGTAGAACAGAACAGAAGCTGTAAGCTATAAATTTCGAGCTCATTTAAACTTCCTAAACATAACCCTGAAACTGAAATAAAGTTCATAATATCTGTCATTTTCATAATCTTTGCCGCGATAGCGCACACATGCGCAGTGGAACTGGCACAGGAACAAACACATTTACAAATTGAAATAAAGTTTGTTTTAGTTGGGCATTGGGCATGAATGAAAGCGAAAGGGCGGGGGGAGTTGGAAACGGCTGATTGTTATCAAAACACTGGCAGTTTGTGGCATTGAAAATTAAATTTTACTTTTCTCCGGAGGCGTGTTCCATTTTCAAATTATTTAAATGCTGGCTGTTACAGTTTGATAAGCGAGGTGTGTTGTTTTATTTTTTTCAAAGCCGTGTATTTTAACTGAGAAACACAATGCGGTTATGTATGATTCAATTTGAAAGATAAAAGATACTTAAAAAATAATCTATAAGCCCACAGGACCAAGGACGATATTTTAAAGGTCGTTAGGTTATGTTACCAAACCATGATGAGATGACAGCGCAGGATTAGAATTGACAGTTATTCCATATAACTACTAATGTCAGATTTTTCAATCATTTACATCGCGCTTTGAATACAAACTGATATTTTTTTAAACGAATGGAACTGACATTTGTCCCATACAAACATAAATACATGTTTAAATTATACTGTACTAGCCATTACTGGCGACTTCACGCACTAAAATCATTATATAGATTTAACAGTGTTGAATTGAAATTCCAGGATTCTACTTAAATTCCCAAGAATTACATTGTGGTCTTCATTTACGTTGTATGACGAACACCCGTGTATAACTTCAATAACTCTAGACTTAACGGTTTAGATTTTGGGACTGATCCCGTAAGAATATCGGGGTAAAAAGTAGTCTGGATGTGTTATTCCAAAGATCCAGCTATGTACAAAATTTAATCCATATCCGTGTAGGCCTTTGCCGTGAAAGAGTAACAAGCACACACACTCACGCTCCCACACGCCCACACACTTACAAACATACATCCGTGTAGGCCTTTGCCGTGAAAGAGTAACAAACACACACACTCACGCTCCCACACGCCCACACACTTACAAACATACATCCGTGTAGGCCTTTACCGTGAAAGAGTAACAAACACACACACTCACGCTCCCACACGCCCACACACTTACAAACATACATCCGTGTAGGCCTTTGCCGTGAAAGAGTAACAAACACACACACTCACGCTCCCACACGCCCACACACTTACAAACATACATCCGTGTAGGCCTTTGCCGTGAAAGAGTAACAAACAAACACACTCTCGCTCCCACACGCCCACACACTTACAAACATACACACACTCACGCTCCCACACTGGGATAAAAATTATCCTGTCCTTTCCCGGGGCTGAAACTAGCTCTAAACCAAGTTTCATTTAATTCGGTTGAGCGGTTTAAGCGAGAAAAGGCCAGGTTCTAGGTTCTTTAAATAGACAGACACGCTTTCGGATTTATAATATTAGTATGGAAGTACATAGGATGCAACTTTCCACAGAAATTACCTTAAGGTCTTAAGGCGGGTGAGCAAATTAATTGTTTCAGTTCATTGATATAGACCTCCGCATATGATCCTGATTCAATAAATTATTTAGAAACTTTTAATGTTATTTTAGTCATGCTAAGCCGTAGTGGCCAGTGGTTTGACCTATGGCCCCTCAAGCCTCAGTCGTATGTTCAAATCCCGGCTCGCACCTCTGAGTTTTTCGGAATTTAGGTGCATTCGGCTAATCCCGAAAATCGGGTAATTCTAATAATCTCAAATTTCTACCAAACTCGCCATTATTTTTTAGTCTGGCATCTCTAATCTAGCCGCCATGTTCATCCGCTACCCCGCCTCGGTTGACTTCGGCCCCTACAAATGAGCGTACGTGTGCCATGCGACATTTTCTGAGACAAGTGAAATTTCCCGCGTTTTTGCATTTTCGGAATTACTCGAACAAAAATAACTTCGAAATTTGGTAAGAATTCGACTTTATTGTTTTTGTTTTCGTTTTTTTTTGGGTATTGTTGAATAAGTTCAGTACTCTGTAGCTCAAGAAATTTTGAATTTCCAGAATTAGCCGAAGAGGGTAATTCCGTATGAGAAATAGTTCGGAATTTTCCGAAATTTATTTTCTATACAAAAGGTCAGTGGTTCTCAATATTGTTTCTCGTGAAAAAATTGACATATTTTTTCTTTTTTTCTTCAGTAACATTATACTTACAGATAAAGAAAAAGAAAAAAACAGATTAAGAAAAAATAATACGTGTCATCTTATTCATGGTGGTTTCAGCATCGGAATATCAAATTAGTTGTCATAATACTATCAAAAATTTTATATTTCGACGCTGAAACAGGCACGAATGCAACGCTGTTACCTTAGAAAATTACACACCAAAGCGTTTGTGCTCTGTTTGTATTTGATTCCAGTTTGTGATTTGTCATATTTTTAATTAACTGTTCTTTACAAAATAATTAAAGTACCTAAAGGTTACCAGTAAATGTAATTAAAAAATAAAAAAATAAAAATATCACGGGACAATTCACACCAATTGACCTAGTCCCAAAGTAAGCTTAGCAAAGCTTGTGTTATGGGTACTAGGCAACGGATAAACATACTTATATAGATAGATACATACTTAAATACATATTAAACACCCAAGACCCGAGAACAAACATTCGTATTTTTCATACAAATATCTGCCCCGACACGGGAATCGAACCCGGGACCTCAAGCTTCATAGTCAGGGTCTCTAACCACTAGGCCATCTGGTCGTCTAATTACATCACTCTACTGTGCATTAACCCTAAACATCATTGATTCTGTTTGAAATTATCCTGTATCCTTTATCTCATACACTTTTATTTCAAATTGCTTTTTTAGGAATTAAGTTTGAGAACTTCTGTTTTCTTGTCGGGTAATTCCGAAATAAAAG
Organism: Archips xylosteana; assembly: GCA_947563465.1. Taxonomy (NCBI): domain Eukaryota; kingdom Metazoa; phylum Arthropoda; class Insecta; order Lepidoptera; family Tortricidae; genus Archips; species Archips xylosteana. The sequence goes on from OX387362.1 coordinate 4,960,320, forward strand.
TATACCATAATTAGCTATACGCCACTCAGTGACCCACACCAAGATATTTTTGTTGGGAGTATAATTTCGAATGGAAAAGAAATATGCACCTTATACTGAAAGCCAGTAAAACTCAATTTTAAATGTCATTCGGAATTAACCGAACATACATCGGAATTAGACTCGAGTAAAAAAATAAAACCTATTTTTAAAAACATTTATTCTGACTGAAACGATAGTTTTATTCACAATGTCTTAGGTTTATGTTTTAGTTTATTTCATTCAAGATCAAGATCCACTAATTTTATACTTGGTAAAATAAATTCTACCAAATTTTGACTAGACGATAAAAATAACACATACTGCCAACTCGTCTAAAAATCATTCGTAATTACCCGAATACACCTTACATTTGAAATTTACCATGAGCTTTACGGTGAAGGAAAACATCGTGAGGAAACCTGTATACACCTGCGAAGAATCTCTCAATCCGTACTCTGCCCAATCCGCACTGTGCCCGCGTGGGAACTACGCCCCAAGCTCTCTTATTCTGAGAGGAGGCCTGTGGCCTGCAGTGGGACGTATACTTATAGGCTGGGATGACGATGAATGTTATTTTAAGATTCATATTTAAAGTAAAGGAAAAAACTTATGTTTGACCTACGGAGATGGGACGTGACGCGGTCGCGATACTGAAGATTCAGACTAACGAACAAACAACTGTTTGGGGCAGGGTGACCAGATCTGATTTCTGGTTTTACGGAACAATTGCATCGAAAATACGGGATTTCGGGTTAAAATACAGACAGGCCATTTTTTTATTAAATTTAAAAATATTACTAATATTTGGCATTTAAATCAATTAAATAATCTGTATACAATTGCTAAATTTGTTAATGAAAGACTTTACGAAACAATATTAAATATTTAAAAAGGTAAACTAACTTTATTCAAAATTAAAATTAAAATCAATACATAACATAATAACTTAAACTAAATTAAAACTACAATTAAAAATAAAATAATAATATTTAAAATAGTATGTACCTAATAGTAATGTGCCAGAAAATAAAATATTGCTCGAATAGGTATTTTTATCATTAAATGCCATTGAATCATAAAATTACGGGACAATGTACTGCCCCGTATTGGTTTCGCCAAATTACGGGACAGTGAAAAATTCGTGCCTGAAATACGGGACAACTCGTAAAATACGGGATATCTGGTCACCCTAGTCTGCTACGGGGCTACTACGAAATTCGAAATTTGAAGTTGGTATCGTGCCGTCCCTTTCACTCTTATGTTTAATACGTGAGCGGAACGGCACGATACGAAGTTCGAAAATCAAATTTCGTAGTACCTGTAAGACCTGGTGTTGGTACCCCGTGAAGAATAAATCGTGAGGGTATTAGAAGAGAAGCGATAGGTATAACGTCTTATTCATAGAGCCTGTACAGTGAGAGTTTGAATTTCTTTCATCTACTACAACCTACCCACGAAAAACCTGTGCGCATTGACAGCGGGAGCGGCGAAATAATGTCATCGATTATGGAAGAAAATACGAAAACATAAGTAGACCTAGAGGACGGTCGGCCGGTCGCTAACACGATGGTCCCATCAAATTAAGACGATAACGGGGCTCACTTTGCCAGCAGCTCTGAAACAGGCCGAGGACAGAGAGGTGTGGAAGCAGTTCGTCAAAGTCTCTGTAAAAGCTTTTCAAGACGGGCACGACCTTCAGAAATGAAGAACACGACGAAGAAGAAGAAGTATACCTAGAGATTTTCCTGGCACGAACGACGTATAGTTAGTGTTTGACATAATGTTACCATCGATTCGGTTAGGTATTATTGTTTATTATATATTTTTAAACGTATTTGATATAATGCCACTTGCTTATAAAGTATCAATAAACTAAGTATCAGAAAGAAGTCACTAGCGTTGCATCGTTCGTGCCAGGAAAATCTCTAGGTATACTCATAATTAGTTCTGTGGCATAATATAATACCATGCATGTCGCTATCGCCGTCATGCCTCTAAAAATCCAATCCGTCAAGCGTAGGACGGTCGGCGGCGAATTGAAAAACAAAACAGTCGCGGGTGTCTGACCGTAGGCCACGTGACGCGAGCTCGCGGCCCGGGCGCGCGGGGCGGCGGGGTGCGGCAAGATGTCGCCAATTTAGCGATTTTCGTGGCTCGGGGGGCTCCTACGAAATTCCAAATTCGAAGTTTGAGTCGTGCTGTCCCTTTCGCTTCGGACCAAAATGCACAAAACGCAAAATCACCACCACCAAACGTGTTTCGCGTGCTATCAGATGTGGTGGTTGCATAGCGAACGGTTGCGAGGCTCTAAGGATGAGCTGTGATTGACGTCGAAACTTGTCAGTGTAGTTTGGTGGTAGTGATAGTAGGGATTTTATGATTTGTGTATGTTCGTACAGTGTATGGAGGTGGAGGAACTGCATGAACACACATTTCTTGCATAAACGTAGCTATCATAAGATCGCGGGTGAGCAAAGTAATTTTATTGTTTCAGATCATTAATTTGGACCTTCGCAAAGTAACGCCTGATTCGATAAATTAACTAATAATATTGTTTATCCGTGGCCTAGTCCCATAGAAGAAGATGCATTTTTTTGGGACTGTTATTAAGTGTTAAGTATAGTATACTGTTTTTGTTTATTTACATTAATAGCTTTACAAAGTGGTCTAGTGTTTCAACCTATGGTCTCTCAAGCAGAGTCGTGGGTTCGAGCCCAGGCTCGCACCTCTGATTTTTTCGGAATTTATGTGCGAAATTACATTTGAAATTTACCATGAGCTTTACTATGAAGGAAAATATCGTGAGGAGAACTGCACACACCTGCGTCCTGTACCCAAGCCCTTTCATCCTGAGAGGAGGCCTGTGCACTGCAATGGGGCGTACCTATATAGGCTGAGATGATGTTGATAATGAACGGATTGAGAGAAAAAAAAATAACGGGAAAAACAACGAATGTTACTTTTTTGTGAAACTGACTATTTAATGCCACTAATAATACACCAATAAATCTATAGCCGTTAGGGTAGACGAGTTCTTGAGTGGAGACCTCGGATCGGCAAACGTAGCGTAGGGCGTCCTCAGACTCGGTGGAGCGATGATCTTCGCAAGGCGGCTGGCAAGAGCTGGATGAGAGTGGCCGAGGATCGTGCTCAGTGGCGTGCCATGGGAGAGGCCTATGTCCAGCAGTGGACGAACATAAGCTGATGATGATGATGATGAGTAAGTCGATAGATGGCATTAAAAGGCCAGTTTCACAATATAGTGAATCTTCAATTATGTATGGCAGAATTAATAAATAAATCGTCCTGGCCGATTTCAGCTACGGCGCAGTGCTTCATCTCCGCTCGTGCGCCCTCTTATGGCTCGCATAGCCAACTTTTTTCAAGAACGTAATAATGAGGAGTGTAATGCTGCGTATGGCAGAATTATAGACATTGTTATGTGGCAACACTGCCTTTGCGAAGGTGACGCGTCAGGCGGCCGCGCGCGGTCGTTGCCGCGCGGCTGGCGCAGAGTCAACGATTCCGGTCATCCCGAGCGCGATAGCGGACGCCCGCGCGTCGCGCACTTAGGGCTGTCGCCGGGACACGCGATCTGCGCGTGAGTAACTATGCCATGGATAGACAGGCCAAATACTACGAAATTTGACTTTTAAACTTCGTATCGTGCCGTTCCATTTACGCTAATAGCTGGGTCTCCACTGAAGCAAGCGCTTGAGGCATGATTTTGTTTTACACAAAGCTCAAAATCGCACTGAAAATGGCTGCCTCACGAGGCGGGTCGCTCAGTGGAGACCCTAGAGAAAAATGGACGGCACGATACAGACTTCGAATTTCGTAGTATAATATAACCTTGCCTGTGCGCGAGTAAGTATGCCATGGAGAGACAGATTATAAGATCAGCAATGTTGAAGCTACCGTATCTGAAAGGTGACAAACGGAACTCTATTAATGTCGCTAACACTGGCCTCTCTGTTTGTCTATCTGTCACAGGACTGTATTTGAAGAACCAACTAAAATACCTAAAATGACCCTGACACTACACTGCGTACCTTTTGCTTAGAGAAGCATAACGCACGCTGGATTTTATAGCGTATATTTTGTTTGACATACCTACAAATTAGACTATAATTTATAAATTTTAAAAACGTAAATATAATTTCGCACATAAATTGGAGAAATTCAGAGGTGCAAGCCCGGGCCCAAATCCACGACCCTCTGCTTGAGAGGCCATAGGTCAAACCTAGAGGCTACCACGGCTTTTTAATCTATGAATACAAAAAAAAAACCGGTTGTCTGTAAAGACGGTTTACGGACGATAGTTTAACGTGACAACGTCATAACAAAACATTGATGAAATGATTGCATACTTTTGCCAATAAATTGTGCCTTTCGCTCGCTCCGATCGTTCATCGCCTCGAGCGTAAACGGGACGCGTAACGGGACAATGCGTTATGTACGTTACACTGAGTCATCCTTTTTCGTGCGTGCAGCCGGCGTTCATCGATTTATTAGACGTTGTCACGTCAAAAATTAAAAAGAACTAGTTTTAATTATCGTACCAGATGACAGCCCTAGCGCGGCGGCCATTGCTAAATTGCGCGCTGCACGCGTACGCGCCTCCAGACGCCGCGGTTATCGGCTGCCGAGGACACCGCTGGCGTACCTACACCTACCTACCTCCGTGGTACCTATACCGCCGTGCCTATACTTACACACTTCAATAGACGTATACCTGCAGCTATATATTCCTAACGATCGTACTCACTTGGCTATAGCTTACATTTAATCATACAGACATATTTAGACTTCATTCTGAGTAACTCTTGACCGTGGGTATGTTCTGCCAAATAAGCTGCTAATTTATAAGCGAAATTACATTTGAAATTTACTATGAGCCTTACGGGTAAAGAAAACATCGCGAGGAACTTGTACACACCAGCGAATACATCCAATGGTATATGTGAAGTTTGACACTCCTTCACGCCCATTATAGACAGAGTTTTGACAATTTTTTGTTTTCAATTATTGAATACCTATTAAAAACTATCAAATAATTGGTCCCTTAAACGGCTGGATTATTTAGCTGAACGTCTAGAATAATACATAGGCTACATTTTATCCCGATATTCCCACGGGATCCATGTAAAATCCCAACCTGAACCGCTAAATCTAGAGGCATGAATTTTGCACGAGTGCTCGTCATACAGCATTGACGATGATGAAAGCCAGTATTTTTTGGGAATTCTCATGGGAATTTAATATAATCCCGGGATTTTGATTCAACTGCCGTATCCAATTGGTTTACGCGTGCAAAGCCGCGGGTAAAAGCTAGTACGGTCAAGTGTAAAAATATGTATCGATTTAATCCTGTCATTTATGTACCGATACTTTAACTCGACGACATAAGAACATAGGGCATATTCACGAACAAGTTATGTGCACCCAATTTTTACACTTGACCGTACCTAATACACCTTGAACGAGAGATGTTTTTGTTTTACACTTGATTGTACGATGGGATGGGCTTGTTTGATGTTATTAACATACCCGCGCGCGCGCGCTCACGCGATTATCGCCTCGAGATGTCCATGCACTTTTGCAGCCCACCGTACCTAATATACCTATCTCGGACTAGAGATGTTTTTGTTTTTAAACAGTCTCGCCTGTCGGTATCACGTCGATAATCTCTCTGCTCATAATAAGATATGAGATACGGGGCTGGCAAACAACACGCCACGTATAGTGACGCGAATTCAGCGCAATAATTATACAGCTATATCTCCTCAGGTGCGTTTGTTTACGCAACAAAAAGGCAATGCATGGTAGAAAGACACACAGATACAGATACATCTTCACAGATATTTTCAAACCATGATCAGCTAACGATGTTCTCCGCGTAAAGTATTCGCTTCAAAGGTCTGCAACAGATCAGTGACTCTCCTAAAGTTGTTAAAATTCATGGGCGGTGGTGATCTTTTCCATCAGATGACCAGCTTACTCGTATGCCTTCCTCTTATGATAAAAAGTAGTGTTTTGCGTAGAGTATGTGCTAATTAATTGTACAGGCTACGCCTATTCAAAACTTCAATAAAATCTCTTTATCTCCTAATACTTCGCAAAGTCAGGATGGTATTCTAACTCTACAATAAATATTAGGCTCCTTTCCAAAGCAAAGGGACATTTTGAAAATGGCATCAATCGAAAATACCATTCGAAAATGGTAAAAATCTGTGTATTGCTACAAAATTACAGTTGAGATTAGTTGACAAAATCAATCACAGCTGTTATTTTATTTTTAGCGTGAAAGAGTAACAAACATCCATCAATGCAAACTTTCGCGTTTATAATATTAGTCAATAAGTCTATAAGTCTAGGGTGAATGAGCATTTACTAGGCAAGCGTGCTTCATCGCAGGCCTCATCTTCGCTTTCCATCAGGCGTGATTGTGGTCAAACGCAAGACTAGGTACATTGTATAAAAAAGTTAAATTTTTGGCTTGACCTGTACCTAAGGAATATGTTTTAAATCTGTCAGTTACTTAATAATACGTATTTGCTAGATGATCGAAGGTGGAGCTGTGTAGTTGGAACCGCGCTCGCGTAATCACCTCAGAGGCTAAACCTGATACCATCGCATCACGGCGTTTAAATGATGAGTCAAGCGTGAACAAGGACATTTACCTTTCAACTTGTTCGCGTCCCCGTCCGAATATGAATATCCCTGAATGAACCGGTGCCTATGAATTCGATTGTGTATATTAAAATCGCTTTCACAATTCCTGTTGATTCTCGAAAACAAACGGTGATTCTAGGTAGTGTATCTACATATTTTGCTAATGTTTTCGACCATTCGAGCAAACCATATCGCTTCTTCGTTTATAATGCGGTTTGTTAAGGAATGGCATACGCTTCCATAATCTGTTTTTCCGGATAAATACTATTTATGGCTATTCAAGGTCATAGTGAATAAATAGGTTGTTAATGAACCAGTGAGCTACGTTATCTAACTCATCTGCACTTACCATCAATCGCTGGTCAGTGGAAAAAAATGCTTATAAACCCAAGTGCCATTTTGCAAGAGAACTGTAAGCAATGTCTCAAAAAATCTTACGTAGGACGGACACACGAACATTATTTACTTAAAGCCCGAGCAACGGAACCAATCAATTAGATACCTTCTTGGAAATAAATTCGAGAGAGCACGCCGCGAAAACATTATTGAAAAGACCGCCTCGCCGGCAGTTAAGTGAAAAATAGACGCTCTGTAATGCGATACATAGGTATTAGAGCTGGTATATCTATAGGTTTGTGTAATGTGGAAAGGTATAGACACGTTAGAGCACAGGTGGCGGCCTGGCGGCGGACGATCCATCGATCCCGGTAAAAATACGACAATACCGTATATTGCCCGCGCAGCACTTAGGAGGTGAGTAGAGGAAACGTGCACGGGCGGTAGCGGTTTTACGACAGAACTAGTGGAATAATTTTAAGTATAGTTCCATGGATTCCACACTCGCGAATCATTAGTCCGGCTAGTTTGCAAGTCTAATTAAAACTTCCGACAAATAAAGTTCAGTGTTTGACACTCGTTTTATTTTAGACATATCTGTTTTACTAATTCACGAATTCATATATTTTCCCTCAAGTTACTAGATGATCGATTTAAGATGTAAGTGTAAACCATCCCCGTGATAGTTCAGCTATCCGTTATATACAGGGTGTTACATTGAACGTAGTACAAATTAAGTAATTCCGGCTCAGTTAACGATAGAGAACAAAATGCACGAATTGAGTAATTAAAATACTTCGTAATTAACTTTTGCTTATTTGCTAACAGAATAAAGAAATTAAAATCTCCTAGTGTTGTCACCCATCATGACGTCACGTTTACTTGACGTATCTATTCCTCAAGCTTTGTTATCAGTTATCAGTGTGTCAAAACATCAAAACAAATGATAAGGAGCAACAAGTGATATCTGTTAAAAATATTTTTTTATTAGAAAGTAAAATTAACTGTTAAGTTCAAACGTACTTCAGCAAGTGTTCGAAATGTCCACCTCCTTCCTGAACACATAGCTCTGCACGTCGTCGAAGATTTCTTTGCACTCTGCCGAGTACGAACTCGTTGGTTTTTACTACCTCAAACGCCTGGATTATTTTTTGGCGGAGCTCCAGAACAGTATCAGACTCTCGTTTGTATACCAGTCTTTTGAGCTCACCCCACAAAAAATAATCCAGTGGAGTTAGATCCGGGCTACGAGACGGCCATTCCACTGGACCACTGCGTCCTATCCAACGTCCAGGGAACTCTTGGTCCAGGTAACTCCGAACCCGCAGGGAAAAATGTGCTGGAGCTCCGTCTTGTTGATAGTGCATGTTTTGCAAATTTTGTTCGGGATTTTGTTGCAACAGCATTGGCAACTCGTTTCTTAAAAAGGCTTCGTACTTAATTCCATTTAAATTACCTTCAATGAAATAAGGTCCTATGACATAATTATTGAGAATACCCGCCCAAACATTAACTGAGAAGCGTGTTTGAAACGAGTCTCGCCGTGTCACATGAGGATTGACATCACTCTACCAGTGCTCGTTGTGTATGTTAAACAGTCCTACTCTGGTGAAGGTAGCTTCATCTGACCATAAAATGTTAAGGTGTTGGTTTTGTAATAGCCAACGACAAAACCGTACTCTCCTGGAATAATCTGCTAAGACAATATCTTGCACCCGTTGAAAGTGAAACGGGTGTAATCCTTCGGCATTCAAAAGTCTCCAAATAAAAATGTGGGTTGTACCAAATCGTGCCGCGGCTTCTCTGGTGCTGGCTTCTGGGTGGCGGATAAAATACCTAAGTACTCGTGTTTTAAAAACCCCTGAGTACCTTGGACGCCGGCCTCTACCTTGGGCATGAGCTGGGACCGTAAACTGTCCATAGTCTCTCAAATTCTGTACACTTGTGTTGATCAATTGACGAGTGGGGATTGAACTCTCCGGGTATCGCTCATGAAATAGTTCTTGTGCCCTCATCGTACTCTGCGATGTGAAATAAAGTTCTACCATCACTGATCGCTGAATATTAGTAAACGGATAAGCAGGAGGCATGACTTCTGTTTAAAATTAAACTGCGACAATAAAGAATCAAACGAAATGCTGGTTTGTTATGACAAATAACTTCAGTAATGTGTCAGAATGAATTTTACTCATAAATTATCAACATAGGAAAGCAAAAAGGTAAGTGTTCACTACAAAACCAGATTCAAACTTTTTTCTTTTAACTCTCTAATTAGGGTAACCACGATGAGACCAAAAAATAGGAAAAATTTGAACAGCAATATTAATTAATTAAGATGACTTTAACAACACGAGACCTAGTAGAGGCGTTTAGCATCAGGGAGACGAAATTAAAAAACAAGAGTTGTATTACGTTCAATGTAACACCCTGTATACCTAGTGTCTAATCAGGTACCTATGATTTAGAGAGGTAGTTAGAAATCAAACTTGTGAGTAGGTTTTTACACTGGTTTTATTTTTAAAAATAAATTAAATTCATTTGCTATTAATACAATCTGAGGCAGACTAACAATACCGCGATGTACGAATACGCTCCCAAAGTTAAAGCGCCATCTAGCGGCAAATAGGAGAACTAAATTATTTATACAATGTGTGGTAGACAAACGATAGCGCGTTGTGCAAATATACTCAGAAGTTAAAGCGCCATCTAGCGGCAGGTAGATAAACTAAACAATACTTAACACCTAGGAACCATATCGGAGAGCTAGATCATAGCAAAAACCGCCTCATTCTTTGCTTAGGGACTGAAGAAATTTAATTTTTGATTTTCCAATTTAACATCTTTGTACTACAATTATCAATTGTCTTTGTAATTAATTCAAAGTGTCGCGTTATAAATAAGAAATAAGAAAAAATATATAAATTTTTTAATAATGAAAACTTTCGGTTGCGCCGGACGGGATCTAACCAAGCATTTCCTGTATATACGTGCCAAGTGTATTTCCGACTAACCTACCTGAAACTTTGATCGCTTGCGTACCCCAATAGTAGAGTGTGGTCACGATATATTTTAAACATTTTCAATCAAGACATACGGCAGTGTATAGGCGCTTAAAAAAACCGAGTGACACTGCAGTGGATATATTCGAACCCTTTCGAACGCTGTTTCACACCGCGGTAACTTTTTCTCCCATTTATATATATCACTAAAGCAACTGTTGTGCAGTAGGTACATTGCAGTTCATTACATATGCCGCCTTTGGTATTACTGTGTGCGCATTCTTATTATCGCCCGCGGCGGCAAAAATACACGCGCTCCGTGGCGGTCAGAGCGAGCAGCGCGCAGGCAGCCGGCGCCCACGCGCGGGCTTATTGCGACGAACCCTCGCTAATGAAAATACACCCGCGACGCTCCTTGCGCGACCGCAGCACAAAGCATTCCGAATACCAACCGGAGGGTTAAATTTATCCCGAGCGCGGCCGCTAAAGGCGGCCTCATAAAAAGCGCGGCTCGCTTGATTACAAAGCCGCGCGGTTTACTGCGAGCCGCGTGCGCGGAGGGTAGTTTTTCAGGCGGCACCGGCCCCCGGCACATAAATAAGCGATCACGGCGCCCGCGCCGCCCGCCGCCCCGCTCGTAAACTAAGCGCAGATAGCGAGAGGACTTAATGGCTGATCGGATTTTGATTAGCGCGGGCCGGCGACGCGCCCCGCGCCCGCCGGAGCCGAATTTGAATAGATAAGTGGGCACCCGAGGACGGCCGCGCGCGACCGTAATTTACATACTTTACTGGCTTTCGGCGCACCTACGGGGTGCCAAGTTATGGACGGCGCAAAAACGATAAAGTTGAAATAAAGCTTCGGTCATCGATTCGGTCGCGTCGAGAGCTTTTTTACCGGATTCTGTTCGTTATCGCCCCGGGCGGCCGCGGCGCAGCTTTTTGTTCCGCTAATCGTTGCGGAGCATCGCCGGGCTTATCCGAGCTGAGCGCGCATCCAGACAGTGCGTCTTCAAATTATCTCTACGGCCAAGCAATTCATTATAAAGCCTGTTGGGAAATTTAGCTGTATTCTAATTTTCTTAATGTCTAGCGACTAGCCGGCTTGGAGCGTGAGCGAGGCAGCTGTGAATAATAAAAACGTGCATCGGTAGCACGTGGCGCGGCGGCGGGATGCGGGCCGCGGCGCCAGGCAAGAAATACGTTATTTACGGCTTGTCCAACGGACGCCGCGAGCCGTAAACCAGCAACTTGTATATGTGCTTGCGTGGCTTTACTGTGGACGTAAAGTTCAGCGAATAACCTGTGGCATAACGGTGTATCGTAGGTATGTGCCTGAGCAATTGGTGAGTCATTGAGAAAAGCACTTCGGCGTATACTCCTTGAACAAAAATAAATCCGAATGAAGTTTAAAAAAAGCTGTCACGGAGTTAAATACTGTATGTACACAAAAAAAAAATCATGTTTTTTTTTATACTCAGTTAAAGTTGGATTAAAACAAAATTTGCGTCAAATAGACCTACTTACTTAAATTAGGTTTGCGGTCTTTAGTCTTAGGTGCATTTTCTAACTCAGGAAGCCCTACTTAGGGTCATTATCATTAAGTTTTGTTAGTGTTTTGCAAGAAAGCTGCATTAAACAAGTGGAATTGACGTAAGTAAGTTTGTCATAAGTAGAGAATAGAGCGTTCCAGCTCGGGCTCGCAACTCTGAGTTTTTCGGAATACATATATATATATCGGAAAATTTATATTTTCACCACGAGCATTCGGTGAAGAAAAACGCAGTAAGGGTAAGGCACACGCCTGTAAAGCAATGCTGAGGTGTGGGAACTACAGCCTGAGCTCATTCAGTCATAGGAGGCCAGTGCCCAGCAGCTGTGGAGAGGATTATGATGAAATGTCCTGTGCCCTTAGTACAAGTAGGTATCTGTAGGTACAGTAGAGGTAAGCCAGGGTGAATATGAGACGTTTTCAGCCGGGCGCGGCGCCATGGCAACCAGCCTCGGTTGAGCGGTCAGCCGCCGGCTCGATCGAGCTCGCGGACGGAAGGTCGACAGTTACGCGCACAGTGTAGCAGGCTGCCAGTTGATTTAGTTACAACTGATATAGTCTAAGCAGTTCGTAATAAGACAATTGGATGCCTAGAAAGGAACTTATGATATGAGTACTCATACGGTTTGAGTTTGTATTGTTACGTCTCAAAAATGATGTTTTGTTGCTGATGGTAAACTACATTATCCGAACCGTACCAAATATCAAGTCAATCCGATTAGTTGAAGTGAGTGAAATCTGACTTTGAAGACTTAAACTCAAACATACGCACATTAGTAATGATTAAGTAAGTATTAGTAATGATTAATGTGCAAAACGAGCACAAATTTGATTGACTAAGTATTAGTAATGATTAATGTGCAAAACGAGCTTATGTTTATGCAGACAACCTAGTTTTGATTGCACGAAAGATGCATTTAATTTGGCTTCTTCGTTTATTTTATTAAAATTTTCCCCTGTAGTTTCTATTGAATTCCACCACAACAGAAACATAGCTAACATAAATAAGGTTCAGCCATAATCAAAACTTAATAATTATCTAAGTTCTACATAATTATTTGGAAATGAAACCACTGTATGCACTAATGCAGCAATGCGCTGCGACCGACCCCCCATTTCTCGCGCCCCCGTCTCCAGGCGATTCGCGTTTGTTTAGAGGCAGGTAAAGCGCAGCGGCGGGCGACAACCCTAGGCGGACGCCTTGTGGGTCGGGGGCAACCCTAGCAATGGAATACTGCGGTGATTTACGTAGCTCCTTCAAATAAGTAGTAATTGAGTTGCGCTGCGTAAAAAATTTTACATAAAAAAATTGTAGTCGCATTACCGACTTAGCGTACAAAGACATGAGCCGAATCAGTCATAATTGGAGTACCTATACATTTGTAAATAGGTACTGTCTAAACAAAAGGTCGTGGTAACCTAGTGATCTGACCTTTTGCCATTTCGAGGAAAGGGTACCTACTTAGTTAGAGTCCGGGCTCGCACCTATGAGATATTCAGAAATTAAAAAATAAATATGCAAATATTTTAAAATTTATCCACAATATTTCAGCACGTGGTTCGATTAGTTTCACTGAATACCTGTGTATATGTTTTTCCCGAGTTTTCAATTCTGATTGACACATGATTCCATGCTCGATGGAATATGTATCGATGTTCGATGAGTACAGCATCAAAGGCGTGACTACATTTTGAATTAAAAATTCCGAAGAAAAATATTTACAGATTCAAGTACCTTACTACCTATACTTGATTAACGTAGCAAGGTGCACTAACGTTCAAATTGTCATTTGCATCTTCACGTATACGATCGAAAATAGAGGAGGAAGGAACTTCTATGGCACAAATATTCGAACTGACAAAAAGCTCAAAATATTTCAGCTATTTCTGCTAACTGTACTGAACACTTCAGACCGAGTTTTCTCTCGTTCAGGTCCTAAACAGTGCGGTACTCAGGCGCAGATCTAATGAGCGTTCTCGTGTAAGTGGTAATTAAGCGCTTAGAAGTCAACTCGCTCACACGCGCTCCGGACGGGAAATTACAACCGAGCTTTATTGCCCGCGAGACCCGCAACTCCGTACAAGTGCATGTTATAAATGATTGCAGTATTTTTTATGGTTATCATATAAAATATACCATACCGCCATGCTTAGGTGTTCTTGTCCACGAAAAGACCCAATGATTTCTTTGGTCATGCAGGATCATTTCAACAAGAACATTAGAATACGGCATAAAACAGGAAAAGGAACAAAATTATTATGTGCGATATTGATGTCATGTTCAAGCATTTTACATTAAAAAGTAGGTTTCAGGACCTTAATAACAGCGTCTGCAAAATAAGCCGTTTTATGTATTTTTTTTTTCCACTTTCTACACAGTCTCTACGAAAACATGAGTGTACCGACAATACTGCAGAAGATGCGGAGTGGAACGGCTGTACCTATATTATACGTAGAAACTGGACAGCGTCGGCACTGTTTAAAAGGCCATCAAAGCGTCTACATAAAACGAGTGCCATTTTACATTCGGGCCGGGTTTATAGCGGATAGCGGACCGGCAGGAATTTCTACGTAATGAGGAAACCGGGCCCCTACTATACGACTTTAATTTTGCTAAGCGGCATTAAAATGTTGATTGGTGTTCGATTCTTGATTAGTTTATCCGATCTGCACCGAATACGCCCGATGACGGTGGGTTTTGGGAATACGGAGTAAAATGTTTGAAGTCAGTGCCGAAAGCGTAAATGCACCAATTAGAAAGAAGTAAGATAAGGAAAAACTTAACAAGAGCCATATTTACTAAAAAAATTCATAGTTACGACATTATATTTGATAATAAGCCACTGATTTGACTCTACAAATGTATTTTGAACAATGAGCACCTGATTTCATTTTGGCCAGAGACCTTCTGACAGGCCAATACAAATTTGCACAATTTACTAAGCGACTTTGCCACTCCAGTTTGCCACTTTTTACGAACGTTTGCACAGGCATCATCGAGATAAGCTAGTAAGGGTCTGTCCGCGGGCTAATTTAGCTCTCGGCGCCTTATCTGCGTCAACAAGGGAAGGTGCAGCGACGGTCGATAACGGCCGCGGGAGCTGGTCGCGCTACAAATAATGATATGGCTGCAATACACGCACTTAACGGTCAGTACTAGGTATCTCACCTAGAGGCGACATAGCTAAGAAATAATCTAGCAGCAATTATCTCGTTAATCCGTGACCAGTAATTAAACATCATTGTGAATCTGTTTGGAAAATGTACCTTGTTCAATTTCTTGACGGATTCTCCTCAAAGGATTTTTTGAATGGTGATTCTTCAACATTTAGAACTGCTTGTTATAGCTTAAATTGTCTGTATCTATTGGCATGCTTGTATTTCTGGCTATATTCTCTACGGTAAAATGCGGTAAGTGTAAGCGTGGTTGTAGTGATAGCTTAGTCTATGGTAATGTATGTCGTTTTATGTGGAAGCAGTTGGTGAAATTATATATTTTCCCAGTATACAACCTGTGGTAAATGGTAAGCATTATAAAATCCCGATAATGAACTCAAGGTAGATAGTTAGATAGAATCTTCGTCTTAATGTTAGTTTTCTACGCCTCTCATTTTTCTTCATTATATACATTCATACAGAGGCGTAATAACAAGTGTGTACTGTCAAGTTTGCTTTAATGGCCGATAAAATAAAACAATTGAATTGAACGGATGCAACAAATTAATAGGCTGTAACTTGGTCAAATCCACAGTTAATCTCAAAGACATTTGATATATGTATATCAAGTAGGTAACAATCATTATGATATTTTAAAAGCTAAAGCTAAGTCACAGTACGAACAAAGCCTCGATATGCAATACGACAAACGACGAAACAATGAGATACTAGTCTGTAAACATAAACAAACGAAAAGCCAATATTATATTTCTCAAATTCCTGCCTTCTATTTGACTTCTAAGAGCAATCCCAAATCAAGCTATTCACAGCCCATGGAAACAACATCTGCCTAACAAGTCTAAATGAACATGTACTTAGTAGACGAGTGTATATATATGAGTACTTATTACTTTCTAATCATTTAAATATGAAAGGGACAGATACTTTCAAAATCGTACCTCGTAATTTGCTTTTTGACGACCCCGCGGCGCCGATGCAATTGTGCGCCAATATTTTTACAATCGTAATGAAAACACATGCACCGTGCGCAAATGAAATCGTAAAATGCGATTGTTATTGCGCGAAAATATTGACGCTAGAACTCTTAAATTTTCACATTAAATTCTATATTGTATTTGTAACGAATTCAGTAGGAAAACATATGCTATTCGGTAGGTATATTCGGCAGGTGAAACCGCGTTTCTATGTAATGTACTGACTAACAAAAATACTTGTGCAAAATTTACTTAGATTTTCTATCGACCATAAACAAGTAAATAGGTAAATACATTGTAAGTGATTATCGGTAGCATATGCCATGCCCTTGCTAGATAAAATGACCATCCTGCACACCGAGTATCAACGAGCACTATTAGGCACTGGCCTGGCCGTAATTTCTAATGATAAATTATACGCAGTGACTGAGGCCCTGGTGAGAAGCCGTGGTGACCCGACCCAGTGGTTTGACCTATTGCCTCTCAAGCAGAGGGTCGTGGGTTCGAATCCGGGCTCGCACTTCTGAGTTTTTCGGAATTTATGTGCGAAATTTTTTACCATGAGCTTTACAAAAACACTTCTTTTTGAAGGAAAACATCGTTCCCAATCCGCACTGGACCCGCGTTGTAACTACGGCCCAAGCCCTTACATTCTGAGAGGAAGCCTGTGCCCTGCAGTGGGACATATATAGGCTGGTATGATGATGACGAGGCCCTGATGTGTGGCCACAGTTACGCCTGCGCCTTATGCAAATAGCGAGCACGTGGTCTGGCTAATAAAGTAAGATGACGTACCTACCGCCGACAATTGTAGCTGTAGCCGGATCAAATTGATTTCGCGTACTGTACACATTTAGAGCCACAGCACGTAGCGATTCGTACAAAAACCTTCGATAGGTGGCATCGTTAGTAAGAAGCGGCCTTAGGGGGTGGCAAGTAGGGCCATCGTCCAGAGCCTCGCGCAACGACGACGTGAACAAAAACATGTTTTTGTTTGATTCACATGGTATGTACTAAGGATTAAGGCCTCGCAGCACAAGTTTTGAACTCCATGTATTTTTACAAGCTTTTATTTAACTTGCAATGTTCGTTAGTATATACTTAAGTAACTTCTAATTTCAAAATTTGTAAACCATTTTTCAACCACTTCCTGGTTTCCGATTGTTTAAAATCTATACAAACTTTACGGTCCAACTCCAACAATGGGTGGAGGCCAGCAGTCCAGCAGTGGACGTCTTACAGCTGAAATGATGAATGATGATGAGTGAGTAAGTAGGTACATAAAAATTGATCTTCGTCATTCATTCATTCGCTTTCAAGGCACAAAACCTCACTACTACGCAATTCACGCCTACAGTTAACGCATAACGCATACAGTTGCGCAGTTGCGCAGCATAACTACGCATTCAGTTTTCAGTTACTATCTCAAACATTATCATCGTTTCAGATTTTTAATTTATTCAGGGCACAAACGGCTACATTTCAATGCAAAAACGTATACCTAATACAATACAAATATTAACGAACACCAAAAATAGTACAGCGACATACATTATCAAATTCAAGTTCTTAAAAACCATGGTTCTGTCGTAAAACTGTCTCTTTTATGACCCAACCTAGGAGAAATTCCTAAGGCATCAAAAACCGAGTCAAATCGTATGCAGTGCAGCCACTCGCACCCACGCACAGGCAACGATGCGGTCGAGGCACGCCCCATGCCTCATGCAAATGAAAGACGTTTCGCCTAATGACGCAGGTCGGCGCAGCCACCATTAAACACTTCCAACGGGTAGAGTGTAGTGTTCAATGATCTAAACACTTCCTAACGTCAAATGATAAAGTGGTTTTGACATGTTGTTGAACACTATTACATGCTTTTATTTACCTTCACCTAACCCATTATCTGTGTGTCATCAAATATTGCAAGTTAAATTTGAACCTTTTCACGATATTTATTTATTTATTTATTTATTGTGAACACTGTTTGCCCGGCATTACAGTAAAACCAATTCACCGAGAAACGTAAACATATTAAAAACTTAAGTAACTACTATAAAAACTTACAGATTTAGTAAATAAATTTAACAAAAAGATGAAAAAAAAGAAAAAAAAGAGAAATGAAAATAAAATAAAATTATAACATAAATTAACGTAAAAACACATTTAAATACAAGTGGACACGCGAGCATCCATCATCTCGCAGAACCTCAGACATTCATCGCATACACTATTCCAGCAATCAGCAAATACGTCACACTCTGGAGCTGATGCAAGATGACCATTGAGAAGGCACAACGCGCGAACCAGCGGAGACTGCCTGCGAGCAACGGTACGCGCCGACGGCACCGCCAGTAACAAATTGTGGCGTTGCCTAAAAAGAAATTTAGTCAGGAGTGGAACATGTAAGCGCACCAGTTTCACCACCAATTCACCACAGTCAGAGTCACCAAGTAAGGCACCGCAGAGTACAGTCAACAGAGAGTAGCTACGCCTAACCTCCAGAGAATGAAACCCCAGAACGCCAAGAAGGAATTTCGTCGGGCACAGAAACGGGTAGTACCCATAGGTTTTCTTGTACAAGAATCTTAGGAACGGTTTTTGGATCTTCTCCAGAAGTAAGGCGTAAGTAGACTCATGCGGACTCCACACCAAAGATGCCGACTCAAGCTTACTCCTAAACAGTGCAGAGTACACCAGTTTTATTACCGCTGGATCCGTGAAGTCACGAGTATTTCGGACAACAAACCCCAGCCTCTGAAAGCATTTAGTAGCGAGCATTCTCATATGATCATGGAAGCTGAGGTGCGTGTCAAACACTACTCCCAGATCAGTGACCGACTGAACTCGAACAATGGGAACGGAACCAAGTGAATAATTGGTCAGAATAGGACAACGGGCACGACTGAAGGTCATTATTGAACACTTGATATCTGATTGAGATTAAATTTTGCATGGATGTGAAAATCGCATGACAATCCAATATTATTTATTTATTTATTTATTTATTCATCATTAAAAATTAGGGCATTACAGTATAACACAAATGCGCTGTAAAATTCAAAAAAAATAGAAATAAAACTTAAATAACTATTTAGGGATTTTTAGGGTTCCATAGTCAACTAGGAACCCTTATAGTTTCGCCATGTCTGTCCGTCTGTCTGTCTGTCTGTCCGTCCGCGGCTAAGCTCAGAGACTGTTAGTAGTAGAAAGCTGTAATTTGGCATGAATATATATATCAGTAACGCCGACCAAGTGATTATATAAAACAAACTAAAAAAATTTTTTTTAGGGTACCTCCCATAGACGTAAAGTGGGGGTGATTTTTTTTTCTCGACTAACCCTATAGTGTGGAGTATCATTGGATAGGTATTTGAAAATAAATAGGGGTTTACTAAAACCATTTTTTGATGAAGTGAATATTTTCGGAGATATTCACCCCGAAAGTTCAAAATAATGTGCCCCCCCCCCCCTCTAACTTTTGAACAGCAAGTCTAAAAAATATCAAAAAATCACGTAAGTTAAACTCAATAAAAACTTTCTAGGAAAATTATTTTCAACTTAATCAGTTGAGCAGTTTTTAAGTTTTTGTAAAAAAATATTTCTAAATTAAGATTGTACTTTAACCGCCATTGCAAGCATTTTTTTTTCTTTAAGTGCCTATAAGATCACGCTAATAGTATCTTCTTTCAAATAAAAAAAATAAAATTGAAATCGTTTCATATAACAAACAATTACATCTGAAAAACCATCAACATACAATACTAGTAGACTGCAGATTAGATTAGGTAATTAAGTTACCCAATTCGCCGATAGATGGCGCTGTACCGCTGACGTTGAAATTCTGCGCGCGGTGGTAGTTGGGACCAAAACAACCACATTAATAAAGTATGCAAAGATCTTTTCGTACCTGCTACGGAACCCTATCTTGGGCGTGTCCGACACGCTCTTGGCCGGTTTTTGAAAGACGTCTTCGTCGCTTCCCTAAAACGACTATGTTATACCATGGAGCTGATCTGATGATGGACGTCGAGTTTAGGCTCGTTTGATCCGTCTTGACGAGTAATTTGGTCCTAGATGGTACAGTCGGCAAAAAAAGCTTGTATTAAAAATGAAATTTTTAAAAACTTATTCTCATTATAATGGTGATAAATTATTTGTTCTTTGCTTCATTCTAGATACTATTAGACCAATTAAATTCGACTCTTGTCGGTGAACTCTATTTACATCTAATGGGGAGCAGTTGGTAGGGGCCATTGAAGCTTGTCTTAAGGGTTGTTTCTTTGAATTCATGGTTACACAAGTATATGCGTATGTTTAACATAGGATAAATGCTATTTGGACTGAAGAATGGTTAGAATCGTGATCAAGATCGAATCAGAAATTAAAAATTGTCAGAAAAACCAAAAATGCGATATAGCCTGGATAATTGCCAAACATAAGTAAGAGGCTGTGGGCAGGGTACATTACTCGAAGAACAGATGGCTGTAGAAGCCAATGTGTTCTTGAGTGGTATCCGCGTGCCAGAATATGAAACGTGAGTAGGCTCTTCACAAGATAGTCTAATGACGTGGACACAAGCCCAGCAGTGGACGTTTTTCAGCTGATGATTATAATAAAAGGAATAGATTTCAAATGTTATCGCATAAAAATAAGGAAAGTTTAAAAATATATAGTAAAGTCATGTTGTCGGAGCATAAAATTAATTACTCAAATATTGGGTCCAATCAAGCACTCTAATTAGGTTATTGGAAATCGAAAAAGCGCACAACACAGAGGGATATGTATGATAAATACGTGTAGACATCTCCCGACGCTAGAAATGTTTTTAAGTAGATAAACACGACAAACATTTGAGTCAACCTCGCTGCTTCTATAGTGCAAGCACTAGTTGGACTTCGAATATACCGCCGCGGGAATGCGCTCGCGTGCGTAACGTGATGATATTAACGACACACTACGCTCTACCTGGAATAGGGGATGTAACAGAGTAGGTAGGTTAGGTACATGATTAAAATAAAGTCATCATAAAAAAGCTTCCATTTAAATACAACATGTAAGTGTTAAACAATCGTCCAACACACACTCATCGACGAAAAAGAAAGGTTTACCTTAAATTAATCTTTGATCAACTCCTCTCTAATTCATTTCGCCAAATTTGATTTTATTATTGTTTTGAACGACTCGCAATTACTTAACTTCAATCAGTTCATGATATTTTGTCGTACCTATAAGCATCATGATTACGAGTAGAGCCGTGATACAACCCGCACGAAATATCTCTAGCGTAATTAACGATGAATCATTTAAAAATATTATTGACATCCGACTATAGCCCTTATCGCGTCAGTGCTCTAAGCAGTGGCTTTAGCAGATTTTACTCTTACTTTTTTCGCTTCGTCCGTTACCAGGTTTCCGAGAGTCGACCACCTTATCTCCTACACACAGCTGTCGAGGTATAGCTACCGACCCCCGCATAGGACGGCGCTTTCCCTCGATATCTCTTCGGCCGACCTATCTCGAGCACCAGACGTCTCTTCTAACTTACGCAACAGAATTTACGCTCAAACGAGCCGAGGTCCACTAGCGCTAACGTTACTCACACCCATGCAATTTGTATGAGCGCTCGACCATTTAACTTGGCCTGCTTCGCTCCCCCCGTTTCTAAGTAAAGCGGACGGCGGTGGGGTCTAATGTGTTCGCGGTGAGAGGTCTTGATACGACACACTGTGATATAGTGCGGTATTGGTAGCCGGCCAGTTTGGGGAGAGCTGCGCGGGCGTTGATTGAGAAGGGTTGCGAGGTCAGGGCTGGCTGGGCGGGTGTGGTGTATGGTAGGTATGGCGAGTGGCGAGCGGGCGCTCGCGGCGTGGGTGAGACGTTTACGGTCGGATCGCTGGTCGACGGCGCGAGGGTGCCCATGTGGACTTTATTTTAATATAGGACCAATTTTGAGTTGTAATTTGTTACGAAAAGTAAAATGCTTGTTAATACATCTAGAATTAGTGCAAGAAATACTACTTCTATATGCATTTGTTTACTTCTTAACTCAAATGTCAAATATCTGAAGTAACTGGAAAATGCACCATTGCAGCTACCCAATACAGGAGAATATCTTTTTTTTTATGAAGAGAGCCAATATTGATCCATCCAAGTGGGAGACTTTAGCAAAAGACCGACCACGATGGAGGCGGACGGTGCATAATAAAGTGTGTGACTTTGAGGCTAGTTGCTGTAGCGGATTAGATGCTAAACGCGACGAGCTGAAGGCCAGACCACCTGTCGCCATAAACTATAACTACGTCGGAGGGGTGCTGACCTGTGGTGAGTTTGGCATAACATTCGTTGCGAAAATCGGCTACGTCAGCCACCTGAGAGCGCATCAGCGACGGTCTGAATTATAGAAAACAGTCGCTGTGGCCGAATACTGCTAGGAGAGGATGTTGATGTTCAATAAAACAGTCAAATTCCAACCAGAGTTTCATTGACTTTGAACCTACCTATCACAAATACCTAGAACATAATCTATTGATAGGTTATTTCTGTACACGCATCAAGCGAGGAAAGGTTACATAGGTACACCTTCAGAATTGGGATGTCCCAATTTTTGACAACGTATAATAAATCGAAAACCGTTTGGAGAAATAGGCTTTGTAAATCGTTTTCAGAAATCAGATTCCAAAAATATGATAAACTGAATTAAATAAAGAAAATTTAAGTAATGACCTTCATTTGACCCCTGCAGTGAATCGTCACATAGGCAGACATAAAGCAGGTCGACACTCTAAAGCAAATTGACAGTTTGAAATGTTGCTGTCCTGCTTATAATAGCAAAGAGTGACAAAGACAGAACTTTAATCACTTGATGCGCACCTGGCTTTAAACAGTTGTCATTTATCATAAAGTCCGAAATGTATACAATACTCACAATGTATTTTTACAAATTGAATTATTAAATTACTATGTTACAAGTAAATATGAAAGAATTTTAATATCAGATTTTAATAAAAAATATCTATTTACTATCACACCATTAAACAAACAGGAATAATAGAAGCTAAAAGAAGAGAAATAAATAAAACTATTTGTCATGGTTCATTTAGGACCCTAAACCGTGCTTGTATTATTGACAGTGACAAGACAAATCAATAGTGCCACAGATTATGTTATGTACGGCTTGAATTTTTGTAGGCAATGGAACGTGGCTCTCTCACTGTGACGTCATCCAACGTATTTCTTAAAAAAATTATAAATAGTCAACCAAATTCAAAATCGATAAAAATGGTATCTTAAAATATCCTATTCTTTCCAAAAAAAATATAAAATCTATAGGTTATTTTTTTTGGTGCATCCCAATTCTGCTAAGATACTCTTAGTCACGTTCCATAGTTACAAGAACTTTATTACAGACGTCAATAAATTAATATTGTATACTTTCATACTTTATGCCAAAAAAAACACATTTTTTGACAATTAACTCCCGATATTTCGACGCATCCACCAGCGTCACGATCAAGGGTAGACTCTCTCTAGACATTCGTCAATTTCATCATCATCTACGTTATAAATATTGAGACTGCTAGGTATATTGACATACCGAGAGCTCAATAAAGGAAATCACAGCCTACATCCCGAAGCAATCTAATTTTAAAGATTTTATAATTAACCAGCAATACAAAATAAAATTGTAATCGCAGAACTGCTGGCCGATGGGTCCAAAATGTTCCCTAATGGCTTCCCCGGACCTAAAGACAGAGTGTAGGTAGGCCTCCAACAAAATGGAGCGACGACCTAGTAAACGTTGCAGGGAAAACAGTTTTGCAGAGTTCTGTGAAAAAACTGTATTTTTGTGAAAAACAATTAAATAAATTATTTCACTCAAAAAAAAACGCGTAGGATACTGATGGCGCAAGACCAGTCTATTTGGCGAACCTTGGAGGAGGCCTATGTTCAGCAGTGGACATCTTTCATCTGAAATGATGAAAACAAAATAAAATTGTCCTCCAACCTCCTCAATTCCACAAACCCGTGGACACCGTCAACGCGGGCGCAATGCCGCTGCGAGCCGCGCCGCGGTCGGCCCCTCGCGTCGCGCCAATTAATTACGGTGGCCATCTTAGCCCCCCTCCTCCCACCCCACCCTGCCCGCTGACGGACAATAATTGCCGAATCTACGCCAGCAAGGCTCCTGCCCGGACGCAGCTCGCTGCTACGTTACGGCGGGGCCTGCATGCTAAAGCACCTCGAGGTATACGTATGAAGGTAATTGTCGGTATGGTTACGCGGTTAAACTGTTCTCTTGTGCAAATAACGCTCATTCCTTACTGAAAACAGTCAAATCTAGGCTTAAGGCGGTTTTATTTTATTGAATGCATTGTGTGTTGCAATACGGACAGCACGGGCAGACGAAGACAGGACTGACTGTAGAAAATGCAAAGGACGTTTCATTATCGTCGTTATCATTTAATTTTCAGCCGAAAGACGTCCAGTACTGAAGATAGGCCACCCCCTAGGCTGTGAAGGTACCAGTCTGTTTAGCGAAGGACGTTTATCAATTGTTAATTATTTTTCTTTATCAAAGGACGCGGCATGCATTCAGCGTCAGCGTGACAAATGCCTATTATAAAGGATCTTTGTCAACAAGTCGAAATTTACCATTATCTTGACTATGATACGAAATGAACATCTATAGTATCGTCTATGTCGGCTGTCGACGGACATTTAAACTGTTTACACAAGTCTACGTAAACTTTGGTCCTTTTTACTGACCTTGAACTTGAGGGCCAGCTGTAGGATATTTATTTGATCATAAAAGAAACTTGCGAGGGCTTTGCCTTTAACTTAAGTAAACACGAATGGCCTCCAACGTGAATAAGTAGAGAAGAATTCCGTGGTTACGTAATATGTTCGAAGATACCGTTTGCCCTAGTTAAATTAAAATAAATAACATTGTATTTAATAACTTCAACTTAATAATTAAGTGTAATTTTATTTTCTATTTTAATTGTATTTTTTTATTTTGAGAAGTCATGTTTTATTTTGGTAACACTTTAGTATTTTAATGATTTAATCGATTTTAATTAATTATAACTTTAGTGATTTCAAAACAATTTCTTAAACGTGACATGTATCGGTATCGGTATGAATTATAACGTAATTATTATATATTTTTTAATGTTTAAATAATTAAAACTGAAACAGTATTGGACCTCAGAGCAGTTCCTATATTGACGCGAAAAGGACAGTGCTCAGCATAACATCCCAGCTGATATATTTACGTGCCAATGCAGGGCAGAGGCCTCCTCTCAAAAATCCAGGGCTTGACTGTAGTTCCCATGCGGACCCAGTTCGAATTGGGAATTTCACACACACCAATGAACTTTTTCGCAGGTGTGTGCAGGCCTCACGATTTTTTCCTTCACAGCAAAGCTCTCGGTTCATTTTAAATGTAATTTCGCGCGTATATTTCTAAAAACTAAGAGGTGTGAATCTGGGCTCGAACCGACGTCCCTCTGCTAGAGAGGTCATAGGTCAAACCATAGCTTTTCACTCACATGCTGAACATTCTCGCTACATAAAAAATGATTCAATAGACACTTTGCTCTTGAAGAATTACTTTACTATGCTAGCTATGTCGAAACCACTAAGCATTGTTTTCAGCCAAACCTAGCATACATCTATTTTATACATATGTATACATACAGTATGTAGGTGCACTTACTTATACACATAACTATGCAAATGTGTGCGGGCGCGGCGACGTCTGGTCTTAACTGCTTGTGTCACTCGCTACATTGACAAGCCTTCAATAATGGAGATCGGAAGAAGTGATAAAAACCGGACAAGTGCGAGTAGGATTCGCACATGAAGGAATCCGTACCTGCGTACAATGTTCTAAAAACATTTTCCTAGAATGAAAAAATAAGGATGTATGATTTAATAACAGAAAGTATGTGAAACTATGGATATCATTAGTTTCTAAAACTGAATGTTCAGGATTAGATTTCTATTTTTTATGTCTTTTGTAAGGTAGTAAAAAACTGTCGCAGTAGGTACTCGTATAGTAGACCGCACCGTACCAATCGGTGCTAATGTACACGAATTCGACTGGGGCCCTGTGATAATCAAACATCACTCAGGCTTTCTAAAACTCTTCCTTTTGTTATTTTTTTATTGGATTTTTGTTAAGCAAATTTTAAGGAAGTTGACTATATTAAAGCTTTTCCTCTCTGATTTGTTAAATTAAGATTTTCGGTAGTTCAGTGTGTGTGACAGTATGTTTTGATTTTTGTGGAAGTAGAGGGCGGGTCTTCTGCATTAAAAAATGAATGTAGCGGAGTAGCTAAGTTTAATGCTTGTAATTCAAAGAAACCAAGGCATAAATAAAAATCGAAAGAAACCCATGGTCCGTGGATAGTTTGATGAAAAACACTGCAGGCTCATCTCAGCCCAAACCTCTCGCAAACAAGTGATTTTTAGCGTTCCTGAATTCATCTCTATCCTCTCGCAAACGATCGAATTACCGGTCGCAAACCGTGTTGGGCCGTTCCTGAATTTAGCCCCTGTTCAGTAAAGAATCGCCGAAATGTAAGCAATAAAATCGCAAACTTATTTATTTATTTAGAACTTATGGTAGGTCTTCGAAAAACATCCAAACAGCATAGGGTTGCTGGTGCGTATGCGTGCGGCCATGACTAATGCCTGTTAAGACGCTGTCAACACCAACGTCGGCGCACACTGTCTATTTGTATCGGAGTAAACGAGATGCCGCTATTACTGGGCAGCCGGGTATATTGAAATTTATCGGGCAAATATTGAATTTAAAAAAAACTGTGGATTATTTGTAAAATATGACTCGTTAGCGGTTTAGGTATGAATATGTTCACTTCATGTTTTTAATTGCACACGCATACGCCAAAAAAATAAAGACATAGAACCGTTTAATGATGATTTTAAGACCTATCTTTGCAATTATTTTCTATCGAGCCGATTTCGTCCAATTATGTATCGAGTCCGTCCACGGTCTTTGAAATATGATGAATTATTAACATATAATTTTTTGATGTGCTAGAACAAACAGTTTTTCTTAAAAAAACTGTTTAAATGACATTAATTTCAACAAAATTAGGTGTTGTCAGCCTCTTAATCGTTACCTAGCAACTGTCAGCTGTCGCCTACCTAACACTAACAACCAGCAGCGCCGCAGTTAAAAACGCTGAAATAGACACGTTTATTGTATAACGACCCCTTTAATTTTTAACTTTATTTTTTTTTAGTATTTGTTGGTATAGCGGCCACAGTAATACATAATCGGTGAAAATTTCAAGTACCTATTCAAGAGATAGAGCCTTGTGACAGACGGACGGACAAACAGTGGAGTCTCAGTAATAGGGTCCCGTTGGCACCCTTTGGGTACCTACAGACAACCGAATTGACAACCTCCTCAATTTTTGAAGTCAGTTAAAATAGTGCGTTAGGCTATTCTGAGTATAGGTACAGCCAATTTAATGACGTGTGATATGAAGTACGCTTTGAACGAGAATCTGTCGTTAAAATCACATTAGCGCCGATGTCCGTTAGCTTACGCGTCGTCTCGGCTAGAACCTTAGCCCTATAAACATTTTGACATAAACGTTAAACTGAACATAGGTCTCTGCTGAGTGTCAAAGCACTTTATGCAGAAGGTACGCAACCGAAATAACTTTAATTTCAATACTAGATGAAAAAAAACCCGCCTGTATAATTCCCGTTCCATGGGAATTCCGGGAAAAATATCCTATGTCACTCGCGGAACCGAGACGAATCTAATGATACCTCACACTTCAAAATCCATTGAGCCGTTTAGGCTGCAGGGCGTGCCAAAGAATGATACAAACATAAATACATAAGCTCGAAAAACATAACCCTCCTTCGACAGTCGGGTGAAAAAAGCGGAGCGGCTGCTTTTACGTTTCGACGTATTAACTAGTAGAATATTCGGCTGATGTGTCACACCATAAACGAGAAAATTACGCGTCAGAAATGTGGCGTAATTACGCCTGCAATGCTATCTCAATTAATAGCTTTATATTTGCCGAAATTTCGTCACGTTTTGGCGTACAACCGAACTTCGTTCGGGCATTAATCAAACTTGCGCGGCTGATCACGACGGAATTTGGTTGCGTAATTTCGGCAAAGAGTGCTTAGACCCTTACAGTCGAATCTGTAGTCGTATTGTCTAACGTGATCACAATAACAATCTCATCCTACTGATTTCCTATTAATAATAAGCACACGTGCGTGCGTGTGTGCGTGAATGCGTACACCGTATGTGCGTGCGTGCGTGCGCGTTTGTTAATTTTTGGACGAATTTGAATAAAATTTTGTACGTACATAGCTGAACGTCTGGAATAACATATAGGCTACTTTTTGTCCCGATATTCCCACGGGATCAATAGAAAATCCCAAAATCTTAACTTTTAAGTCTAGAGACATGGAATTTTGCACGGGTGTTCTTCGTAAGGTCAATATAAATGGTAAACCACGATGTAATATTTGGGAATTCCCATGGGAGTTTAGAAAAATCAGGGAAATTCAATTTGACTGCCAGATCCAATGGTTTAATAAGCGAACGAACCCGTTGATAAAGGCTATAGTACAATATTTTCGACGTTATGGTAATTTTGGCAAAATATATGACGGTTATAGTTCTCGGCCTTACTCTACTACAAAGTGGCCCAGTTAGAGAAAAGTTGCTGAAGACATCGTACATTGACAAGATTGCGTTTCTAGCCTGTCGCTACAGTTAGCGAGGTCAATAAAGGTTATCTATTAAAACAACAATTAAGTATCTATCAATTATTATTATCTTTACAATAAATGTTTATCGCCGTCATCGCGTCATATGAATGCAACTTTTCATACTTTAACCTTAAGGGGATTCTTGTGAACTCCGAAGTTCACCAGGATCTCCTGGGAATCAGGCTGGGGGATACTGGTGGACTGAATGGTGATGCGGTTGAGCGGGTTCACATTACGAACAAAATAGCAAAATCATCCAAGTAGCAATGCATTGCGGGCCTTAAGTAGTCGACATCGTAACAATTTCCATGGCCCCGTAATCTATAGCTAATCGAATGATTTAACGTGTATTACGAAAACTTGGCTTTACCAGACTATGCAATGTCGCATTTAATGCTATAAAGAGCGCGCTCCGTAGATGAAGCAGAGCGTTTAACGGGCGGCGCGCGCGCAGTGCCAGATGCGGCACGCACGCAGATGTGCACCATGATTGATCCCGCAACGAACGCCGAAGGTCAATTGGTGTGGCAAATCATAATGTGGAAAGTAGTGTGGCAACAAAGATATAGCCCTTATTCATTTCTTCATCAATTTTTTTGCAGGCTTGTCGTTTCCTCGCGATATATTCCTTCACCGTAATGCTTAGGTGCAGTAAATTAAAAATTGAAATTTTGCAAATAAATTCCGAAAATTATCTGTTATTATTATAACTATTATTGATAATAATATACCTATTTCACAACAACAAAAAACACGTCAATATTTTATCAAAAAAAAAACAACACGAAAACTAAAAATCACTTGTGTCATTGCGGTTGTAAAATTGGACACTATCTCAGCATAATGCTGAGGCGTTTATAACACCTCAGCGCTGATTTTTGGACATTCATAGTGACAGAACGCATGCAAAATTACACTGCCAATCCGCAGTCAAAAAAAACAAGGCAAAACTTTCCTTATTAGTACTACGGAAGCATAAAAAAGCAGAAAGTACACGCTATGTGAAATACAATTCATAACTAAATTAGCTGGAAAAGATAGCTTATTAGATGTTCGCTTTTGTGTTATTTACTTTCTGTTTACCATTTTTATTTTTATTTATTGTCAAATAAAAAGTTTACATATAAATAACTTCAATTGACTACCTATTCCCATGTTCGTCTCGAACTCTATAATTCCATCAACCTGTTGCAGTAAAACTGGAAACTCGAAAGTTATCTCGTTCCTCACGATCTTATTCCTTCACTGTAAAGCTCATGGAATTTTTTTAATGTGATTTCGCAAATAAATTCCGAAAAACTACGAAAACGGGACACACATGAAGGGTACACGGAAAGAAATGTCTAGTCACTCAAGCATTTTTTCGAGTTATAGCGGTTTGAAAGTCAGTTTTCACGAACAATTTCTACGAATTAAAATCTCATTTTCAAAAAATGTTCTTTCCATATACCGTTCACATAAGGTTAGGTTACTTTTATAAAAATCTTAAAAAGTTTACGGTTTCGGAAAAAAACTTTTCGGTTTTTTGACCAATTCGATATTTTAATACAATCGGACTTTTATATTTCGGTATTATGATACATAGCCCACAAGACCCCGTACTTTGATCCCGCATAATTTTTATCGATACACAAACGTCTCCACGGTAGGGTTTGCCGTCAAGTGCCGATTCCCAGGATTGCCAGCCTCGAGTTATCTAGACGGTGTCCGGCGCGGGTACATATTAATGAGGGCAGGTAGGGGGGGAGGTTGCCATGGCGACGTGCCGCGGCTTACGCTGCGGGCCAGCCTCTCGTGCTAGGGAATTGAATCCTTGCTTTTGTTTGACGTTTCCGAAGCAACATTTTGTGCTTCAATTAATTTCGAGAGATTATAAAGTAGGGGTGATTTGGAGAAGACCGATAAAAGTACAAGTTAAAACATTGCTAGCTAATATTATTTTCTCGTTATTTTGACGAAAGTTACAGTCAAACAATGTGATTCCTATGCCACTATAGAACCATGTCATAATTACGATAGTGATTATAACGTGATGGATGACATCTCGATGTTTGCAAACATAAATGTCAACGACAATGAATAGGAAACGGGTTTGCTTTAATCCTTTGACCCACACTGACGTTGTATTTATCTAGTAGTCAATGCGACAAGGTTTTATAGTGGCTTAGATTTTATTGCCTTACACCATAGAAACCTATCGTAGTAAATAATTTTAGTTGTCTATTACAATGTACGAGCTTTTTGGACAGAATCAAAGTGCAATTTAGTAACTTCTTAGTTACTAGGTACATCGCACTTTGATTCTATAGGTATACAACACTTCTTGCAATTTTCAATCATCATCATCCTCTCAGAATGAGAGGGCTTGGTCCGTAGTTCTGACGCGGGCCCGGTGCGGATTGGGAACTTCACACACACCGTTGAATTTCGAAACTACGAATAATGATTATTATTCGTAGACCGTAAAGCTAAATTTCAAATGTAATTTCGCACATAAATTCCGAAAAACTCAAAGGTTCGAGCCTGGATTTGAACCCACGACCCTCTGCTTGAGAGGCCATAAGTCAAACTACTAGACCTCCACGCCTTTTTCAATAGAAGCCTGTATTAGATGAGTGACCACGACACACTGTCGTTATTTCACACTAAGCGACTACAATTTGGCAAGCCTGCTATATATCTTAAGACTAGCGTGATAGTATATAAGTATGATACCTACTTGTACATAATGTATGTACGTATGTAAAACCGTTCAGGGCCGCGTCTCGCGCCACCCGCGGGGGGCTATCTCGCGCGCGTGACATCGGGCCGGCCAGTGGCCGATGCGATGGACGAAGAATGGAGACGAAATTCGGCGATTAATTAATTTATCTAAAGTAATGTCATAAAGATGAAAGATTTGCTTGTGTGTTTATTTGTTATGGATAAACTCAAAAACTACAGAATTAATTTTAACAATGCTTTTACATAGAATTCTGCATCTTCATTGAGTAAAATATGCAATATTTTATCCAGGGAACGTTTGAACTTCACAGAGGGCGCAAACATAGTTCCATTTCAAGCAATACTTAGCTAGTATTATTTAAAGTAAAACATCTGTGACAAAAAAGCAATTTATGTGCTACTGAAAAAATCCTAATAAGGTTTTCGACCTGGCTAAGGTTGCGGGAATGCGTTGGATGCGAATGGCGCAAGATTGGTCTGTTTGGCGAACCTTGGAGCTTCCTCTTCAGGCATATATATTCAATAGTGGACTTTTTCGGCTGAATTGATGATAATGACTTTTTCAAAGAACTATCCAGAAAGTAATCAAGTTTAAAATCATTGAATCTGTTAATAAATAGAACATTATAAATACGTAATATTTTAACTAAACTGCGCATAGCATTTAAATAAAACGATAACTCTCCTTTTTGGCTTTGCCTTTAGTAATCATCCACAAAAAAATACTGAAAATATAAAAAGTAGCCGAACCCATAACAATCGAACTCTGCTGCACCTAAATTAAAATAATCTTATTTGCAAAAAATATATAATTAAGCTGAATAAAGCCGCAATACCAACAAGCCGCTGCCGCTATGCTGTCCATTATACTACACATAAACCCGCGACTTAGCATTACAAGCGCCTCATACACTAACAATAACAATCTGAATATGTATTAATATTTTCGGCGAAAACAGCATTTAGCCGAATCGTACGACAGACCACCCCCTGTCCAGTCCGCTGGCCATAAACCCGCGCGTTAGCTGCTCGCTTTAGGCGCCCCGCACACAAAACATAATACCATCAAATCTCGCAGTATTGAAATTTCAACCGAGTTTAAGTTTATTATTGTTATAAGCCTTTAGGGCTTTCGTCTGGATTTACTGTAGTTTAAAGTAGGTGTAGGCAAGGCACCACAAACATTTCTGTTGGTTTATTTCATTATTCAGTTTGTAATAACTCAAGACTGAATAGCTCAACCTACGATCATAAATCGGAAACCGTCCAATTAATAATAAGTCGTGCTGATTATTTTTACTTCTTATTAATCATTAGACCTTAAATATCGTTAAGTATTTATAAACTTACAATTAGTTAGTTATAAATTCTCAATTTTATGTAACATTCAACAAAGAAGAAAAGAAACATATAACTCAATAAGCGACCAAATAAAATAGTCATGAAAATAATCCTTACTAATATATTATAAATACGAAAGTAACTCTGTCTGTCTGTCTATCTGTTAGCACTTTACGCTTTAACCACTAAACCGATTTAATTAAAATTTGCTATGGAGATAGTTTGAAGCCCTAAGAATGACATAGAATAGAGAAATCATTGTTCACACCAAAAAAATAAAAAAAGCTGAAATAGAATCATCTAAAAGTATCTAGTGAGTAAGTGTAGGTAGTTAATAGGTGTATCAAATGAACCAAATTCACAAGTAAAAGCAATCATAAACCATGCTTACCTAAAATACCTACATGAATGATTAAGAAACAACAAACAAACGTCTTTATCAAGTATAAAACAGGCCTACTAACAGTGATTTTTAAGTGATGAACTAATGATTAACTATTTGATTTAATAGAATTAATGTTAAAAACATTATCTTTCATCTAATTTTATTTTAAGACCATTTTGTACGCCCATGTCGAGAAATAAACATTTCATTTCAGAAACCAAACAAGCAAATTTTCGGCGACGCCTGACGCCAGTGTCTGCCGCGCGTAACGATCCCCTTCGCCAGCGCGTTGCGTCACAAACGACGCTCGGAGGAACGCACGTCCACGCTCTAATTTCGCGCGACGCGGGATCGCCCCCCTTCGTCCAGAAAATGGCGATTGGTTTGCCCAAGCGCGCGGCTAGCCGGGCTCGAATTTCATTTGGAAAAGTATTGCCTACTTACTGCCTATTATACAGTAACTAGGTAGGTACAGTCAGCCTCAGATCAGATGTCGCTTTAGTACTTTATCGCATAACCAGTTATACTGTGAGTGAAGTTTGAAATTATGGAGTCACTTTAGTAAAAATGGCAAAGTACTAAAATTTTCAGCGATTTCTGGGGCCGACTGCATGCAACACACCTCTCATATTGTACAAGGTCATTTTCAATTGCATCATCATCATCATCATAATCTCCCAGCCTGTATACGTCCCACAGAAGGGCACAGGCCTCCTTTCAGAATGAGAGGGCTTTGGTCCGTTGTTCTCACGCGAGCCCAGTGCGGACTGGTAACTTCTCAAACACCATTGAATTTCTTATCAGGTATGTTGCAGGTTTCCTCACGATGTATTTCTTAACTGTAAAGCTCAAATGTAATTTGGCACATACATTCAGAAAAACTCAGAGGTGCGAGCCTCCAACCCACGACCCTCTGCTCGTGAGGCCTTAGGTCAAACCACTAGGCCATCATGACTTTATTTTTCTATTTAAAACGTACCTTCTACTTGTTTTTCAGAATTGGCTAGTCTTGGGGTCTTTTTACCCAGAATGAAGAACGTAATTGATTTTAATGATTAAAAAAAACAATGTTGCCAATTTTGCGTATAACCTTTTGTGTCGAGCCATAGACTGTATGAAAAAAGTCAGAAAAATAAATTTTCTTCTCAAACTTGGCGATTATCACTCGTAAATAGGTACTAGTTAATTAAATTAAAAAGTTACAACCAATATCTCCTTGTGGTATATACCAGCTATGTTATGCGAATTACGTTACAAACTAAATTTAACCAAGGCTTATTCATAGTGAAATTATAAAAGTAATTGAGTTATTTAAAATAACAATCTAAAAATCAAAATACTAGTGTAAGAACTTATATACTTACCTAAGTAATTACTTATTATAAATCAAATTGCAACCAAAGCATGCTAATAAAATCGAGCTGCCAAGAACCCGAAAGCAGAAAGCGCGTAACCTCATAAATTTAAATTTAGTCAGATAAATCCTTTAGGCAATAGAGACCGCCATTACCAAAGTTGTACTGCGAGTTCAACAGGTGGCGCTATTCGTTTCAATATCTGCGAAACTTTCCGACTCAACTCAATAAATCGGCCAGTTTAATATGAGCCGTAACAATACCAGCTGTTTCCCTTCAAAGTTTTAACAGTCGGAACCGAAGTGGCAGGGCAGGGGACCACTTTACACTGGCGTCCCTGTCCCAATGGTTTTATCTGTGACATTGTTGTTTTATTTGAATTTTAACTTTGTTTTCGTGTAATAAATAGTGTTTTATTGGTGTTTCATTGCCTATTAGTTAACGGCAAAACTTACTTCGATGTTATTTGCATTCTGTTAGGTTTTATTTTTTTTATTTGTGATACTAAAAATATACCACATCTCAATACAGTCATTAGGTACTAAACAAAAACTACTATTCTACAATGCTATAGGTACTTTAAGTACCTACCTAACTCTACGATGTAGTATTGTAAACAACATAGGCATTAGAAATTTACCTAAATGAATGCACGTAAAATCCCAACCTTCTATTTATGCTATACTAGTCTACCAAAGCTGAGCTTACGGATATGAAACCCCCAAATATTTAAC
Organism: Archips xylosteana; assembly: GCA_947563465.1. Classification (NCBI taxonomy): domain Eukaryota; kingdom Metazoa; phylum Arthropoda; class Insecta; order Lepidoptera; family Tortricidae; genus Archips; species Archips xylosteana. Next base: position 4,995,369 of record OX387362.1, read on the forward strand.
AATAATAATAACCAAATGGTCACCCGCGCGACTGATCGTTGGAGACGGGAGGGGCGAGTCATTACCATTAGTCACGTCTCACGGCGGCGCGGGCGCATCACCGCGACGTCGTACGCAAAAGTACAAAATGTTCGTTACAACCTCACGCACACATTCTCTAAAAAGGCCTACCAGGACTGTCATGAGCAAAAAACCGACCCAAATAGTTTGTCGAACCGACACATAACTACAAGTCTCGTAGTAGAAATAGTTATTATAGTTATTAGTTATTACACAAACATAAGGAGAACGTCAATACAAAAGTGGTTATCATACTTCCCACTAATATTATAAACGTGACGATGGATGGATGTGCGGATGCTTGTTACTCTTTCATGTTAAAACGCTTCGATGGATTCTGATGAAATTTAGCATAGGTACAGATCGGGATTAACGTATAGTATAGTTTTTATCCCGGAAAATTGCATAGTTCCTGCGGGATAGTGATAAATGATTTTTTTGTAGACAGAGTCGCGGGCAACAGCTAGTCTATAATCACCAGCATAGCACAAAAATCAAAGAGGGCAATGTAAGTCTCACTGATTGAAAACATTTTTATCACACATAAATACTCAGTTATCATCAATATCAAAACTAACATGACGATAGGATATTTTTCAATTTCAGATACGGAAACTCAAAACAATGTGTTCACAAAAAAAAAAATGTAATAGCCAGAGTAACATGCAAGAAGGTTAGAGACCTCCTAGTAGGTCTGTATGTGAGAATACCTGTGACAGGAGATCCCGCTCTTCAAGAATAAAATGTAATTATAAAGACGTGTGCAGTGTGGGTAGGCCTCCAACAAGATGGAGCGGCGACCTGGTGAAGGTAGCGGGAACGCATTGGATGCGGATGGCGCAGGGCCGATCTATTTGGCGAGCCTTGGGGGAGGCCTATGTTCAGCAGTGGACGTCTTTCGGCTGAAATGATGATGATGATAAAGACGTGACTAATATCAGTAACAGAAGATAATAAAATTCACTTAGGGGCTGTTTCACCACCCATTGATTAATTTTAACTGACGGATAAATGTAATTGCCGTCTCCGTCTAGTGGAATAAAACAAACAGAGACAGCATCACATTTATCCGTCAAATAAATTTGATCAATGGATGGTGAAACAGGGGGTTATAATTATATAAAACAATCACAGTAATATTATGCAATAAAGGTAACAATAATAATTTGATGTAATGATAAAATTTCATGCAATATTAATTATAATTTATGTAATAATAACAATAATTAGTTTACTGCAATTTCATAAAATTCTATACATTCGATTCATTAAAATTATAATTTACTTAGGTTACAAGCACATACGTATATTTGAAAGCGCATAGTCGCTTTGCGTGAGAGCACTAAAAGACCACGCAGCTGCGTTCGGCGTCATCGTCGCCGGGCGCACGCGACGCGAGGACGCGGCCCTTGTCGTCTCTGTTATTGTTCATTATCTGGCGGGGATTTAGGCGCGGCGACGGCAGGTACACGTGCTGTTTATTTACCCGGTAATGGGTTGAATTGAATAATCCTTCTACGGTATAAGAATTCGTACACTTTATTCTGTTAAATATAAACCTAGATAAACACTGATGCAGATATCGCAGATGTTTAACTCCTGAATTAGTTCCCATTAGAAACAATATTACTCGCACGTTTTATGCTTATATGTCTGGTAAAATAACATAAGTAGTGTTTATTGATTGTTTTAGTATAATTTTCAATTTAAACCAGCTGATTTCAGCGCAGCTTCGCTCCAGCTAAAGTTTTTTTTTTATAAAAGCTGACGGTCACGAACCCAACGAAAAAAGAATTATCCAATTTGTTTCAGTGATTCTCGAGTTTTGCGCTTAGCAACACATTTGGCGTTTCATTTTTTTTATATGCCTAGATATATTACTATAGATTGGATTGTACGGATCTCTGAGGCAGGACATGATGTGATGTACCTAAACTAAATATTATAAAACGTATTTAATTAACACGCACCTATGTAAAACTCATGATCATGCATGATTATGCAATAAATATATTTGAATTCTAATTTTCTCTGCTTTATTGTTTCATACTTTCCTGTTGTAGAGCCATGATAAAACGTGTTTTCTTCTTAATTATTCGATCAAGGAATTGAAACTGCAAAGGGGTGGCGACTGGCACAGCGCCACTTAAATAAATTCGCTAAAACTAAACGTGTTCGATATCACGGCTGTTTGTATGGAAAATTGTAGGTTTAAATATAGTAGCATACTACTATACTAATTAATTAAGTATCAATTTTATCACAGCGAGTATCATATTGAACTATAAACAAATCCCTATTGAAGTAAAAAATATCCGAATCATGATGACTGAAATAATTTGTTGATATATATAGATATACTAGTTTCACGATCATATTATTTATTTTATTTTATTTTTTTATTTTACAATTAGTGACTTAGGGGCTGTTTCACCACTTTTTTTAAAGTTCGGATTAGCTTGATCATATCCTTATTTGTCACATGGAATAAAAATTTCTGTTTCACCAGTCTTGATTAGCGCTAAGTGACGGACAAACTATTTCTTAATTTGACCATCAGATCAGGTGGCATTTAGCATTTTTATCCGTCACATATCTTTTTAATTAGTTAGTTTATTTTTTTGTGGCCATGGTTGGAGAGCCCTTCAGCCGGTTTCAGAAACATAAATCAAAGTATTTTTTATTTTTTAAAGAAATAAGTCATGCTAAATTGCAAACGAGAATTTAAATATCAAGATTTGAATAAAAAATATAGGTACGCTTTTAGTATTTAAAAATAAATCCAAAAATTCGTAATATTTTTTAATTACAGACTTTTTCAGTGGCACAATCGTTTGTTCTACCTGAACTTGTACATCGCCATTAAAAAAAAAGTTAATCTGTCAAAGGGTTTGGCGCCACTTTTCGATTCGTTTTACGTGATTTTATTTTTCTTTGTTATTGTTAACCAAAGTATCGTAAATAAATACCGTTTTTGGATTAATTATAATGTTACACATTTGTTTATGCAAAAAAATAGATGTGTTTAAAAATTACATAGTTTACGATTTATTTTGCTTTAATAATGAGCGACTCTTTGAACGAAAATATGCGAACAGGAACCCGTGGTCGTGAAATGGGACGTTGCTATTCCGACTTTTTGTTAAACCGACGATTAGTTAAGTGGTACTTAGTTTGCACAGGACCGGAGTGGTGAAACTGAAAAAAAACTGGCTGACAGATTTGTGCAGTACTTAGTTTATTCATTGGTTACGTAACCAGTAGTTTGACAATAAGGTGGTGAAACAGCCCCTTAATCTAAGACATTACAGCGCATTACATCACAATAATAATTGTACACAGCATTTAACACAACCCTCATAAAAAGAAACAAAAACAAAAAAAAAAAGAATAATAAAATAAAAATACATGAAAAAGTGGTACTTAATTCATCGCAATAAGCACATTATGAACAGCTAAAAACGAAGGCCAATGGTCATACAATAGGAATCCAGGAAAGATTCATAATGCCAGAGTAAAATGTTCATTTACAACAGATTTGAATTTTGCTAGCGTCATGTTGAATATGTCTAACTTGAGATCAATGTTATTAAAAAGTTATTACATACATTGATCAGTTAATGTTATTAAAGTACGTCAAAAATTTCCCAATAGTGTAAACTCTTTAAAACAATAAACTCCCTATAACAAAGAAGTGAGCACAGTTTGGTTGGTTAACCTTAAAACCCTAACATTCATAAAGTCTTTGTAGCGAAACAGCTATTCTCTATTACCAAGCCAGGTGTTCATATTTAAACAATTAATACCTATTTATTACCTGTATTATTGTTTTTCTTATCTTACAGGCAAAAAAAATGCCAACTACACTTTTGAGGTCCCAAAGCTTCTGAGGTCGTAAACAAGCATCTTGCTTTTGTTATTGTTAATTGCTTTGAGCACGTGCATAATTAATTACGATTGGTTTACATAGAAATGATGGTCTCAAACTAAACACACTACGTACTTATCTTATCATCAGTCGTGTTGACGAAAAAGTATGTGTGATACGTGCGACTGAAAAGGGAAAAAGGAGAAAAAATTACATTAGAAGATTAAAATTACCTATTGTATCAAGTTATTCTCGAATTTAGTTGTTTTTCTTTCTAAACTCCATATAACGGTAACTCTCTATAACGATAAAAAATGCTCGTTCCCTTGAATTTCGTCATAAAGAGTTTACACTAATTTTTTTAAGGGCCGATTTTTTAATTCCCCAGATATTGTATTGTATAAGACTTGAGAAAAGAGAAGCAATAGTTTTAACTGACGGATACTTGTATCTGGAGATTGACAAATCGGCCCTAAGAATAAGTGTAGTAAACAATCTTGATATACATTTTTACTGAAAAATACTAAAAAAAATTACTGGTAGGTAGGTACAGATGAAATCTTAACCATATTAATGACTATGTCACGTCGTAATTTAATTATTACTTGCTGTTACTTATTTTAAAGAAGTATTTCTCAATAATAAAATCATTTTTAATACAAGTTTCTTTTACGGACACTTTAGTTCAGTGTACAAACATTATGAAAATAAATTAAATTATTATGATTATTAAATTTCAAGTAAAACGAATCACTGGAAATGGGTTAAATTCGATTTCCAAGATAATAATATGGCCCATACTAACACAACTTGTAAAAAAACGGAAGTATAAAGTAGTTAAGTACAGCCTAGGTCATAAATCAACGTTACCAAGACGTTAAAAACCTACACCTCTATATACTAATAATTATAAGGTCGGTGTTTGTTTACTTATACTTATTTACTGCGATGTCTGTACAAATATTTTACACTCTTGAAAGTACAATCGCAGAACGTATTGGTAACGCCACCAGAGTTGAGGCCACGCACACAAACACATCTCATGTAATGACAGCGGGATTTTGACGTTGTGTTGACGTTTAACGACAACACAACGTCAAAATCCCGCTGTCATTACATGAGATGTGGTTGTGTGCGTGACCTCAACTCTGGTGGCGTTACCTATAGCAGCAAAAATATGTCGGTTCGATAGAAACAATACAACTCATTATTGTAGTATTCGTGGGTTACGCCACTTGGAACGGGCGCGGGCGACCGCGGTGACTCACGCGCACCCACGCCGCGCGACAATGGCTAATGGCCGCCTCCAAGCCCCTATGAAAGTGCGTGCGCACCGCCCGCTGCTTGCCCGGTGGGAACGGAATATCAGGGATATGGGTTGGGAAGGTTCTAACATTCTGGATGGATAAAAACGATGCGTTTAAGAGGGTTTATACCTGCTGAGCTGGCAACGTTGCATTTTTGTTAGTTTATCTCGATTATTCCATAAAAATTGAATGAAAATTAAAAATGTTTTGAATACAAATTGTTCTAATATATAAGTTGAACAATTTGTATTCAAAACATTTTTAATATTCATTCAATTTTTATGGAATAATCGAGAAAATAGTTTTTCTCGATTATTCCATAAAAATTGAATGAAAATTAAAAATGTTTTGAATACAAATTGTTCTAATATATAAGTTGAACAATTTGTATTCAAAACATTTTTAATATTCATTCAATTTTTATGGAATAATCGAGAAAAACTAACAAAAATGCAACGTTGCCTGCTCAGCAGGTATAAACCCTCTTAATGAGTTTGAAATCTTTTAAAGCGGCATTTCGAACTAAAGCCATTTTTGAAGCACGGTACCTCACTTCTGAACCGGCTCTTACAGACTTTAAAAACAATGGTAATTTGCTACCGCAAGCCGGGGTGACTGTGAACTGCGGGCGATTTTAAAATAGTTATTTATGATACAAGTGCGGAAAGTAGGCTATTCCCAACGAATGGCGGAGATCTAAACAAACGAGCGAAGCGAGTTTGGTTTAGCCGACATGAGTTGGGAATTTCCTACTTTCGACACGTATATCATACAACATTTTACAATGCATTAAGCGAGGAAAAAAATTGGGGCTAAGAGCGCGCGCAGACAGAGAGCGGTCTGGAGTACCGAGTTCCGCGTTCAGAGTTCTGTGTTTTCATCGCTCGAGAGTTCCAGTCGCCTGCTGTGTGCGTTATCGTAAGAGACTCAGTACATTCGAAAGAACGCAGAACTCTGAACTCGGAACTCCAGACCGCTCTCTGTCTGCGCGCGCTCATAAACATTTTCGGAAAAAGATGTTGCGTTCTTATTTACCTTTCATTGAGGGAAAGTCTCGTAGATGTTTACATATTTCAGCATCGGTTTAGTAGCAGGAGGCTATCACATTTAATTTTGTGCTTGGTATAGGACGTCAGGCGGCGTTAAGTCCTATGTAAATTCATCACTTGAACTCTCCATTTTAATTTACTAAACTTTAATTAATTCTCCGGACTGAATTCATGAACATTACTGTGGCGGGTTTTCATGACAGGCGCGAACGGAACGAACCATGATTGGTTCGTGTTACGCCATGCGCGCGCACTGAAAACTGATTGGTTGACAGGCGCGAACGGGTAACCGTGATTGGTTCGTGTTACGCCATGCGCGCGCACTGAAAGCTCATTGGTTGACAGGCGCGAACGGGTAAACATGATTGGTTCGTTTACGCCATGCGCGCGCACTGAAAGCGCAGATGTCGTACGGTCCGAAATGGACTCAAGGAATTATTTTAGTACTAATTTTTTTATTTCAAAACTTTGGACGAAATTAAAATTTGTGTGTTTTAATATTAAAACAATCTGTTTTATTATTTTAACAGTAAATATTCATTTGGTTGCATCAAACATTTTCTTATTTGTGCAAAGCTGAATTATGAAGACACAACTCTCTAGTCTTATTTTTTAAACACTAGTTTGGACACAACTTTTTGAGAATTGGCAATTTAAAAAGTTACTTTTCCGCACGCGTGTGGAAAGTAAAATCCATACAATTTTTTTTCACACTTGCGAAAGTGTGCTGGGATGACTAACTTTCTATAGATATGCTGACTCGCGTCACGAGGCACTTTCCGAGCATATGCATTGTAAAGTAATTTACTGACCAACTCACGCATTTTTTTAGCATTTGCATGTCTTCATCGATCATCTTTTTGTCTACCTACCTACATGTCAACCATTTGCCTAATCTATCTATAAACTATCAAAGTTGCCCCAATTTGATTAAAGGCACCCCGGCTTAGTACTGGAACTGTAAGTAAGTACTGGGACTGTAAGTAATATATCTAAGTAATACCCTTACGAGCAATCTAATATATAAAAATCTCTTGTCACGGTGTTTGTTATCGAACGCCTCCGAAACGGCTTGACCGATTTTTAACTTTTTTCTCTACATTCGGCAGGTCTGAGAATAGGTCGTAGGCTATTTTTTATATCTACCCCTATTCATCACAAACGGAGTCGCGGGCAACAGCTAGTTCTTCTATATTAATTTCGGGGATATCGGAAAGGCTCTAACGATTTCGACAAACGATCTCTGGTAATCTACATATTTAAATTCCACTATAATTCTAAATAAAAAGTACCTAATACCACAGAATAGGTAATAGCTACTTGGTGTAATCTTCTAATCAAATCTTCAAATATATAAAAATCTCGTGTCACGGTGTTTGTTATCGAACTCCTCCGAAACGGCTTGACCGATTTTTATGAAACTTTTTTTCTGAATTCGGTAGGCTATTTTTCATACCCCTATTCTTCGCGGACGGAGTCGCGGGCAACAGCTAGTAATACTTAATAAGGGTTACCAACCGTCCTGTTTTACCAGTATATATGTATGGCTGGGGTATCTTAGGGTTTTTGGGGTTTCCCAGATAGTTTTATGAAGCTTCCTGAGCTTTTAGAGCGCCCTCGGTCATGTATTTTAAACTCACTCACATATTTATTGAAACATTGCTACTTTATTACTGCGTTCTGTTTCTAAAATTAATGATCCTAGTTTCTCTAACTTCGAATCCTGTTTTTTTGAAATTTTGATTACTAACTGCTACGGGCACTTTAAAAAATGTGTACCATTTTGACCAAAGTTTGAGGTTTTCTTACTCGGAATCAAGAGAACTAAGTATTAATATTGATGATAAAAAAATGTCCCAAATTTTTGCGTCAGTTTTGTGACGTTTTTAGGGTTCCGTACCCAAAGGGTAAAATCGGGACCCTATCACTGAGACATCGCTGTACGTCAGTCCGTCTGTCACCAGGCTGTATCTCATGAACCGTCATAGACAGTTGAAATTTTCACAAATGATGTATTGCGGTTGCCGCTATAACAACAAATACTAAAAAACAGAATAAAATAAATATTGAAACAAGACTTTTTTGAAAATGCCTATCCATCACGTACCAAATGGATTCATCTGAAACCCCATGACAGACGAATAATCACAGATTTAGTTACCTCGAAGGATTACACAGTGCGATTAGGCGTTAATTTCCGCTAACGCTTAACAGAAGCGTTCCGAGAACAACCGGACCGGGCCTTCGGGGAGCTGAGGCCCGGGGACTCGCCTAATTGTCGGTTAAAACTATCTCACGGCCGTCCTTGACTACCACCAACTGAATTACTAACTACATGAGAAATTAATGATGAGATGTATTTCATCTGACACAGTAGCGACTTAGTCGCTAAGTCTAGCGAGTTTTATTTCAGACTAGCGTTTTAAACATGAAACTACCGTGAGACTCACTCATAGTGAAAATAAACGGATCACTCACGTCTTAAATCGAGTTTAACTCGACATGTTTCGGGTTAATCCGTAGCCCTTCTTCTTGGAGTCACACGTCACGGCGGCTGCCAAACGCGCACGACGTTTGACTCCAAGAAGAAGGGCTACGGATTAGCCCGAAACATGTCAAGTTAAACTCGCGTTTTAAGACGTGAGTGATCCGTATATTTTCAGAATAGCGTTTGCACGCAACTTAGTTGTGACATCGGAGCTTTCAAGAAAAGGGTTTATATTTCCTTTAAAGACCGGCAACAGATCAGTGACTTGAGTTGTTGATATTCATGGGCGGTTGTGATCACTTCCCATCAGATGCTCGTTTCGCTCCCTCTCATATTAAAAATAAAATGAAAAAAAAAAAACTCCATTTACGTTAGGTGGGAAGTTACACGCTTCCGGGATAAAATATAGCTTAAATAATTCGCTGATAATATAGCTTTCTATGTGAAAGATTTTTTAAAATCAGTGTAGATGATTTTAATTTATCGATTACAAACAAATCAAATATTTTCTCTTTATATTTAGTATTGACATTCCGAGATTTTGCTAAATTCTCGCGGGAATCCCGAAGCTTTACATCGTAGTCTTCGTTTACGTTATATGATTCAGCGACTGAAATAACGAGATTCCGTTAGATTGCGTTGCGGACGATACATGCGTACGTTGCGGTTCCGGGATAAAAAGTCATCATCATCATCATCATCATTTCAGCCGTAGGACGTCCACTGCTGGACATAGGCCTCCCTCATTGATGCCCAATCATTACGATTGGAAGCGATTTGCATCCACCCTGAACCTGCGGATAAAAAGTACTCAGTGTTATTCCCGAAATATACAGGGTTATTTTTGATTCACTGACATCCTCTTAACCCTGAATTCCTATCACTCAAACAAATGTTTTTTGTTTTACGACTTTTTAAAATGAAACCCTTTTTTCCCATACAAATACACAGAGTATCGTAAAAATAAGAGGAAATCTCAAATTTTCAAAACGTTAAATATTACACCAAAAATATTAAGTTATGACAAAAGCCGTAAAACAAAAAACATTTGTTTAAGTGCTAGGAGTTTAGGGTTAAATGGATGCTAGTGAATTACAAATAATGCTGTATATGTATTAAATTTCATCCAAATCCGTCCATCCGTTGAAGTTTAAAAAAGCAACAAACTTGCAAACACACACAAAGTTTCACATTTTTATATGTAACTGGCTGATGACCGCAGCTTCGCATCCTAGGTTTTTTTTTCATAAAAATCTTTTTCTCACAATTACGAACACAACGAAAAAAGTAGTGTCCGACCGAAAGTACGGTTTCGGTCGATTTTCGGCAGAAAAACGGTTTTCGGTTTAGTTTCAGTTTCGGTGGAAAACCTGCCGAAACTACGACTGAAACCGAAACTGCATTCGGGAGTTCTCAAGCTGCGATCGGTCATGTTCGGCGCGTTAAATTCCAAAGCGACGAAGACATTTTGCCGCGTCCACGTGCCTAATCATGTGACTGGATTGTGTTTGCAGTTTGTTTTGTTTGTTTTGAGTTTTCATGTGATTTATTTTGAATTCGGTAAGTTTCATCACGTGATATAGCATAAGAATATTTAGCATGAAAACGGTAGTAAACTTGATGGATGCGAGGGGCCGAAGACAGAGTGTTGTGGCGCGCCATGGAAGAGGCGTATGTCCAGCAGTGGCCTGCTATAGGCTGATGATGATGATGATGATAGTGATAATATTATGGATTCAGGGTTGTTATGTTGATTGTCAATAAGGGAAATCATCGAAGACTGCATAGCTATGTGATTAAAAGATAAAAAAATTAGGACTGACTTGTTAAAATATCGTTTTCTTTATTTTTCCCTCAAAACATGATCCTTATAAAGAAGTTTCGGTTTCGGTTTCGGCCGAAACTGAGACCGTTGCCGAAATTCGGTTTCGGTTTTAGTTTCGGTCGTAAAAACCAGTTTCGGTCGGACACTAGAAAAAAGAGAATTATCCAATTTGGTGCAGTGGTTCTCTCGTTTAGTTATATAGATAGTAGGTAGATTAGTCGGACTATAGACCTTTTTTCAAGCGTTTCATACATTTCAGCATTAGGTATTTTGTGAGCCTTAAATACATTTAGCGATCTATCCCACAAATTGGCGACTTTTTTCAATATTTATGACGACCTCTAAAAGACTCCAAAACAATGCTCAACATTTCTGGCGACCTCCAAAAGACTGCAAAACACTGCTAAGGCTAAAAACTACTGCAACGTTTTGACGGTGCCGGTAACTGCGCGACCGCGGCTCGGTCCAAAAATACGAGTGCTATGCAGCTGCAGTCGCCGCGAAACTACTTAACAGGCGATTTAAGGCCTTGCCTTAAATAATGGACTTTATTCGTCGCTTTGGTTCCAACGGCAAATTAAAAGTCACCGATAAGGATTACATATAAAAACAGTAAAAATACGTGAGAATTAAAACGCAAATAATTGCAGTAGCGCCCTGGCACAAATACACCTGAAAAAGTTTTTGAGATTTTAAGTCACATAATGCAACAATAACAATGATTTTATAAATAAAGATACGTCATATGCTCAAAAAATAAGCGAAAACCATGCTCCTGGCTCCACGCTTTATGGTATTTTTGTCCTGTTATGAAAGGTGTGTTTGTTCTTTTCTTCGACGTGACGTAACGTCAAAGACTACAATATGTCGCCTTTTTTACCCTTCATTTTCGGCACTCTAATGATATATCGACCTCTTTTCATGTAATTTTATATAGAGTAGAGTGTGAAAAACCAACAGTGCTATCTCATCAATTTTCAACACCTTTGATAAGTTGATTGATTATGATACAGTATTACACAAAGATACCTACAATATGCAATCATTCTTAAAATCCCTGAAACACCGTTAACTCTGCCACTTAACATACTCGCGAAACGCAAGACATACAGTATACAGTTAATGTCGGCGTAACCTACGGGAGACAAGCCAAAGTGGTCCGCACGTGGAAAGCGGGACATAAAATAAAACTTTCAAACTTATTGCCGATGAGATGCCAGTCCCTCGCCCCTTAAACTCTTCCTCGTAACATCGCCTACGTTGATATCGCTTTAGAACCTTTCCATTGACGCGTACACAAACCATGTTCTTTGACACATTCTGTGGCGAAGCGGTAGTGAGTGCTGATTATTGGGACACATAAACTATTTGTCTGTTTCGTTGTTTTAAAAGTGCAATGAAGCACCCACGCGGAACTCGGACTTTACGCGTCGAAGTGCTTGGTGCATACAGGTCTCCGCAGAGTAATTAGCTGGTAGACGCCAATGCAGCCTTCGGACAACACACGTAGAGTGTGCATGTGCAACTCGCGAACACTTATCGTCACGTATTCGTATTGCTTTTAATTATTCGGAAAGTTAACTATAGGTAAATACCACATGACAAATAAAAAATATCATTTACGCTATAAATTTCTGTCAATATATCGTACATGTTATTGTTATCCATTGCATAGATCCATTTTCAAATAATGCGAATACATTTAAAACTGTTTATGACGACGACGGAACCGGCAAGTTACGGTCGTTAGAGCCACGTCGTTATTCGCGATACTATTTTATCCAATTTCGTGTATCAAGAACCCTAAGCGGCGTTATATTCGATACGTCATTCGTAACTGTACCTCTACCATGAGTTACACTAGTTTACAGTGACCGTACTCGCTAGCGACGGCGTAAATGATTTGTATAGAGAATTGTGTACAGCGCCTCTAGCGGTCACTTACGGAAGTACAATTCTCCATATACAAATCATTTACGCCGTCGCTAGCGAGTACGGTCACTGCAAACTAGTGTAACTCATGGTAGAGGTACTGGTGACGCTAAGTAATTATACTTTTTTGACGCACCTAATGTAAATTGATATATCGCGATCACGTCTACATAACAAAATGCCTGCGACGCTTCAAAAGTATTTTGGATTTGTTTTTCAACTGTCGTTTGGTTGCAAACGTCAACGCTATCGTTTGCAGCTTCAGTTTGCGCGAGGTCATTAGGATGGAGAGTTGCGATGCATGGCGCATTGCTCGTGGATGGCACGGCGGCGAAAATAAAGGAAGCGTGATCGATCGCCGCTATATCCGCTCGTTGACGCAACGCCGCGCGCTCGCGCTTCACTCGCCGCGGGAGGATAACCTCGATAGCATAGCACGAGACGCTGCGACACGCTTTGTTGGTATTACCCAACGAACATAACATAGAGACCAGTGGCGTAGCGCCGCAACAACTCAATTCCTATCAGATTTCCTAATTTTTTGAAAGAAAGCTAACATTTATTCGTAGCAACATGGAGAAAAACAATAAAATGAAACAAGAATGAAATATAAATACGCATTTAGGAAATGGTCCCAAATCAGCATTCTGGCGGTGTCTTAAGAACGGAAGTGATCTTTCTTTGGGACCATCAGGTCATTATACTCATTATACTTACATTAAAAAAAACACACACACAAAATATAATACTAACATACATAACATAACCCAAATAGGCATAGGCCAGTCTCCTTTACCCTTTTGTGCCATAAGAAAAATAAAGAAAATATCCTAACGCCAGGCCACGCCATCTAACGATAAAATTCCATTGGCAAACTTAAGGTAGTGTACTTACTGCGAGACGTTGCACCTTAAAAAATAAATGCCTAATTCACTCGTCTCTGATTCTCAGGATTGCGTAACAAACATGTACATATTAAAAGAGGTACCTGAGAAAAAATTCAATGGTGTGTGTGAATTCCCAATCCGCACTGGGCCCAAGTGGGAACTACGGCTCAAGCCCTCTCATTCAGAGAGAAGACCTGCGCCCTGTAGTAGGACGTATATTATAAGCTGGAATGAAGATGATGAGTTGTTATTAGCGCGCTGAAAATGAAGCGTAAAAAAGGCGACAATGCAGTCTCTGACCTCACGTCGAATTTCATAACGGAAGCAAAAGGGACATAAAGCGTGTATCCGTGTGTGCTGTCACTGCGTTTGTATCATGTTCTTCAGTTTTTTTGTGAGCATTAGGTATGTATCTTCACTACATAACATAGTTTAAAACAGAGTCGCTTCCCGCTGTCTGTCCCTATGTTTGGTTTTGGTTTTCTTTAGTAGATAGAGTGTTCAAGAGGAAGGTTTATATGTATAATACATGCATATTATAATATAGTAGAGAAACACTGATAATTTTAGAGGTTTCTAATGTGATGACGTAAATAAACACATTATTTTGCGCTTACATTGCAAACGCTGGCTGAACCCGACGAGACAGCTCAAAATAATGTACTACAGTATTATACACCTTAAAAAGGTCTACAAAAAAATCCGCGATTGTATATGTCTAACTCTTAGGGATAACCCACAATAACCATTTTTTATCCTTTATTTAGTATCAGCATTGCAACCGTGCGAAGCCGGGGCGGGTCGCTAGTTACTTATAAAATCATTGATCATACCCATCTGGTTTAGCAGCGCATCTGCCTTCGGCAGTCCGCTTGCTCGTTTTCGTTGCTACATAAAAAATGTGGTAGCTCTACACCCATAGACGGTAGCACGACTACAGGTTTGCATTTGTTACTAATCACGTCTTTTGCAGACCGGTTCGTATAGAAAGGTTCGCATAGCGACAGCGAGTCACGGACAATTGCCGCGTGACAAGTAATTAAGTCATCGAAGGAAGTCATCGTCAGAATGCAATCAAGGTAGCAGGAATCGCAGTGGTGTAATGCTGTAACAATTCGATGCTCACCGCATTGCCTAAATTGTTTACGTCACGGCAGTGATGACAAGTATGGCAAGGCTTGTTTACAGGCGAGGGCATAAGTAATTATCTATAGAGATATCTAAGTATATCTATTATCTATACAAACATTAAACATATTAAAACAGTAGAAATCATGCGTCTGTCTGTCTGTATTTACACGCTAATCTCCGAAACTACTGAACGGTACTTGCGGTTTTCCCAGATAGCTGAAGCTTAACTTGGAGCAACATTTAAGCTTTGTTTTATTAAAATCGGGTAACAATGAAAAGTTATCATCGTTTAAATCTTCTTCTTTTATATCTATACATATAGTAAAACAGTAGAAATCATGCGTCTGTCTGTCTGTATGTACACGATAATCTCCGAAACTACTGAACGGACCTTCTACGGACTACTACGGGCGGCTTTACTGCGCGGACGAAGTCGCTGGCACCAGCTAGTATAAAATGTTATTTATAGTTCATTTAATTCAAATCCAGATTCAGATTCTATTAGAAACATAGATGCAAATCGGCAAATAACTATAAATAAAATAAAACTAACTTAAACTAAAACTAAATAAAATTAACAAAAGGTTCCCCCCCGCGGCATGGACCCAAAGACACTGGCAGCATTACCTCGCTGTATAGCAATGCTGATACGTTGTGCGAGGTAGCTGCCAGCTCTTTGGTCTAGGTAGCTGCCAGCTCTTTGGTCTAAAATATATTTACACATCAACCTTATGTTTAGTGGCATTGAGGTGTATAAATATTTTTAACATCTAGGTAATGTATAAAAAAACCTTCGTCAGTTATTAAATTGATTCCTTTATCAGCCATAGACTCTTAGTACCTTTTGAAAAATGGGAAACGTCAATGCGATATTGTTTAGTTTGAAATAAAATGTTGACAGAATTGCCTTGGTGCAAGCAAATGTAAACTTTAAGGTGACGAACCTTTTCTTACCCCGATACATTTATATTTATGACTATACACTGAATATATACATTATGAATCGCTCTATGAATTTTATGAATATTGAGACAATATCAATTATATCTCTCTCCCTCTCACCTGTTGTGGTTTGCCTGACGAAAGTTATTCACTCCACACTTCGGAGTCAAAACACAATAAGACGACCAAACGGCTAATAGAACTAAAGTTATACGTAGAACACTGCGTAGCTGTTTTTTCTCGATGCAGCGTATGATGGAATGTGACGATGTGGCCAACGGTGGAGCGTGTCCGATCAAAACGAATGGTTCACTTTACATTACATTATAGCCACAGTACTAGTAACAAGAGCAATGGGCATGCCACGCGAGCTAAAAGCACGGATCGCCTATATGACTAAATAGCTACACATACTTAATTATCACAAAAAACCTCTGCGCTTGAATAGTTGGAGAGGCAAACAAAAAAGCACAGATATCGATTCTGGAGGACAAAAACGTTAACATTCCTATTTCTCGTATTATAGGTCTGTGATAGGTATTGG
This sequence comes from Archips xylosteana, assembly GCA_947563465.1. Taxonomy (NCBI): domain Eukaryota; kingdom Metazoa; phylum Arthropoda; class Insecta; order Lepidoptera; family Tortricidae; genus Archips; species Archips xylosteana. The sequence goes on from OX387362.1 coordinate 5,011,402, forward strand.
ATACCAAGGGCACTGCTAATGTGCAATGCTAAATGGAACTGCACAAGTATTTTGATGTCGCAGTGACTGTCAGCGATCGTGCGTTTCTGCATGCGTTTGGCAAAAATTCAAGTGCAGCGCGGAATTCAGTGATATTTAACTCCTCCGCTCGAATAGTAAAATCTTTTAAGCTTTGCAGAAGAACGATGCAGTATATGTATATAGCGGTGCGCAATCACAAAAAAAATACGCTTTTCACCTTTTATGCACAACGGTATACAGGATGTCTTAAAACTCAACGAAACTATAACAATTCTGGAAAAATAAGGAAAAAAGCGACACATTTATTGACGTTCAAAACCACCCCACAAGTACGCCGTCAAATACGTCACTACATTATGCATAAAAAAATACGATGTAAAACCTCTACAGGGAGGTACAGTCAGAGTAGTCAGACTAACCCAATCATTTCCTAAAGATTCCGGTTCAACTTTAAAACAACTTTACAATGTCATACATTACTTTATTAACACATATTCTATATACATTAGAAAAATATATTAGGAAGTAATAACAGATAAAAATGAAAACTAATAAATTAGTAAACTATGAAAAAATTGTCAAGTCAGTCTGTCAGTCGGAGTGTGGTAGGGCAGCACCATCGTCGAAGCCAAACAGCTTCGCTGCTGGCTTCCATTTATGACGGGTGCCTCGAATGCACATGCTAGTCGCTCTAAATATATTAAACAACTTTACACATTAAAAAAGCCACTATTTAATTAGTGCAACCATTCCATTCTTGGTATTATCTCGACATCACAATCGCAGCTTCAGAAAAGTACAGGCTAGCACAACAAAAGCGACTATTTTAAAACTCTACTTCCTCCTATTGACATGCCCGCATCGCGCTGTCCCTAATTACCAGCCAAGCAAACAATTCGCGTCGATACGACGCGAGGTAGTGAGAAGCTATTGTTCCCGATAGCGACGTAGGTAGGTAGATAGGTAGGCTATGTACAGGTAGGTGTATATATAGGTGGAGCGCGGTGCAGCGGCCGCGAGCCGCGAGTACGTGCGAGGTCACCGCGGACGCGGCGTCCTCCGGTGCGAGACCGTAAATCGCTTTGACATTTAATTGTGTCTAAGAGAAACGGTAATGGGAATGTGAGAAAACAGAAGGGCCTTATCGTGAAAATTATGCCATCTTGACCTATTGACTTATGAAACTGAATTGATGCAAAATCGTACTTTAGTTGCGGGACAGCATTTATAAAAGCGACCATAAATTAGGATGTCATGACTCATGATGACGAGATGAATTATTAATGAAAATGTCAAGAATTATGTCAGTTTATGCTACACATTTATCGTGTTTGTCACTAATGACACGCGTGCACGCACTTTTCAGGTTGTTATGAAAGTATCAAGAACTATTGCCAAAAATTTCAACACAACTGTGGTCAATATTAAAACCATTTATTCCTCTCTAACCAGTTAGTGCTTAACAAGCGTGTGTATTTAGCTTAAAAGCTATAGGTAAAAAACTTAAATAAGCCTTTCCTCCATCTACATGTAACTGCTAGGTAGCGTAACCGTATAAATAATTAAGCTCTACATATCAGTTCTGTACCTATACTATTTTTTTATTACATACACTTCTACCTATACTATTTTTTTATTAATAATACGTACTGTCAAAATTCTTTGACCGAGCGAACGCGAAGCGCAAGCGAAGCGTGTCCGCTTCAGCTGGGGCAAAAATGCTTTCATGTGTCTATCCAGCTGTTCGCCTCTACACGTCGCATTTCTCAACCAATTCTCGTAATATTTTGTGAGCAACTTAGTTTATTATTAGATTTTTTGTCGATTCAATGTTCTGATATTTTCAAAATGGCGGAGCCATGGGAGTTAAAACTTATAAACTATCATACATATTTCAACCATTTCAAAAAGCTCTCGTGGTCTACCGCTTACAGAGCCACTATTATTATCAGGTAGTGGATTGGGTCGTGTACGGGAATGCGCCTGTAGATCAACACGCGGGGGACGCGTGCGACGCTACGCCGGCGCCGCCCGCGCCACGATTAGCGCCGCGACACTTTCTACGCGTCGATCACTATGCCCAGTACGCTTAGTATAAGTTTTACTTCACCAAAATACTTCTCGATCGCGTTTACGTAAAAATTTCAATTCTATGGAAACATGGACAGCGTCTCCGCGCGCGCGCATCCATTACGCTTAGTATAAGTTTTACTCCACCAAAATACTTCTCGATCGCGTTTAAGTAAAAAATTCAATTACTAGGGAAACATGGACAGCGTCTCCGCGCGCACGCTTCCATGTTTCCATAGAATTGATTTAATTACGTAAACGCGATCGAGAAGTATTTTGGTGAAGTAAAACTTATACTAAGCGTACTGTATGCTTAGTATAAGTTTTACTTCACCAAAATACTTCTCGATCGCGTTTACGTAAATAAATCAATTCTATGGAAACATGGAAGCGCGCGCGCGGAGACGCTGTCCATGTTTCCCTAGTAATTGAATTTTTTACGTAAACGCGATCGAGAAGTATTTTGGTGAAGTAAAACTTATACTAAGCGTACTGGTTTCCATAGAATTGAAATTTTTACGTAAACGCGATCGAGAAGTATTTTGGTGAAGTAAAACTTATACTAAGCATGCAGTTTCAGGCACATGATATTCGACTGGGTTCGACGTTGCCGTACAATATGTATGATGAAGGTTTCTGCGACGGGCTAGTTGGCATCGTGAGGTTTGATAAGTTTGACATTCGAGTGCACATTTGGGATTGGTTGATCAGTTTATAACTAAACTAGCCTTCCGTCCGCAGCTTCGCCCGCGATATAATTAATTTTTCCGTAGGAAAAGGTATTTTCCCGCGGTATAAAGTAGCCTATGTCACTCTGTAGTAATGTAGCTTTCTAATGGCAAAGAATTATTGAAATCGGTCCGGTAGTTTCGGAGCCTATTCAATGCAAACAAACAAACAAACAAACAAACATTCAAATCTTTCCTCTTTATAATATTAGTATAGATAGTATAGATGAACTCATCGCAAGCAAAACTGTAACATCAGACGGACCTCACAACAGCAATTCCACTTGTCAAGAAACCCTCTTTGAACAAGTACTTAATTGCGATTACAGTATCAGGCGAAGATGAAAAGTATCACCTTTAGCTAAGCCTAGATAGTCATGAGCTTTGTTAGCCATATGAAAGTATGTAGAAGTACCTGATGTGCGGTGCCAGATCAACTAGCTGTCTAGCACGAAATAATAATAAGTCTTTCGCGTATGGGTCTAATTTCAAGTTTGTTTATCCCACAGTAAACTGTCAAGTTATCCAACGGATCAACGATATTTGAGTAGGTACCTAGAGCATTCGGGGACTTTTTCATTTACTTTTATTACAATTAACGAGATGATTCGTAACTACAGAGTACGTCAACCGTCAGGGCAAACGGTGGTACTCTTTCTATCTGATGATACCGCATATTTGACAATGAACACGAAACGCGTCAAAGGGTTTTGTGTATACATGTTGTGCTTTGATTAAGGTCAAAACGAGGAATAAAGTGACAACAATGGGCTTTCGCTCAAAGAACAGATAACCGTTAGGGAAGAAAGGGTTTCGCGTGGCGACCACGAACCGGAAGGCGAGGCGTTAGCAGGAAAGTAATCCCTGTATGTATTTAAAGGCATGCGCAATCATTTTTTTGTCAAGAACTCTTGTAAACAAAAGGGTATTTACTTTACTAGCTGTGTAGGCTCTAGCCAGCTAAGCAGCGGTCAGGCGGCAGGAAGCGGCCGCATTAATAGTCCGGCAATCAATATTCGGCGAGCACAGCCGCCGGCGAGCCCTGCCCGCATCGCGCTTCCAGGAAGTCGCGGCCGCGGCGAAGCGACGCGCACTGCACTAGGGATGACACTTGGGGAGTTGGATAGATAAAATAATGTACTAATGTCACCCTATTTCAATACACATGCAAAGTTTCGGCTCTATCAAGAGCCGCAAAATAGGTTATACTTAACTTGCAAGATTTGAATACAGACACACGGAGACTGGGACAGGTAAAATTAAACAAAAACTTTCAACATAATAATATAGATAGAAACTTCACAACAGCATATAAAGCTCAAAGTACATAAAGAGACATGAATTTAAATATACTTGGTGTTATTATTTTTAAGTTATTCCCCAAGTTAAGAGCCAGCGCGTTAATGTGATTGGATTATAATTTTTTGGATGGACTAACATAAATAAATATTTTGATCTATCAATCCCGCAACGCTACTTAACGTAGATTACTAAAAAATTGGCTAGCTCTCTAACCCATGGAAATCTCAAAAAATTTCTTCTTTATATCGTCTAATTATTTCGTAATATTTGCTCACCTTCAAGTTACCTCAGTTCATGTAACATGCACTTGCAATACCAATAAGTGAACAAAATCATTTTCTCGCGCCGTAAATGTCATGTTAAATTCCACATTGTTTCAGGAGTGAGGGCCTGGAGATCTAAAATATAGGTTTCTACCTAGTTCTAACTTCAGTTCCTCTCAAGGTTCGTCACTTTTGACCTTAATCCATTGACATAGAGTCGAAAAGTGACAAACCTTTATTACCCCATGCATTATATTTTTTTACTTTCTTGAGGTGAAAATAAATGATTTACCTATTTAACTACAGTATACATTACCGTTGAAGATCGACATTTACTTATTAATTTATAGCTGCACGACCCCGTGAGGTAACAAAAAACTCACACAACATTTCTCGCGCCGTCTAAATGAAGCTTCATAAAACGCGTGCAACTCGCATTCATTGTAAACTTAATAACCATTCCACGAGCATCCCGGCAACCCTACGCGGGCCGGCCCCCGGCGGCGCCGCGCCTCCATAAATCTCCAGGGCCTCGCCGCCTTTGTTTTTTTCCCTCGGTAATAAGATCGCGCGTCAACGTCAGGTATAGGACACCGGCCGCGCGTAAAGTGCACTCGTGCAACGTCTGCACTATGAATTCGGGAAAGTAAGAATAGATTTTTTAGATTTGTTAGATGAACAGATGTGCAGCGTGGTAGGGTAAGTCACGCGTGCATAGAGAAAGAAATTTAGAAACAAAACTGATGAGCGAATAAGTGGCTACATCTATCCTGCTCTTGGCGAGCATTTTGCCAAACATAGAGAATAAAATAGACATCCGTCGTGAAAACAACAAAAATCTCAAACAACTAAATTTTACACCGAGAGAACTAGAAATAAAGAGGTAATATAAATAAAATAAAATATAGGTAGAGTCGGAAATAAGGTCTAGTTCTCTATCCTTTACCACCCTATAGTTCTATGGCAGTTGTACTCTTTGACAACCCTGTCATGACACTCGATTTTGGACCGTAAATGTTGCTAATTTGAATCGGCTTTGATTTCTGCTTGACAGCAAATATATTGCCGGTATCGATTTAAGGGCCATCAAAGGCTATTTGCACTTAAAAGTCAATGTGACAATCAACCTTCATGTTCTTATTCTGATGTAATACATGTCATCAATAAAAATGGTTGAACTCTACGCTCTACTCGGTCGACCATACATTAATATTTGAGGACTATCCGTTCCATTCCATTTTCTGATCAGATACAACATCATTACAGACAGAAACAACCTAGTGCCTTTCAAGGCCAGAGTGAATAGGCTGTTACTGAACCAATGAGTACACCTTTCATCTCTTTCATCTGCATTTTCTGTCAGGTAATATGGGTCAATCTCTGGTCAATTTATTGTAAAAGAAACTACCTCTAATAGAGTAAATACTGATAAATTAATAAGACAATAATATTGGATTTTTGTAGTAGAATATTTATTAACTACTAGGGCCACCAACAAAAGCAGTGACGTCACCGCTAAGAACCGCGGCAGTCGTTCTTATCAGCGATTGCCAACTCGTGCATTCCGTAACTCATCATAGGAAGTCATCGTCCAGCGAATGGCTGATAGCGATGAGATGACTACGGCCACTAACCCTTGTCTACTACGTAGAAAAATCATTATTAACTCAAAACATATTCGCACTAATGGGAAACGATGACCTACATACCTATGCCTGGTTATACGCGTGGTCATGATGGTGGTAGATGTATCGAAATATCGTCTCGAGAGCTTGTTAAAGGTGACTTATTAAAAACTGTTATAGAGTGGTGCGTTAATAATAGTGTCCTGTAGGGTCTCTCTCTCTCCCTTCAAAATCAAATACAAAATCAAATATTTATGTATTCTGTAACTACTTACACATGCCCTTTTACATGTCTATTTTAATATACTACCAGCGATTTCGGAAAAGCCATCATTGCCAAGAAAATGCGCCGGAAAAAACGTGGCAGAAAGTAATTTTTCCCAAAAATAATATTACTGTACAGTACACTTAACTTTTTGGAACCTTAATAATAGTAGGCACAGTCAAGGTCATAAATATACGTACGTTACCAACACGTCAAAAATACACCTCTATGTCACTAATCATACAATCTAATATATAAAAATCTCGTGTCACGGTGTTTGTAAACGAACTCCTCCGAAACGGCTCGACCGATTTTTATGAAACTTTTTTCTCTGCATTCGGCAGGTCTGAGAATAGGTCGTAGGCTATTTTTTATACCGGTATATAAAATATGGCAAAACAACGTTTGCCGGGTCAGCTAGTACAATATAATACAATGACTCTTTATTGTACACCACAAAGAAAACAATACAGAAAAACAAGTACATGGAAAAAATATACAAGGTAAGCAATAGGCGGCCTTATCGCTTCGCTTTTTATCATAAGGTTGGTGTTTAAATGAATTTGACGCGATAACTGAATATATATTTATTTATGCAATCGACTGTACAGAAATTTTCCAAGCTCTAATACTATACTACAAATATCTAAGTAAAATATATCAACCTATCTACTTATCCACGTTTTGGCTCAGTGGTCAACAGTGTTGAATAACGAGAGCCCGAGTCAAAACAGAGGCTTTCGGCTCGTTTGTAAGCCGATCCGATAGCGCTACGAACAATTCCGATTGGCCCGAGAACAAGGTTTTGAAACACGAGTGAATCAGCGCCCATGCCAAGGAAATAATTAGTCGTAGAGATAATCGCTTGAGATGCTTGATATTGTTATAACGTTTACCTTAAGTTGTCTTAACGACAATAACTATTCTGGAACAACACGCCTCGTATACGAAGTTTCTTATGTGGTTCTCTCTCTCACTATGTAATCATAAAATGTGTAGAATACACTTTGGCAAATACCTACAGTGGTGGTCATACAATTAAGAACGATTTGAAGTTTCCGATTTTTTTTTATCTAAATCATGTCATATGTCTAGTTGTGTTCCTTCTTAGAAGTAACAAATTATGTTATAAAATAGCCACATGGATAGAGCAAACGGGATTAAGAATAATAGTGTATAATTGCTAACATTTTTTTTTACAAATTTTATTTGTTCTCTATACTAATAAATTCAAATAGTAATGAAGCTGGACAAATAATTAAGAACGATTTATTAAACTGCTCGAGAGTTGTTTTATATGAAACTTAGATTAAATAAATCATATTAATGTGAAGTTGGTATAGAAAAAAAAAGCAATTTAATACATTTGAATTAAAATTAATAGTTAGTAGCATGTCCACGGCTTTTAATTACGGCTTTACACCGGCGAGGCATTGAATCTATCAATTTTTGACATTTCGCAAGAGAAATAGAGTTCCATTCTTCTAAGAAAACGTCGTACAGCTCTCTCAAATTGCCACACTGTCGATATGAAACCTTTTTCTTGACTTCGCACCAAAGATGCTCTATTGGGTTAAGATCTGGGCTGTTGGCTGGCCAATCTAAGACAGAAACTGATTGTGATGTGAGGAATTCCTTAACGGTGCGTGCAGTATGCTTTGGATCATTGTCGTGCTGGAATGTCCAAATAACCGGAAGCACGTCTTCGGCATATGGTAACATTGTTTCTTGCAGTATATTTTTGTATTGGAATTGATCCATGTTTCCTTCTATCAGCCTAACAGGTCCAACGCCATGTCCAGAAAAGCACCCCCAAATTTTCACATTTCCCCCGCCATGCTTTAATGTCACTTTTGTGTACTTTGGGTCGAATGCTTTATTCGGAGGGCGTCGTACATATCGTTTTCCATCAGAACATACCCTATTTATTTTTGTCTCGTCAGAAAAAAGAACGTTTTTCCACTGTCTGACTGTCCAGTTTTCATACCTTCTTGCAAATGCAAGTCGGGCTTGCCTATGACATCGTTTCAACATAGGCACCTTCCTTGCTATCCTTCCGTTCAACTTATTTTCTACCAAACGCCTTCGAATAGTGCGTGCAGAGATTGCTGAAGGGTTGTTTTCGCCAAAATATTCTTTTCTCAACTCATTAGACCCTTTAAAAGGATTTTGTTTTGCCAAACGAACGATATTTCGATCATCTCGACGAGATGACTTTCTTTGTCTAGGTCCACGTGGAACGTTTGAAGTAGTTTGATACGTGGAAAAATGCTTTACGGCATGGAAAACCATTGTTTTTGAACATTGCAGATAGTCGGCTATCTTTTTATACGACCAATTCTTCTCGCGAAGTTTTATTATTACTTCTCTTGTAGATTTATCACAACTTTTATTTTTCCCCATTGTTTTTATACGAAGTAATCACTTTTAAGACTTTAACAGCACGAAATGGCGCCAAAATTATACGAATAATAATCTACAACCACAGAGCCACACAGTGTTCTCTATTTAAATTTGAAAAAATAATAAACTATTCAGCGTTCTTAATTACGTGACCAGCCAGTAAGTACTAATACTAGGTTCAGATCGAATGTATAAAGTTTCTCTATTAATTTTTTAGCCAACAATGTTGCATAAATGAATGTACCGGTAGTACGGAAAAGTTTTGCAATACCGAGAGAAATAAAAAAAATACGGGCAATTAGTTATACTTGTTACTTTGAAAAAATCATCTCAATAAATAATCGTTCTTAATTATATGGCCACCACTGTATATGTACCTACTTAAGGTTCACATACGTTTGATTGATTCTCATATCGTCGATGAAACTGCAATATCGCGTAACCAACAATTGCTTATACATACCGCGTAACTGACTTGTGGCAATTTTTATAGGAGAACATTAAAATTGAACATCTATGTGTTTATTGATACCAGACTTACCCAAACTTAAATTTGACACCTTTTAGTTAGTTAAATGCAATACCGCGCAGTTTCATCGAGGATAAGCGTTATAGTAATTTAATTAAATTGTATAGGTACCTACTTACCTATATATTTCGTCAATTATACGTACGATAGGCCTCTGAGTGCGCTGCGGTTAGAGGCAAACACTGATAAGCTTGAATCGTGTGCAGTTTCCCGATGAGGAAGCAATTGTTTTATGTGTCCGCCTGCGCACGCGGCGGGGTCAACGTGTAGCATTAATTGGCGATCAAAGTGTCACTCACTGCATCAGACAATAGCGCTGGCCAGTCAAACTACTTCAAGCATAGTGAGCTAGAATAAGAATATCACTTTGCCTTTTTAGAATTCCTACTTTAAAATAAAAACACGTTTGAATTCGTGTGCTGTGAGTTAATTTAGACTGGTAGTCCATTTCCGCTGAAAAAAGGTTTCTTTTTACATAAAATTGACCTGTGATTGGCCCCTGTTATATCTAATGAAAAGTGCAGTAGCCAACGATGTATGTCATTCACTGGTTCAGTAACATTTGTCCACTCTAGCTTTGAAGAGCCCTCGGTTATATCCTGGGTTGTATTGTAATAAATAGCTTGATTTGGTAGTATTTGCGGTTGTATGCGTTGTTCGAAGTTGTATGATATTAGATTTTTTTTTATATATTGGACAGATCGGTGTGATTATTCCTTGACCAAGTCTGAATCCTCGCAAACTGAACAACTTTTAATGTCACTCGCTATTTTTTATTCATCAAGCCAGAATCGAACCGAACAGGAGATGGCAGGACGACTTGAACGCTTCGAAATGAAATGAAAGCAGCAGCATTCAATAATAGATTAAAAAAGCCGAGTCCAAGCCTAAAGTAGTGGTAGATCTGCTTTTTTATAGTGAAGGCTGTATCTACATGCCATACAGGTATACGCAGTACCGTCTTGTCCTTAAGGCCATTATGGGGCACATGCCCAGAATACCTGACCTCACGGGGGCCCCGGAAATAATATATTTTATCATCATCATCCCAGCCTATATACGTCCCATTGCAAGGCACAGGCCTCCTCTCATAATGAGAAGGCTTGGGCCGTAGTTCCCACGCGGGCTCAGTGCAGATTGGGTATTTCACACACACCATTGAATTTCTTCTCAGGTGTATGCAGGTTTCCTAATGAAGTGTTCGCTTCCGTATATGTATTATGAGAAACCAAATCAGTGACAGTCTTTTTTTATTTCATTCACGTAACAAACATGCGTTCTTGAAAACGTGTAGTTTAAACCTTGTGTCCAACATCGTTGTGATACCGATGGTTTTGCTTGTTTCCAAGATTGGGAACCTTCTTTCTGTTTCCGAGCGTAGAGATCTGGCAAAAATTTTAGTCACATCGGTTAAACTGTCTACGAAGTCTTCTTCAAGAGGGTCTTCTGTTTGCTGCAGCATTTGACTGAGCGCATCATTCCAGCTTATATACATCCCAATGCAGGGCACAAGCCTCCTCTCAGAATGAGAGGGCTCAGTGCAGATTGGGAACTTCAAACACACCATTGAATTTCTTCTCAAGTGTGTGCAGGTTTCCTCACGATGATGTCCTTCCGAAAACTCAGAGGTGCGAGCCCGGATTCGAATCCACGACCCTCTGCTTGAGAGGCAATTGGTCAAACCACTAGGTCTCCACGGCTTGTACGGCATAAATTTCGCTTACATGAAATTAAATGGCGTCAAGAAGCCCCGGACGGCAACTGGGTATGGTTCCACTATTTTCTATAGTAGTCAAAATATTCTCTTGTTTTTTACAACCTCTCGTGCCCAATGAAATGTTCTCGTAAACATTAGTAGCGGTCATGAGTAACACGATTGTCGCAAGGCTACCTCGCCTGATAACAGACAGCCTTGCAACCGATAAGAGGTGCAACGGTAGTTACATAATCGGTACCAAACTGAACTACCTACGCCTTTGAGTTTCACAGTTCTTGCATGAAAATTTACGATCAGTTTCACACTAACGAGTAGGTTGTACATAGAAGGATGATATCTGTTACCGATATTGTGCCTCTTTAAATGAGCATTTGATAAAAGGAGACCCAAACAAAATCATGTAGTTGACGCGCGCGCATTAGACGAGGCGCAGTTTTGCCTTTGCCTGGCCTCAATTCAATATTGCTATCTTTAGTTTCGTTTAGGTTCATTTCGTCCACATTCCTGCTTCGTTCACATTCCTATTTCGTCCACATTCCCATTTCGTCTACATTCCCATTTCGTCCACATTCCCATTTCGTCCTTTTCCCACTTCGTCCATATTCCCACTTAGTCAACATTCCCATTTTGTCCACATCCCCATTTCGTCCACATACCCATTTCATCCACATTCCCACTTAGTCAACATTCCTAGCCGATTTTAATGCGGTTTTCGCTATCATTTAGTTTAATTCTCAGGGAAGATTTTATTTTGTGATTTAGGTATTCATGTTAAGAAAAATACTTGCTAAGCACGGTGCGTTTCAATACTATTCAGATACACTACCAATTTCGTTACTATTTTGTTACGAAATGGGAATGTGGACGAAAGGGGAATGTTGACAAAGTGGGAATGTTGACGAAGTGGGAATGTGGACGAAATGGAAATGTGGACCAAATGGGAATGTGGTCAGATTGGGAATTGATTGTAGACGAAATGGGATTGCTGACGAAGTGGGAATGTGGACGAAGTGGGAATGTGGACGAAATTCACCTAGTTTAGTTTTATGTATATAGTCTAGCTAAGCCGTGCACTTTCAAATCAATACCGTCACCTTGTCTTCTGAATGACCAACAACCGTCAAAAATGATCAAACGGCTATTATTTTTCGCCTTATCATAGTATAATCAAATGTAAGCCCTTATGATCCGCATTCAGCCCAGCAATTGTATTGAATAGATGTCCAATCAGGCTCCGGTCTCACGCGGGTTCGCGACAACGGCGACTTTTTTTATAAGGCGACATCGCCAACCCTTCTACGTTCCCACGAACTAGTCGCTCTAGTTCTTTGTCAATGCGCGCGCTTTTTCCCGAGGTGAGGCAAAAAACCACCACCGATAAGACACGTAGCGATTCGTTTGAGCAACTCCACGCTATCGCCTTGCGATTGCGCTGGTTTGAGGCGAATGGGCTTAACGAAAACAAACGCTATCGTAACTTCCAGGCATGTACATAGTTACTACAAAACTACAACGGTCGAGATTTTTTAACAAATGAACATCAGGTTCGGAACTGAGATCTGATGCGGTGCAAGTTTTTCCAGAACAGACTCATCTATTGCTTCTTTTCTTAGGTGACATAGGTACCGGAAATCGAATGGAATTAACAGGCAGCGTTGTCTTAAGAATATAACTAAGTACTCTATCAAGTTGCATAAAGAGAATATTCAAAAGAAATGCCCTAATCAAGCCGAATGAGGAACTAGAATAAAGTTCTAAACGCAATAAAATAATATGTTAATTGGACTACGTTTGCATAGTAAATTACTTTCATCATCCCAGCCTATATACGTCCCACTGCAGGGCACAGGCCCCCTCTCAGAATGAGAAGGCTTGGGCCATAGTTCCCACGTGGGCCCAGTGCGGATTGGGAACTTCACATACACCATTGAAGTTCTTCGCAGGTGTATGCAGGTTTCCTCATGATGTTTTCATTCACCGCATAGCTCATGGTAAATTTCAAATGTAATTTCGCACATAAATTCCGAAAAACTCAGATGTGCTAGCCGGGATTTGAACCCACGACCCTCTGCTTGAGAGGCTATACGTCAAATCACTAGGTCACCAAGGCTTCCCTCAATCAATATTGTATTTGGTTGGAATACAAAAAGTTTCAGTTGTAGTTACGAGAGGCCTTATTGTCTAACGCACTCGGAAGGACAATCGCGTTCACCACTTCTTTACGATACAGGGTAAGGGTAGACAGAGATCGCGACCGCTCGGGCGTTAGGCAATACGGCCTCAGTACCTCTACCATGAGTTACACTAGTTTGCAGTGACCGTACTCGCTAGCGACGGCGTAAATGATTTGTATGGAGAATTGTACTTCCGTAAGTGACCGCTAGAGGCGCTGTACACAATTCTCTATTCAAATCATTTACGCCGTCGCTAGCGAGTACGGTCACTGTAAACTAGTGTAACTCATGGTAGAGGTACAGGTTGCTTTGTGATTTTAGATACAAACATAAATTATACAGACTTTGTTTTAGTTGCTTCGTGTTATTCATAATACTAACCCCCTTTATTCTGAATTGGGCGCAATTCAGTTTGCCTCTTGGCAAGGGCCTCCTCCAGCTTCTACGCTAGGTAGTAGTGGTCATTTTCTCCCTCGGTGACGGGCCATGGTGGGAGAGATTTTGTTTTTGCTTTATTTCATTCTTTGTGTAAACTATTGCCATATTTGTTTTTATTTTTTCTGTTTCATTTGACAATGTATCTATTTTTTGTTACTGTTACTCATAACTCGCAAGTGTATCTTTCGGCGCTCGCTGATATTAAATATTTGAGAATTTTCACAAGTGAAAAGTAAAATACCTTTGACAAATAAAGTTCTTTAACCTATCGTCACATCATAAAGCGCGCGAGATACAAATTAGATTAAGTAGTAGACGAAGTCCCAGAGTCGTACGAAATATCGCAGTTATCAAATGAGTTATCATAGCTATTATGTTTCCGAACTCTATTAATATTACAAACAATTTCTGGATACACGCACAGCAGGTTATAATTGAATTAATTATCAATTATGTTCGCGGACAGTAATGACAATGCGATTTTGGATCGGTTAATGATTTGAACCAGAACCAGTTGCGTGACTCTACTTCCGCTGCCGTACGGCTTAATACCGGTTCCGGTCGAGCAATCATCACTTATTATATGTATGAATGATAATTATGTAAAATAATATTTTATAAAATAGTCAAAAAAGCCGTGGTGTAGCGGTTTGACCTTTGCCCTCTCAAGCAGAGGCTCGTGAATTCAATCTCGGGCTCGCCCCTCTTGAGTTTTTCAGAATTCATGTGCAAAATTACACTTGAAAACCATGAGCTTTACAGTAAAGGATAACCATCGCGAGGAAACCGGCACATATTTACGTAGCAAGTCAATGGTGTGTGAAATTTGTAATCCGCACTTGCGCTTCAGTGGTTCCCAACCATTTTTTGGAATTTGAACTTGACGCTTGCAGAAAGTTGTCATACTTCTAAAAAGCAGGTGCGATTCTTCCGACTAGTTCGTACTAAAAAACTATATTTGATGGTATCTTGATCGGTACCCCTCATAACCTTGATTTCGAATACATAGCATAATTTTCTTGATTTTAGAGTGAATCGCACCAGCAGTTACCTAACGCGATTTAACGGCTGTTTTGGCATTGGTTCGGTATAGTTAAAGTAACTTGGTGCGACTGATTCCTAATCAGTCTTTTGTTTACTCTCCCACCATCCACTTCGTCACTGGAAGTCCATACGCACCGCGTTCATTGACGCTCATCCCACGTATTCCGCCAATACCCGTAGAAAGCAAAGGCCAAGCGCAGCTTGCAAGTTTTTACGTAACCACGCGGGGCGGCGCGGGCGCGGGAGGCGAGTGTAAATTATCGGGCGACGCGACGGCCGGATGGCGGCCGGCACCGAGAGCTCTTTACGCCGCCACCGACCGATCGTTGGTGGGCGCCGCTCTGCTCCAAGGGCAAAAAACGGACCTCCATTTATCGAGAAACCGAGGATATCGGAGACGAAAACAACTGTTTGGAAAACCCCCGTGATTTATACACGATGGCCTTTACTCGCGGCTTCTCGCGTGAATCATTACATCAGGCAGCTAAATTGAGATTCCGGGACTACTTATAATAAAAAATATAACGTGGTCTTCATTTACGAAATGCAAAATATCAAGTCACTAGACTAAGCGTTTGAGATTTTGGCATGAAAAGTAGCCTACCTACGTGTTATTCTCGAGATCAATTCCATCTAGCAAATTTATCGTGAAAGAATAAACAAGCACACAAACTTGCAGCTCATTTTACCATAGAAGCAATAAAACAGGTAAAAATGTCGTGTATTGGAACAGAGGCAGCGAATTATACGGGCCACTTAATGTCCGAATGGCATCATAAAAAAGTGCCCAATAACGGAAAGCAGAGAATTAGAGAATTGGCATTGATGGTTCTCTATAGAAAGACATAGTAAAACCTAAGTTCGTGTCGTAGTGTTGACTTAATAGAATGGCTTATCACTCCACTATATTATGTAAAATTGCCCGTGACAGTCTCGCCAATCTTGACTTGAGCATATTGAGATATGGCACGAGGACGTAGGTATATGTACACACTACGTTATGTTCTACCTACGTATGAACGAAAATGGCATAAATAATAAATACCTTAAAACTATTCTAACAAGCCCAAACACGGCTAGGTTACATTGTTCTATCTTGGAATTCCAGTGTCCAGCTTCCAACGCATCATCACATCAGCTAGATGGTACATATTAGTGTATTGTCATCAGACCTACCTACGTAAAGTTGCTAAGTTTCATGTCAATACCACAATTAGAAGTGGGTAAACAAATTATCGTCTGATTCCGTTACAGACAATTTATAAGAAAAGCTAATTAAAGCGTGTTAAAAAGTAGTAAATGCTGACTAATTATTTAGGTATGTCTTAATGGATTGTATCATAATAGTTATAATTGCAATTGGTCGTGCAATTTAAATTACAGGAATTACCAAAGCACCGTATGTAGTTTCCAGTTTTTAATGTATGCACCTATATGTAGAATATCTAACCACGTTGTTATTTAAGTTAGAATAAACATTTAATATTTAATATAAAACAAATGTGACTATACCGTAGCAAGGTGCATTAGCATAATATAATAAATGATAAGATTGATAAGTTAAGAGTCCGGGTATAAATTTTTGTAGTTTTTGATCGTTTTTAATTAATAATAATAGAAATTTAAGATTTTCAAAAGTATACTATTATTTTTAAATGGTTTCTCAAAACTGCAAGAAGATTCTGTTTTTTCACGGACTTCGATGAAAAATTTGTAAACTTAGTTAAAAGTTTATTTGAAAAGAAATTGTTTATGACTATTTGAACTTTTTCTATTATACTGGCTAAATAAAATAAAACTAGAAATGTCCGGATTCTGAGCTCCAAAACCCGGGGATTTTACGCTAATGTCCTGATTGCAAAATTTTTGAGATGGCAACACTAGTTTTAGCTCTTCTTTTGTCCACTTCTTATAGGCAGCTTATAATATGGGATTAGTAAGGGCAGAGTGGAACGCAGCGCCGCGGCCGCCATTTGCGACACAGATACATAAACGTCGGGCGAGCGGTAATGACCCGCGCCCGCGCTTCCACGCCGCGACGCCGCGCCAGGCCCTTGTACCTACTACGAAATTCGATTTTCGAACTTCGTATCGTTCCATTCGTTCCGTTCAATAGTATTAAATAGAAGACTGAGAGGGACGGCACGATACGAACTCCTAATTTCGTATTAGCCCCCCCTGCACACTGTCAATACCTCGACGAGCGACATTCTGTGATTACGATAGTGGTATACGGCTCTTATTAGATGCTTTGGTCTTGAAAACAACCGGTTACTTAATTGCTTTAGTTGTTTAAGATTCTCGTCCATAATAATTAAGTCACTTACTAATCAAAACTGGCTAATTGTGAGCCGTATTCGCGCATTGAGGGTTCCGCACTAATTTAAAAACCAGCAATCAATAAATCTGTCCCACAAAAATTTTGCGGATCACTGGTTTGCGGTCTTTATTTGTTTACTTGTGTTGCAATGCAAAGCCTTACTTCTGGTTATATTTCTTAACTCTATGTATGTTAATGTGTAGGTATGTCTCCTATTTATAGATTTTGCTTCCTACGGTTTTTGTACAAAAATTCACTTTATAAAGGATGTGTGTTCCGAACGCGTGAATCCAGAAACCTAACTTTTTAAGATTTCAGGAGAACATAGTCCTATAATAATAATAATAATAATAATAAATCTTTATTAAATTTTACATTTAGGTACAATTAGATAACTTATACACTAAAATATTTTAAATTAGAACAAAAACAGTTATGTATACCTGAACTAGGAAAATTCCTGTGTTTCAGGTGTAAAAGAGCTAACAAAACTTAACTTAAATATTAAATTACATGCAAAAGAAACAAAATCATTTAGGACAATTTAAATTGTTTTAAGTAATTTAAGTAACCAACTAACTAATAGAATTATCTAACTAACTGAACTATACTATGTTTATTTTAGAACAACTAATAATAGTTCTGTATCTTCATAGGACATGTGTTGAAGTGCTTCTTGAAGAATTTTCTTAGTTTGGATGTAATTATGCGCATAAAACTCAACTTTGGCGTTTAACCTGTTATAAAGGAATGGTGCCAGGAATGCATGAAATCTGGAGGAGAAAGGGTGTTTCTTATTTAAATTTGGTGGGCAAACTATATCCTTACGTCGCTTGTTAGTAGTTTCAATATTATATGGCAAAGCAGCATGCTGTTTTAGAACCGTGTTGATTATAAATAATTGTCTCACTGTTAGTACCTTGCAGGATTTATACAGAAGGTCCGTTGGATACAGAAAAGAGCGAAAAGTAGAGACCTTTAGGATTGCTCGCTGTGCCCTTTCAATGGTTAATAATACAGATTTGTATGTGCCACCCCATGACGTAATGCAGTATGTTAATATAGACTGACACAAACCAAAGTAAACTAGACGCATCGTTGTAGAGTCTGCAAATTCACGTAACTTTTTAAAAACATATATTAGCTTCCGGACTCTACCACTTAAGGCGGCAATGTGTTGTTTAAATGAGAGTGTGTCATCTAATATAACACCCAGATATTTAATATTTTTTGCCTTTGTAATCATAGGACATACGCATGAGTCTGAAGTGCAGTTACAATTATGTGCAATTATTGTTAGGTTAGTTGTGGCATAATTCGATTTACGCATTGTGAATTGTACATAGTTAGTTTTTGCTGCATTTAGTGACAATATGTGTTCCCGGAGCCAGTTATTAACCACATCAAAGCCTTTTTGTGCGAGCTCGTAGACCTCTTTTTCTGTGCTGGCAGAAAACAAGAGAACAGTATCATCAGCATATGAAATAATTTTACCACCATCCAATTTTAGGTCACATAGGTCATTAATATAGATTAAGAAAAGCGTTGGACCTAGAATACTTCCCTGTGGGACTCCAAAAGGTTTATTTTCAAGGTCACAACTGAGAGTATGGCCTATTTTGACACATGAGTCCTAAATGTTTTATATTAATTTCAACTTGATACATCTACGCGTTCCTTATTAAAAGGGTTTTTACAGATAGACTGGCAACGAAACAATCTTGTTTCTTTTGGAGGCTAGCAACCCTAAAAACCATCAAAAACTTAAATTTTCTCAAAAGTCTCGATAACAACATGTACTACATCCGTTGCTGTACACTTTGATGGAACCCAAGGATATCAATGACTAAATATTTGACTCTACATTGACACAAAAATTACTTGGAGACACACAGCACCGCGCCTTCCTGGCGGCGAACAATCGCCGCTGAAGCGAAGGCGATAGGAATGACTTGGAGCGAAGTAAAACGCGAAGCTCAACACCGTTCGAGATGGCGACGTACTGTGGACGCCTTCTGCCCCATCCAGGGGGCATAGGACATTAATTCAAAGTAAGTCATTACTTTCAAGTAAATTAACTGCATAAAAACTCACTCCTTTTTAAACAGTTAATCTATCTACGTCAAAGTAATGCTTGACTTCACTTTATCCGCATAAATACGATCTGAACGAGCCGAGTGCTTACAGAACCTGACTGCAAATTTTGATATCCCGGGATCAAACCACGGTCGGGTCATATATTTGTAACAAAAACACCAGTTTTTGTCAAGTTTTGGCTGTTAATAGGTATTAAGTCAATTGATGTTAATTATCTAGTGATAATTATTTAAATAGATCATAGGATATCTACATAATATCTGTTACGTGAAATACGAGTTTATTAGAGGTGTACACCTATTAAAAGCTTTTTATTAAACTGCAATGCTTGTATGTATGTATGTAGTTATGTACGTCATCGATACACGGCACCATATCGATGATGTACGGGTCTAATCTTGGAAGTCGAATTGGACCCACTTCCAGTGGTCGGGTTTACTTGAAATTTGGTATACTTTGTAGGCTAGATGACAATGCAAGTACAGTAAACAAAAAGTACAGTCAGCCAAAAGCTTCTATAGAAAAAGAAATTTTTAAGAAAAACTTATTTTAATACTACTTAATAACGATTGAATTGTTCGATCTAATTGTTTAATATTTAGTAGCCTGAGGCAGCAACGATCTGCAATTATTCACGCCGCGTTATCATCACGACATTGATATACCTACATACTAAGCGTCACTCTTATTTAAATTATCTCGTACGTAGGACCTTACAAGACACCCAGACATTATTACATATGTATTTATAATCACAGAACCTGACTGATAGTGTATTAACCACTAAACCAAACGGCCGACCTCGCCGAAACGTGTTTTTCTAAAAATTCCTTCCAAGAATGACCATTCCGATATCGTTATCGCCACACCGCGGGCGCGATACGAGTACCTGCGTTCGCTCATTATGCGTCTACCTGCGCCGCGCCTAATTGCATGCTGCGACTGCGCACGGCGCGAGTTTTTACTGCGATCTTGCGTTGTCATGACACCCATGCCAACGCTAAGGGACACGATCTATCCTAAAGCACAGTTTATGTCTCATAACCATGCAAGTTGCATTACACTGCGGCCCTTGGCCACTTCAAGCTCGTTTTCTTTACAGCCTCGCATTGTAATGTAAATTGGACAATCTTTTTTGACAGGTCAAAACTGAGCTAAACCTGGCTCATTTGATATTGTATTATTCTGCAAGTTGCGTTGTCGCCATATGCAACTTTCTCGTTTTATCCAAAAGCAATAAACTTTTGCTATATCTGACGGCTGGGCTAATTCTGAAGGGACATTTTATAATAACCAAAAAAGTACAAACTTACTCAAGAAAAATCCGAAGCAAAATAGTGGCCATAAATATTTTATACGGTAAAAGGCATATTACGAGCATCTTTTAGTAACTATAAATAACCATCACTTGTTCCAGCTTCTTATTTATTCAAAACAAATTCAAACTCTATTAAATAGAGCTAGGTACTTACTAAACATTTCTGGACAGCAAAAATCACTGTCGCGCTATTTCGAGACAAGAACCGAAGGCCAAAGATTACGGACTGGTCGAAGTGCATCCGAAAAAGGCCCAGCGCCATGATAAGATAAGATAGTCAGTCATACATGAACTGTTCTCGTATTACCTTATCACTAGATTCTACACTAAACTTGCCTTACCCAAGATGCTATTGTTATTTGGCTTTAAGAAATACCTCACTAAGTTGTCGGTTGCCAGCTACTGTTTCAAGTACATATGTTAGTAGGTAAACCCTTTACTGTACAAAAGTAAAAAAAATAATAGGATACATATACAAAGGTGAACTTATCCCTTTATGGAATCTCTAGCTGTCAACCTTACAGTGTATGAGAGGAGCATTTAATTAGGGACCGACTAAGAGCAAGTTCAAAAGTCAAAAATAGTGAAAGCTACAATACAATTCCATATGTAATAAATGAAATTAGATACATAAACTCATGAAAAAAATCTATTATGAAATATACAACTACATATGTACAAACGACTACATTCAGCGAGTGAAAGCAATATAGCATTATATTACTTCGCGGGACTACAAATGATTCCGATCGGATGATTATGACGTCAACTATGACGTCAGCGTACGAGACTATACGCCGGCTTCATCGGCTCAATGTAATGTGCCTTATATTTTGACTATAGCTTGGCGGAAAATCAACACGTTATAAGTAAAGGCACGTGAGGGAGAGCGAGCACCTGCCTAGCAAAAGCAAAATGCTCGAATCCTTTAAGCGGCAAAAAATCGCGAGCGGTCCCTTTCACGTGTCGCATGGGTGCCGCGGGCCGAACACGGGCACATCTGCTCGAGGGCATTAGGTAGTTAAGTACGGTACAATATACATATACCTATATGGAGAACTATAGGTAGATTGTTTAAAATAAACCGAACTATAAAAGGATAAAGCCAGTAAGTAACATTGCAGCTCGATTTTCCGTAACAGAGTTTACATTTAGACAATACATATTATATCACATTGGACAGGCCGGGGCGTAGAACAATCGTCAGAAGCATGTTTTGCCAAAAACATTATCATAGAAAAAATTTCCTTCAGCCCAGGGAGATCAAGAATAATAATAACGTACTTAATACAACAGCTAGAATCGGTCTAGGTATGGGCTAAACTTGTGCTTCGTGTCTTAGGTATATTTTAGAATGATGAAATTTAAACAAAAGTTTTTCGCTGTCAATCGAGACTAATTATTTGGTGGTTAGAAGGTGGTTAGGTATCAAACAGTAGCAAAAAGCTAGTGCATTTTGGTATGTATTTTCGAAACATCAAATATCTCCATTGGTCCTCGGGTTCTATTCTGACGCTTACCAGTTAAGATAATCTAAATAAAGTGAAGATTTCTACAGTAAAATTATTTTCTCATCAATGAATTGCTCACTTAAACTAAAGCTCTGATTACTCAAAAAACATTCCAGTAGCATGACACTGCGTCGCTTGGTTTAGTAACTTGTTATTATCGCGGCCTCGCAATACTATGCTACTGGAATGGTTTTACTGGAATAATGTAAACCGGCCATAAGTAAAAAAAATAAAGCGCTGGTTATTCCCGGCCGGCACTGGCATCTAACGCAAGCTGCCGCGGACACGTAACGCGTCGGCGCATTGTCGCGCTTTCCGGGAAAAGATGGCCGCCGCGACCGCCGCGCACTGGAGCGTGCGCGCGCGCGGACGGCGGCGATAGGGTTGCCACCGTATTGGTAAGTAGGCACCATATGAATGGTTTGTACAAATGACAATTTGTTTCTGTGCTAAATTGACACCATACTTTTTGCACTCATGTAAACACTATGGAAATATACTATGTATGGATACTGAGGCATAGAAGCTAGAAACCTAGATAGGGATTGCGTTAATTGGTGTTCTAAACATATAATATGAGTCTTAGAAAATTCAGAGAGATATTTTCATTTCCTAATTTAACTGTTTACAAACTGGGGCCTAGTTAAAAAGAGGTAAGTTTTCAAATTATATGTAGCTAGTAAGCCATTAGTTTGACTTTAATTCTATTCTTCTGTCAAAAGCAGGTCATTTATTTCACAATTTCACATATTTAATATGTGTGTAAGACAGTGAAGTAGACAACACATTACAACTCTAAACGCCATGTTTGATACATATAATATATGCATTATGCAACTGACTCCGTTCCGGCACATCACGTCCCGACACGCCAGACAAATATAAATCCAGCTTAAAACAGAGAACAGCTACATTATTTATCACACTCTAACTCAGCCCCAGTAACCAAGCATGACTCTCCATTATTTTGGCGAACGTAATCCCCACGGCAAATAATATAATTAAATACATCTCTTTTTAACACCTAAACCAAATTCTTACCATACAACAAACAGGCAACCCTAGCAATAAATCATTATCAGCCGCCGCCGCGTAAAAACTAATTGTCGGGAGCGGCGCGGGCGCAGCCGCGACCGCCCGACGCCTCGCCGCGATAGCGCTACGATAAACGTACCCAGCGATATATTGGGTCGTGGGATGGGATGATTTTGACTTCGATTCATCTTTTATAATGTGGAATACTAAGAAATGGAATTCGCTTCCGTCGTCTGTTTTTCCGGATAAATACAACTTACGGCTATTCAAGGCCAGAATGAATAGTTTGTTACTGAACTCTCGAGCTAACATCTTCGGACTTACCAACACCCAACAGGTCATATAAAGGGTCAATCGCTGGTCAGTTTTGGATAGAAAACAAATGACACTAAGCAATCAACATTATTGTTCCCCGCACTGCACTTTCCCCGGACTAATGAATAAATTGTATGCCTGTTCCCACTAATTAATTTTAGGTTTACCCGTAAAATAGTAATTTCGATGACGAAAGAAAAAAAAAATGTTGGGAATGCTTGGAAAGTTTCGCACACCTAGGCGATATACGACGTCAGAGTTTTCAGAATTAAATAAACACCAGAATCTCTTGCAGTTTTAAAAATATGAGTTTTATGCTTGAATCCTATTGAATTAGATTTTTTTTACTTGAGGCTTCGCACTTGGCCTGCATGTGAATTACGGCCGGCCCAAGCTCCTCATTTCAAAAGGAGGCTGGTGCCCTGCAGTGGGACGTATTATAAGATGGGATTAGGTCACACAGCCGAATTTCGAGCAAACAGTTTGCGACGAAACGAAAGTTTCACTTTTACAATTTTTTTTTACTTCGGATGCTAAGGTACCGCGGTCCCGCGGGTATTTCCAAATTCCATCAGGTACAACTATGTATGAAAACAATGTAACATTTTTAAACGGCCATTCACCAACAAACTAAACAAAGCCTAGACACACAGCAGAGTAATGGCGGCCGCGGGGACTGACGCGGGTCCCTTTGTTGCTTATTACGGTTAAGTAGCGATGCGTCCGTGGGATCGTCACAGTGTCGCTTCTCGGAAACCCCTTATCGAACGTGCGGCGGTGAAGGCCATTCTGGCCATATTTTAGCTATCCCGCCTCGGGGGTGCGACGCGTGCCTCATTTCTAGAGACGCACAAATGCACAATGATTCAAACATTCAAATTCTCAGGTTCAGTTCGTGCAAGAAGTTCGCAGAAAGCAATACCCTCAGAAATTATTTTATACCTACTGCCATCATCACGTGAATTGGAATTTTTCACCGGACAAAGCTCATTTTGCAAGTTTTAATTGACTGACTAATTTATCTTCTTAATAAGTACTTAATAGCCAGCATTCTGGAACCTTTTCCACATATCTAGGGACACTACGTGGTATGACTGCTCTAGGCAGACAGTTGCAGAAAATTGAATGCACTGGACATTACATATTTGTTTGTTAAAAGGCTTAAAAGCGAAATGGTTATGCCAAATATCACATGTTTAATTAGAGCCGTCCAATCAACATATCACCAACGAACGCCTCCCACACAATTCGCTTTCTAACGCATCCCAATAAAATATAGGTTGGTTAGACACTTAAAACTTCCCATCTACACTAACACAAATACCCTAAAAGCGGCATAAAGTCAAACAAGAGCTAATAAAACAGTTTAATTAGCACGAACCTTCCTGTACAAAATGATACGTATAATATATACTTACTTCTGTATGATACACGTTCGAGCCGAGCAACAGGTAATGGCTCCCATATTAAATTTGTTTTGTGTATTCGCACTTCACTGGGCCACTTTATTAGGGGCGAGTTATTTTAATTTACAACTCAGAATTATTCCCCAGAGCGCTTTTATTTGGCGATAACTCTGTTACAATATAATACGCGATCTACATTGCACGCTTCATTTTTTAATTAAGTTATCACGCACGTAAAATGTTGGTATTGCGAGCGTTGTATAACGCGTGTTAATGCATTCCCGCTGTCGATTTCTTGGTGAGTTAGTTACTAACAATAAGGTGATTTAGTCTGGTCTTTAATGAAAAGGGTAATGAAAGCTTGCAATTAGGCTTAGATACTGATAACATTTTATCTGTAGGGAATATTAAGCGTAAGCTTAGACTTATGAGTTATGATGTAGGTGTGTAGGCTACTTAAACCATCAAATGAAAACTGTGTCAAACGCGTAGGTGTGTAAACTATGCCTGCGCCTATTCTCCCGATTTCCTTGAGCATTTGCATAATTTTGAAGTGCTATGATATTTATAAATGTTATATCTAAAGGCACACAATTATGTAACGGGTTTAAAACGAAAGCCAAAGGTTACTGAATAAATTAGACGAGACGATATCAAATTACACGCGTACAGATGGTGCGCGGAAGACAAGAAACTAAGCATGCGCATTTTTTGCCCGATCATTATTATTCATAAGGGAACTAGAGTTGCGATCGCGCTGCGCCTGACCCTTTCCTATCTGCGCCCATTGTCTATGCCCAGGAAGTGTAAAAACTACGGCCATAAAGCATGCTTGGCTTTGTCCATCCACAATGAGTGCAGTACGAGTATAACGTCTCAATGCAGTTTTTTACGAGAAAAAGCAGCCCTCGTGAGAAACCCAAACTAGTTGCTGATTGTGGATCGCGGAACTTGTCACGACACGGCAGCTGTCACGTGAAAGGCCAAAGACAAAATTAAATTGAGTTTTTAAAGCAGGAGCAAATCCAAAGAATAATAGTTTCCTCTGGACGACAAAGTCCATGACCACTATTATTAAAACCACTCCTCTAGCATTCTGATACTATAAACTAAAGATAAACCGCATCGGTAAAACATAATTTTGAATTAATAGATATTCATAAAACTAAATATAAAGACGAAACTTAAACACACTACATATTTACAGTAAATCAGCAAACCGGATGATGTAGAGTTGACTCTATATATATAGCAGTCGTTTAACAAAGTTTTAATTAAAGCAACCTGATATACATCAAAATGCAAGTAGATGGTCTAGTTTTGTGAGTCTTGGCTATTTCGTAAAATCAAAATACCAATATTAGTAGTCAACACGATAGTTAAAAAAATAGCTTATTCCATTAAAAAACAGGCAAATATATTTGAAGTAACTTTTCACTTTCGTTTTAAATACCATCGCATTACAATAGACCAGTAGATTAAGTAATACCAAAGCTATAAGAATAAGTTAATGATAAAAATGGCGAGACATTATGATACTTAATTTGTTTATTGCTTAATTTCTCTACCTGTCGGTCCGCGCGTCGCCAGCGCATCGTTTTGTTATTTGCGGCGCCGCGCCGCGCGCGCACCGGCCGCTGGCTCGATTCACGGAACAGGGAAATAATATCTATAAGGGCTAACGAGCGGCCTCTTTCGTCATAACGAGCCTAAAGAATTAACTTAATTAGCGAACAATGAGACGGGCAAACGATGCGGATTTTCCTTTTGAAAATAGTGAGAGGGGATATAACAATACATTGTATATATTATTATCACTTTTTAAATTGTGCTCGAAAGATTCTTAGGTTTCCATTTAAATACATCTTTAGTTATAACTAGCCAGAATGTTTGAAACTTAACGACGTTGTTTATTAAAAAAAATATGCAAATAGAACACAATAAAGTTGTTTCTCAAACTGAGTGATGAAATGAATATGAGTTTTAAACTGTCCATACAACTACATACAAAAGAGGACTTATGTTTTTTACCTACATAAACATAAAGACTGAAACATGTTCACCAGCATGAGATGAATTGCTCAGCAAATTTTATTCTCATGGCCATGACAGCAAGATCGGATTACCTTACATTGTATTGTACTGGGTAGTCGTTAGCGTACTGTTTATGTACAATTTTGTTTCCTTTCAAGTAGAGCTACAGAAAACAACGTGGCGGGCTCGACTGATAATGACCTGATAAGGAATGAGTCACTCCGTCTCAAATGCCAGAGCGCTGCGACCCTGGTAGCTCACAGCTCTAGAGGCGCATTGTAATTACAAGCTTTTATTCAACTTGCCGTAATAGTACGCGTCAAATCTTGAAAGTCGACGAAGTCTTTTGTTAGCCCACTTTCAGTAGTCAGGTTAACTTGAATTTTGACATATATGTAGACTGGATGACAATGCAGGTACAGTCAGCAAAAAGTACAGTTACCAAAAATTCTTGTAAGCATTACCTACAGAAAGTCATATTATCAGCGCAGCGAACAGAGGCTATATGAACTAAAACAATTACTTTGCTCACCCGCGACCTTACAATAGTTACGTTTATGCAAGAAATGTGTGTTCATGCAGTTCCTCCACCTCCACACTGTACGAACACACACAAATCACATAAACACAACTATCACCACCACCAAGCTACACTGAAGCGTTTCGAACTCAAATATTTTACCCTGGGAACGTCTAAAGGTTCCACGGGACACAAACAAAATTTCGAAAACAGTTATCACCTATATGTAGTTGAAAGGTGAAGGTAAATTTCGTAATTAATGCTTGGAGGGCGTGGCTTAGACCAGCGTCCGTGCAAGCGAATAATTAATAGTGAAACGCAAATTGGCCGCGGCGCGGAGTTCACTCCACGTCTCTCGATCTCGATGGAGCGACTACCCTGCGAGTCGAAAAAGTAAGTTAACTTACAATTAATAATGTACCTACATATTGAATAACTACATGTAAATTGTACGGACTAGTGTCCCTGTACTTTTTACGAGTATGTCAGTTGATTGGAGGTGCTGTCAAAATACGGGGTTCTCCGATAAATTTTAAAGCAGTTAATTTTTTTTTGCATATGACAATATGATACAACGGGTAACGTTTTAGAACCATGTGTGCCGTGAAAAGTTAGCAGAGAGGCGTCGTTTTACTTCCTCTTCATTTCGTCTTGGACGCGAAAGAGTTAGTTATTTAGCTATTTCCATACAAACCCAGTGGCCATCTTGGATCGTAGTTTGACAGTTCTCTTGTTTTTTGGTGGACTCTACTCGTATAACTCTCAATCGACATTCTCACGGAGACAGATACTGTAGATAATTGTTATTTATTTATTTAGAGAATAGGGATGAAATGTCTGCAAAACATGTCACACTCACTAGTGATAATGGGTGCAGTTTTATATACGAAAGTGTACTCTTTAATCCATTTTTCTCCAAAACATTTCAACTGGATTTTTTAGGTCATCTTTTTAGTCTAACTTGACGGCAAAAATTTTCAATTGAAGTGAAAATTTACATAGCTTTTCGTAGCATAAGTCCTCTTAACTTAGGTACAGCTACAAATTCAAAATCGTTGCTCGATGCTTCGCTCTTCTCATCTTTTTCTCTTTTCTATTGTACATTGACTATGCCACATAGCATGAAGCCTTCGTGTTCTAACTGCAGCCTTAATATTAGGTAAATACCAGGGAATTCTGGATAAGGCTACCTATAGACATTTAGCGTAAATTATATTCTCTTGCTTTGGCGATCGACCAACAGGAAAGGAAGTGGATTAACATTTCAATACATGAATCTACGGTAGCCTTTAGCAGTGAAGTAATAGCGTAACAAAGATCCTCGCAGTAAATAAGGCATCTTCAAAGGCGCATACTTGATTCCGTTCACAAGGTTGTATGACGACCTCGCGAAAGTGCCGTAGGAACAGCATTGGAAATGAAATAAGGTGAAATCCAAGAGCTTTAAACTTTACTTCCAAGCAAAGCAATGCTTTACCTCGCTTTACCTTTAATCTCACTAAAAAACCTTTTTTACCTTTTAAACATCTACTAGCTGTTGCTCATGACTCCATCTGCAAAGAATTCGTTCATAAATTGCTATCCCGTGGGAATTATGCAATTTTCCGGAACAAAAAGTATCGTATATAACTACAGGTTATAAATCTGTGTGCCAAATTTCATCAGAATTCGGCAAACCATTTAGTGTGAAAGAGTAACAAACATCCACACATCCATCCATACAAACTTTCGCGTTTATAATATTGATAGTACGATGTGTCCAACGGCTTATATTCGTAATCTAATGGTAATGTTTTAATTTTCGTGATTCTTTCACTCATATTGTTATATTTTTCAGGACTTAATAACGAACTAAAATTATAGAAGTTTCGACCAAATTGCAGCGGCTGTGCTCACGAGATATTAGTCAATGTGTCAAAAGGATGCCCAGTAAACGTCTAGCTAGGCTAAATATCATTCTGGTGCACCAAATATAAAAAGACTTAACGAGGTTATAATTAATTAAATGACCATGACGACGTGACCGCCGTCGATTGCGCCGTGGCAACAGTCCGAGCATATCACGCGACGTCGCTACCTACCGACGTAACGGCCCGGCCACGAATTTGCGCTACCGGCGGGGCAGTAATCGTCTTATCAGTTCATTGCGTGTGGCGCGAGGTAAACATTGAGCAGCGAGTGTCTCGACCGCGCAATGAACAGAGCAAACGCTCGCCGCGCCGCCGGTCGCGCGAAGTCGTGGCTGGGCCGTAATGGCGCGGTGCCTTGCGCTTGCCTTGAACCCGCGGTGCTAGGTAGCCATGTTTTATCGAGAGATTTATGAGAATGCAGCACGTACGTATATACTGGGAAGGAATACGCAGTTTACGCGTCTTGGATACAGATGATTTGCTTGACTTGACGTAGGTCAAGACGTTGTTTATTTTATTTAATTAATAGCTGTTGCCCGCGACTCCGTCTGCAAAGAATTATAAATAGCCTACTAAATATAGAGAAAAAGATTCGTAAAAATCGGTCAAGCCGGATTTTGATAACAAACACTGTGACACGAGATTTTTATAATATCAGAGCAAGACTTATTCATTCAACAATGTTAATACAGCTCATATTTCACTATACTTCTACTTAAGGTGGAACGGCACGCTCTAGGCGCGAAATTCAAAATTTTTACAGGTTTTAATTTATTGTGAGTAAACGATGTAACTGTTTAACTTCATATGGTACTTGCTGTTGTAAAACAGTGTTCTTTATATTATTATGTAAAGCTTTTTAAGAATAAAACTGTTAGCTTGATATAAAAGTTGTCAAACATAGAAATTCGGTCTTTCAACGCTTTGACAACTTTTATTTCAAGCTAATAGTTTTATTGTTAAAAAACTTTACACAATAATATAAAGAACACTGTTTTACAAGCCCAAATACCATATGAAGTTAAACAGTTACACCGTTTACCCACAATAAATTAAAAACTGTAAAAAGTTTGAATTTCGCGCCTAGAGCGTGCCGTTCCACCTTAAGCTTAAGTATTGGTCCAGACAAACGCTTAAAGACAGTGTGGAGTATTAACAGCCCAAAAGAATCGAGGCCTGTGCTAGAGCTAGTTACATTTTGCGCGATATAATTTTTAGACTTAGAATTTTGATATATTTTGATATTTTGTAGTGGTAGAGCCATGTTGCAGCTAGCCGCTGCATCACGAATGGGCCGGCTCTTCCGGGGCAGGGCAGTACCACCCTCTCACAGAACACCGGCGTGAAGCAGCAGCACTCCTGCTGCGTTTCGTATGGTCAGTGAGAGCACCGGGGGGCGAATATCTCTCCTCCTCCTCCCCTATTCCCTCTCCTTTTTTAAAGTCTGGCAACACATCAGTGACTCTCTGTGGTGTTGATATTTATGGGCGGTGGTGATTATTTTCCATCAGAGGACCCGCTTGCTCGTTTGCCTCCCTCTCATAATAAAAAAAACATATTTCAAAATATCTACATTAGCTATGGTGAATGAGAGATTGAATTAACTTTTGTATTACTTTAATGGTTTATTTATCTCAATAAAGTCAGTCTTCGTTTAGTATTTGAACAGTGTGGTTCAAGAATAATTTCTCTCACAAGAACATTTAGAATGTTAACTCTTTAGGACATACCAGACTGAACCGTCGATTTGTTAGGTGCATCCTTAGAGTATACAAAAGCAAGCTTACTAGTATTATACTCTATGGGTGCATCAACGTAGATGATGAGATTTGTCTTTTTAGAAAAACATCGCGGTTATGCGTTATAATTTTATTTTTACATTATGTACATATGATTGATTACTATCTCACCTGATGAAAACCGCAGATGAGGCCAAAAATATGTCTCACTGGTTCAGTAACAGCCTATTGACTCTAGCCTTGAAGAGCCCTAGGTTATATCTATCAGTGCCTCTACCATGAGTTACACTAGTTTACAGTGACCGTACTCGCTAGCGACGGCGTAAATGATTTGTATGGAGAATTGTACTTCCGTAAGTGACCGCTAGAGGCGCTGTACGCTTAGTATAAGTTTTACTTCACCAAAATACTTCTCGATCGCGTTTACGTAAAAAAATCAATTACTGGGGAAACATGGACAGCGCCTCCGCGGCCGCGCGTCCATGTTTCCATAGAATTGAAATTTTTTCGTAAACGCGATCGAGAAGTATTTTGGTGAAGTAAAACTTATACTAAGCATACTGTATGCTTAGTATAAGTTTTTACTTCACCAAATACTTCTCGATCACGTTTACGTAAAAAATTCAATTACTAGGGAAACATGGACAGCGTCTCCGCGCGCGCGCTTCCATGTTTCCATAGAATTGAAATTTTTACGTAAACGCGATCGAGAAGTATTTTGGTGAAGTAAAACTTATACTAAGCGTACATTACACAATTTTCCATACAAATCATTTACGCCGTCGCTAGCGAGTACGGTCACTGTAAACTAGTGTAACTCATGGTAGGGGTACTGTAGGCTTATTGTCTAACGTTTTTGACGCTTGCCTTCGCAATCGCTATCTCTTTCTGTCAAACGGTATAAAACGTTGACAGAAAGAGATAGTGAAAGCGAAGGCAAGCGCCAAAAGCGTTAGACAATACGGCCTCTGGACACTACGTTTATGCGTTACACATGTTACACAGGTTACTGTTGAGCACTGTAGAGGTTTTGTTGACTGTCATTATGACTGAATTACTTAATTCGGAATAAGAATTGTAAAACTGCAGTGAGTGTCGTAGAATTAAGTAAGTACACCGAATTAAAGGAATATTACGGACAATCTGGTTTTCTAATTACATGCCTACATAAATGATGACGCTCTTGCGCGTGACAGCACATGCAATAATGCCGTGTGGCGGGCACTTACAGCACGCCCACGACTATGCGCGAACGTTGCCGCGACGAGCGATTACTCTGTTCATTGTACGGCCGAGAGGATCGCCGCATCAATGGTTACCCAGGTTACCTGCCAGCAACACGCAATGAACAGGAAAAACTTTACGAGAACGGTAGTTCGAAACTGAGCCATGTCATCATCAGCATCATTTCAGCCGAAAGGCGTCCACTGCTAAATATAGGTCTCTCCTAAAGTACGCCAAACAGACCGGTCTTGCGCCATCCGCAATTTTAACCAAGTCGTCGCTCCAACATGTTGGAGTTCTACATACATTTAGTACTCCTTTTTAGTAGACAGCTACCTATTGTTTCAAGGTCGTCTTACCGCTGCCTAGTAAAATGGCGCACCTCTAACTGACTCACGCTTTCAACTGGACTGTACCTAACTATAGGTATTAAGGACTAAAAATTCACGTCGCGGCGAGTGCACTCGCGATCGAGCTAATGAGTGTGTGGGCGAGACAGGGGTGCGGGTAGGGCGGGACGGGGGAGGTAATGGCGCGCGGCGTCGGATGTCGCCGGGGGGTGCCGCGCCGATAACAAAATCACTAGAGAACGTGGCACAGGGATGCGGGAAGCGAGACGTGGAAGGGCGCGGATGCGGCATACGGACAAAGGTCTAACGCACTTGGAGCCAAAAAGTTTTCAGAAGCGGTGTTGGGCCACCGCCCACGGCCTAGACCTCTGAGATGCCTCGCGTCTCATAAGATTCTGGTTTTTTGCTCACTTAAAGTACTTTAGTACGGGTGTACTTAGTCTAAAGTGTGGTGCGCCTCGCAAAATATGTACCTATGTATATCTTGCCCACACCAAATTTAGGTCAAGCGCCGCCACTGATTGTTTACATCAAACATACCTAGACCTGGACCTAGCCCTTTAATAAAGCTTTCGCTATTTTCACTCATAATTGGTGAGGCCCAGAAGCGTTTCAACCGCCGTATCCCGTACAAAAATGACTAGCAACAAGTGCGTCAATTAAAAATCCTGATGACAACCAATACGCGTGTTGTGTGGTCGCAGAATTGTAGCTGGTTTTAGTTCATGATTTTCATGAACATTATCTTTTGATTTTCGTAACACACATGATACAGTAGAGACGCTTCTGAGCACTCACACAACTTCTGTACACGCACCCAATTAATAACACGACGACGTGTTGCTAAAATTACCTCGATTCGATCACATTACCGGACATTTACTACTACACTTCAATCTACTCGCTGCAATGTGTTAACAAAGTCCGGGGTGGAATATTAATCTCGAAGAACTCGGTCCGTTTTCCGTAGTAGTATCATAACGTGAAGGTTTGTATGGATGGACGGGTCCTGATGAAATCTGTCACACAGATAGTTTACGTATAACCTGGTTTAACATATAGGATACTTTTATCCCGAAAAATTGCAGTTCCCGCTGGATAGCGTTAGCGATAAACGAATTCTTCGCAGACGGAGTCGCGGGCAACAGCTAGTTGTAAATCTCTTTTCTAGTGACATTACGGTTAGAGCATTATGCTTCTGTCAGTATTGTCTTTCACATAAAAGCACACTGAGCCCGTGTCCAGGGCTCCTGACCTCAAGGGGAGCTGAAAGTCCGATTGTACTGATTCATCAACATTATTCAATCAATTGGTGTGAATTGTCCCGTGATATTTATTTATTTATTCAGTCTTTTACGTTCTACCAGGGCCCCAAATTCGCTGGTGCCCAATAGATCCATGTTATAAGACGGCTCTGATTTTTTTCTTCGCAATCGGAAACCTACCTGTACCTATTTACCATCTAGCTAATATAAAAAAATGTCATTTACAACTTTCCTTAAAATTGTAGTGAAAATTGCTATGTATGACTTTATTCACACTATCTATCGCATTATGGGGAATAATGCGTGGCATAATGCATCGTCATAATTAAATGCTGTAATACATCCGTTAAGGTAATATGTGTCATTAACCATCAGACCATCGGTCAGTTACCTAATATCACTGTACTGTTAAGTGACTCGTATTTCAGTCAAGAAAATTCAATACATTTCCGCGTATTGCTATTTTAGTCGCTATTCGATTTCTGCGTTTATTATGACGTCTCTTGTCGTAAACGTCAATCTCTGACGACTTCACCGTCGTCTTATCTAATGGAGCGATAAGAACTTAGACAGGCATTTCTCATTATTTTACACGTCATTCTTTATCGTTTTGTTGCCTACCCTAACATGGAACTGGACAGTACAATTTATAATTAAGTATCTGCGGTTCCTACGGCCGATAAGAGGAGAAAAGTAGATCTAGCCCATTAGGTATTCTGAGTCTCATGACGGCAAAATTTCAAATTGTCCTCTTATAGTATGAAGTGAGAAATAATGACTATCTTGATCAAGTTGCGATATATACTTCAGGATGAATGCTCACTGGTCGATACTTGATAGGCAAAACTTAATAATTTACCTATGTGTAACGTTAAAGTTCCAACACTGACGTCCGCATAGCTAGGTAGGTGACTGCTCAAAATCGTACCAAGAAATCACATGGCATAAAACAATGTAGAAATGATAAATTGCCACATCAACCCCTTAAGAACTGCGGGGAGATCGGCAATGCCCGAAATACAGTGCAGGCAGGGCGCCGCGTCGTAAATCGCGCGACGCGGCACGGCGCGGGCCTTTGTGTGGCCGAGGCCAGCGAAAACACCACGCACACAGTATCACAGACACACACACAAACACGTAGGACACAGACAAGTAGGTGTAAGGTACTGTATTTGTATAATCAAAGCTGGCCTGTAAGATAAAGGTGCGTTAGTCGGACACTTTCAAATGCGTAGGAGAGGTAGAGGTAGGTGATCTAACGGCACAGGATGCAAGTGTGCGGCTTGCTTAGATTATTGGCTTGTTACCAATAACAAACTCCAAAGTTTGGACTCATTTTCACGACTGGACACGTACACAGGTACGGACAGAGACCTTATTGTTTAAAGAATTCGGAATCACGATAGTTTTTACCACTTCTTTCTCAACACAAGGTTTAGAATGAGTGTGGAAAGACGGTGAATGCAATCACGCGCGCTCGCTCGTTAGATAATAAGGACTTAGGTCTCAGTCGAACAAACGTTATATGCAGTTTAAAGTGGCAAACAAATTAACACGACTCATTAACTGGGAATAAAGTCGTATTAAAGATTCAAAAACATAACAAAGAATGGTGCCGTGATACTTTGGTATCTGGGTAGAGTAGAGCCAAAAAGTAGATTCTTTACATTTCTTTATCAAGGAGAGTGAGCTTGAATTATGGCATTATAACGTAGTATCCAAACGGATTGTCGAAGTCAATACGTTACACAGTACTTAATATTATTATAATTGCAGACACTTGGAAAACAATTGTTTTTTACAAACTTTTATTTAACTTGCCCTGTTTGTTTAGATAAATTCCAGTGCAGTCAGTGGTCGAATTGACTTTAAGGGCATACTTACGTCAGCAAAAATACAATCAGCGAAAAAGCTTACATTAACATTTATTTTTTAACAAACTTATTTATTTAAGAAGAACCAACAGCTGCAAATACAATTTAAATAATCGACATAGCAACACAAAGCCAACAACTCACAAATAAAATAAATAAATTATTATAATGAATTAGGTAAATAAAGACGGCCAAGCTAAAACTAACTCATAGGTCTCGCTCGGCGGAAAATCGCTGTTTATAAGAAAAAGAGTTTTTTGCACAGAAACTCTTTGTTCCCATATCCAATTACGAAAGTTCTTCGATAGTATTTAATTGATTAATTAGGTAACATAAAATATAAAAAGTTTATATCCTGCCTAATTAACTAGTGTTTTACGAGCATTGCCAATTTATCACACCCGTGAGAAGAACCTAAAAAAGTGACTCCATAATCTCATCAACTACAATTACGTAATTGCCTATCTCATTATTAAAAACACCATTTATGATCAAATGGTTTATGTGATGGAAATTCATAATTTCTAAATAGAACTTAAACGTAGACGAAAAGATCGAAATATCGAGCGTAAGTTTAGTCATAATTAGTGTTCGGCGACCGGTAGCATTTTATGTCACTTTGACGTCCACCGTAATGACTAATATGGATAAGCCTGTGTTGTTAAAAATAAAACCATAATATTGTTAAAACTCACTTAATTTAATTTGTTATAGTAAATTATCATAATTATGATATTGTCAATCGATTCCTTTTAACATGAAGGATCCATGTATAATATATAAAGATAACGAAAAGTGGCCTGTATTGTAAATGTTAAAACCTCTATAAATTATCGACGATAGTAAAACTCGATAAAAAAAAATGCATTTTTAACAGACTTCAAAAAAAGAGGAGGTTATCAATTCGTCTGTATGTTTTTTTTTTAATAAGTAAGTATAATAAATTGTGCACGAAATTTAAATATGTATAATCATATCCATGTAATACTAGCGTCAAAACATTGCTACCAGTCGCCGATCTCTAGTCATAATGTAATGTTTGACATAATTTCTGTTAGTCATAATTTTTTTTCCGTCAAAACCGTAAATTTTACAAAAAATGTAAAGGGTCATCTTGTAGAACTCTATGTAGGTATATGTTAGGTTAGGTTTGTTTTACAAAAATTATGTACAATTAATGGAAGCAAAGTAAAAAGAGTTATTATTTAAGTAGTTATTATGCAACTTGATATGGACCCAACACACACACATAATATATTTGGTAGCACACTTTGCGCGTATAGCCAGGCAGGAGTTGCGCGTTGTAATCCCGACCGGCCGGCACATCCGAAAAACCTTAGGTACATTTCATTTCATTGAGCAAACGAACCGACTGCAGATAAAAACAAATTATATTGTAACTATTATTATTATTATCTTGTCAAAGCCTCTATTAGCTGTCTAATACATGTATTGTGTACATAATTTTCCTTTGGCTTTAAATAATGACTGTCTGTCACCTCACGCTTAAACCACCAAAACCGATTTAGATGAAATTTAGTATAAAGATATTTTGAGACCCTGGCAAGGACATAGGATAGTTTTATATACCAGTACCTTTACCATGAGTTACACTAGTATACAGTGACCGTACTCGCTAGCGACGGCGTAAATGATTTGTATGGAGAATCGTGTACAGCGCCTCTAGCGGTCACTTACGGAAGTACAATTCTCCATACAAATCATTTACGCCGTCGCTAGCGAGTACGGTCACTGTAAACTAGTGTAACTCATGGTAGAGGTACAGAAAATTGTATATGTCCCGCGGGATAGCGATAAACTACCTTTTCGCCATCAGAGTCGCGAGAAACAGCTAGTGTTCTATTAAAATCACTAATTGACAAGAAAGCGTCGGCCGGCGCGTAAACTAGAAATGTAATGGCTATAACACGAAGCCGTATCGAAAGTAACACCGCCAGAATATCTGGCACTTCCCGAATAAGCAATCGGCTTGCGTAGTATAATGCCGTTTGTCAGTGTCCCTTAGTATTTCCACGCTGCAGACAGAAGGACGCATGACGACAAAGGAACTAGAAGCCACTTATGCTACGTGCTGGCCGGCTGCCAAGTAATCAGCCGGCGCGAAGCTGGGTGCCTCACTAATCACGCACGCTAAGTCCTAAGTTCCACCGTCTGTTAGATATTCAATATGAGACAGTGCATCTTGCATATGTACGTTTACTAGTGGCGTGGTGTTGTAACAATTCGAATCCCACCGGGCTACCTAATTTTTTACGTGACTTCAAGTCTGGCAAAGGTTGTGTATTCTAACAGCCAGGTGTTACCTAATAATGACCCAAATAACTAACAACAATGTAAACAAATTTTGCAAATTTTATTACCTACCTATTTCCTTCCAGTTGAATTACTTACCTGTTACCCGCGACTTCACCCGCGAATTCAATTCAGCTATCGCTAAAACGGGAGCGATTATAACACGACCTAATTGTCGACCCGGAATGAATCCCAATAATATACGACCTGGTCATTCATAGTTTGAATTATCAGGTCGTCCATTATTGGCGTTCATTAGGGTCAACAAATACTGGGTCGTACACTATCTGCACACGCTAAACCAGTATCCCGCAGGAACTATACAATATTTGATACATACAAGTGTCCTAAATCCGTCTTCAAATCTCTCTCTCGATTGAAAATTCATCAAAAAAGTTTCAGCATATGTAGTTAGGTATGCACTTTCAAATTTACAATACCTACATATCTTATTAGTATGAAATTTATGTAGGTATGCTTAGTACTTATGTCGTGAAATATTATGGAGACGAAACAAATAAAAAATAACTTAGTCAAATTAATTTAATGCTTCGTTTGTGTAAGCAACAGGTTCATTAATTCAACTGGCAAACGACAGGACGCGGCAAAAGTATTCGGCGTCAGCTTATGAGTTTTATGGGTTGCGTTTGCGTTTCCGATCGACGCTGCCCGCGGTTTACTGAACTTGCCAAGTTTCACAAGTTCCACTTCACAATTTGAAGTGTTAATCGGACTTTATAGTTGCGAGAGGATATCTACCACGTTGTTAGGTTTATATATAACAAAACCGCAACCTTCCTTATACCAGTGTGAACCGTTCGAACGGAAGCTGTACCTACTGTAATTGAACTCTAACGCGAACTCGACTCGGTAGTTCATTCAACAACCTACGCCTACGGAACTCACGAGTTGTACAACAAAACTCGTAGCGCCATCGACTCTGCTACGAAGCGTAGCAACGAAGAAAAAGCCCAATCATTACAATCATCCAATCCAACTTTGTTTCGCAAAGAACGAAGCATCCTAATTAGTTGCTAACTAGTTACTTTCTAGACGCCCGCGAGACGATATTACGATACAAACTTGAGTGCTTAAACTTTTCAAACGACGCCAGCCGAAAACTTTAGAGAAGTCTAAAGAGTCGGTATGGGATGGGGCGAACGGTCGCCGGTCGCTGAGAAAGCTGATGCGTCGATGAGTATTAATTGCAATAATAAAGTGCGGGGGCTAGGCCGATGTTTACGGGGGAGGGGGGCGGCGCGAGGGGCAGGCTGGACACAAAGGAGGGCCGAGCGGCCGGGCCTTATCACGGACCGGCATACAGTCGCCGCGCGCGCTCCGCGTCGCACGTTTCGCGAAGTGACTTCCCAGTGACGCTCTTGTGACAGTGACGCGCTCAGCGCTGTGATTCTGTGCTACAACGGTTACCACGCTGGACCTGACCGACGTAAACAGATCCCACGTGCCGACTCGCAAGTAAGTCCCGCTGGAAGTTTTCATCAGTGTGACTACCTGTTGTTGTTTATAGGGCGGAATTTAGTTCGACGGTTTGTCGAAGTGCAGCTAATTTTAAAGTTACCCTGAAAGTGTGGCGAAAATTCGCCAAGTGTAGGTAGCTGAGATAAAAATGTGTTTTTACTTCTTTTAAAAATAAAATATTTAATTTCATGATAGGTAAATTTTAATAAAATTAAGAAAATCTTAAGTCTATTCAAACTTGACCTTAGAATCATATTTAAATTTAAGATTTTGAGGCAGCTTCTAGTTGATTACAAAGTTAGAAAAGAAAGCGAAAGTTTGTGATTTGTTCTCAAAAAATGTTGATATTTTGCTAAGCCCGGAGAAAGAAGAGCTATATATGCTCATTTTTATTAAGTACTTATACAAAAACTGTTGTTTAACAAAGTGTCAATAAAAAAAATTGTCTCGCTTCAAATAACGTTAAAGTAAAATTAAATGTTGAATTTTTCTTTTTATTCGAGTGTTTGCGGCTTTTTTGTGAAGTTCGCAGAATTTATGTTAAAGTCACCATTTAATGTAGGTATTTATATTTTAACCTTTAAAATATAAAAAATAGAAAATTTCACAATTTCACGGTATCGTCAGTTATTTTTTCTTATTAGGTATCTATAACAAATTTTGTAGTCAAATTCATTACTTTTGCCCGCCTTTTGAAATTAGAGAAAAATAAGAAATAATGCCATAATAATATCAGTATATAATTTTCAATATTTATAGATATGTACTTATATGGTACTCGTCGTTATAAGATAAAAAATAATGAAACCTCTTAATTTAAATACTTACCTAATTAACCTTTCGTATGCCGGGAATTTAAAAAAAAAAAAGTTGTGCATTCTAGCCTCAACAGTTTCATATAAATCCAATGATACAGATTTTAAAAAAAATACAAAAAGAAAGCCTTAAATTGGGTACGGATCCGGTACAAGGCATACGAAGGGTTAATTCTAATTAGTAATTAGGTTCGAAAAAAACACTGAACTACTTTTATCTATTAAAAATACAATTAATGCTTCCGTTGGAAACAAACTGTAGAAAAAAATAGATATATATATATATATATTACAATGTAAATAAATAAAAATGCGACCACACGAAATGTCAAAACAGTTTACAAATTAAAAGAAAAACACGATTCGGGTCGCACAGCGCCATCTCCCGGTGACCGCGAGCGGCGCGCGTGCAAGGTCACCGTGTCAACGACCCGGCAACTTTTGCCGCCCACTGTTGTCGTAGGTCATAATTTTATGTCTTCTTTTTGTTTATCTTTTCGCAACTTTATGTCTCGTAAACTCTATTACCTAAATTGTTACGTTGTTCCGGTACAATGTTTAGAAACGATCGGGGTTGTAGGTGCGTGTGCCAACGGAATACAGTGTGTTGTTTCATTGCAATGAGTCTACTCGGGCTGATAACGATACGGTGCAACAGCCGAGGTTGTTTTGCCGATATGAATGACATTGTAGGTTAACATTGCTTGATTATGATGATTAAATCACATGCCGCGTTGCCATTTTAATTTCAATATGCCTTCGGTAATAAAATAAATAAAACATTTAACTGCGAGACTAAATAAATGTTAACCGTGTTACAACAAAAACTCAGACAACCGTTGAAAGCGTGTTTAAGTTGTTAGAGTTAAGGCCATAAATGGAAGTCAATCAAGCGAATATACCTAGAATTTCAAGGTTACTGCGCCACTTGAAGCCTGTCAGCAGCAATTAAGTGCGAGTTGATGAGGAGCGCACCCTTCAGGATTTAGATTGATTAATTTCTCACAATAATAATTTATGTGCTAAGAATTTCGGTTGTTGGAACTTGGAAACCGTACCTACCTGTAGTTAAGCTAAGGGATTACATTCACGTGTAAAGTGAGTGTTCTTGTAGTTTCTCCTCGGATTAATATTTAATTTAGCCTGCTTAGATACGCGTAATACCTGCTACACCACGATGAGCCATAGATTATACGTTTAAGAATGAGCACAATATATTTTCATCAACTAATTTCGAACTACGTCCTTAAGATTAGCCAATGTTGGGCCAACATACAGCGGGCTTAAAAGCTAACCCGTAACTTTGCGCTTTTGCCTAGTATTTAAATAGATGTCTACAATAATAGCTCGTTGTTACAGAAGGCGAGGTGGAAGAATGGCAACAAAGGGCAAGCGTCCGATGCGCGCGCTGACGCCTGGCGACAAGATCGAGGCAATACAGCGCGTGAACGACGGCGAGTCCAAGGCGTCAGTCGCGCGTGACATCGGCGTGCCCGAGTCCACGCTACGCGGCTGGTGCAAGAACGAGGACAAGCTGCGCTACATGACCTCGCGCCTGTCCTCGCCCGACACAGACAAGAGCAGCGATACCGAGCCGCTCGACAAGCGCGCGCGCACCGAGTCGCCTGCCGCGCCCGAGCCCGCGCCGCGCGGCCTCGACCTCAGCGCGCCCGCCGCCGCGCCCGCGCCCGCCAA